>WBNH01009332.1:0-72319 GCA_013401255.1 Urocolius indicus | reverse complement strand
CCGCCCCCGCTACACACACCCCCTGTATCACCATTCAGGTGTGCTTTGCTTACTAAGAGTGTATAAGGAAAGCTGAACTGAGTTCTAGGACACTTGTTCTTTCGTTCAAAGGTGAACTTGCTTGAGTCTGGTTTTACATATTCTGTGATGTGCTATCTGGATTATTACATGTTGTTGCCTGTTATGTATTCGTTCATTGGGAGCAGGAATGGGGTAAATAATTACTGTTTGGAGAAGAGCACTGCGAAGCTCAGGTGCACCCTCTTGTAAAGTCTGCACGGGGGCGGGGGGGGAAAGCCCTTTTAGATTTTCTGCTCCAGAAGGACTTTGACATAAGTCCTTTTAAGGCTAGTGAAGTGCAAAGTTTTAAGAAGTGTTAATCCTTTTTACCTCCTTGTTTCTATCAGTGACAAAAGCTAGTAGCAGTGTCAGCATTTGAGCTTAAAAAGTGCAAAAAAAAAAAGCTAACTATGACTTCTCCTTGAAGAGTTGCTGGGATAAAGAAACTTTGGGAGTTGCATCTGTGCCAAACAGATTCTGATCCAAAGGTAAAACTCTGTGGGTAGGACTCCTTTCTCTGTGTGTGAGTACAGATTGAAAAAAAAAATATCACACAATGATGGTTCTTGTGTAGGATTTTGCATTAGTTTTAACTCAGTAAGGTATTGATTCAAGCCAGACTTAGAGGCCTTAAAGGGTGTTGCTTCAATGTGAACTTATACTAAAATATTGTGATCTTTTTCTCATCAGTTCAGCGTGTCAGTCTTGTGGCTGTAGACTTTAGAGCTCCAATAAGGGTTGCAAACATTCTAAGGGAACTCTGGGATACCGTTCATAATTTCTTAGATGTTAAATTTCATTTTGCTTAGAAGCAGTATCCCTTCTTCAAAGCAATGGTTAAAGTTTGTAAAGTGTTTGTTTTGTTTTTTTTTTTTTAAAGATATTCAACATTAAAATGATGTTTTTGTTAGAAATGAATCTTTGCTGAGCTTCTGTTCTTTATAGAAGAGCACCAGTGCTTAGAATTTGATACCTGAACTGGAGTTCAGCTGCTCTAAAGTTTGTGACTTTTTTTTTTTTTTTTTTTTTTGGCTCCTTCTGCTTTTCCCCCTGCTGTCTTCCCCTTTCCCTGCATCTAGGTATCTCCCTCCCTTTCTGACTTTGGGAACTCGTGAAAAAGAAAATAACAGGAAAATGTGCCACTTCTTTAACTCAGACCAGGTAGGAGGAACCTCTTCTCTGAGGGCTTAGGTAGGATTTTTGCTTGTCAGGAGGGAGTTTGTGCATGATTTTTGTGTTTGTAGCTGGCAGGTTTGGGAGCAGTTTGTAGCAAACCTAAGGTGAGTGATATCCTTTTGTGTTGCTGTTCTCTGATGTGTTTTTTGGGTCCCATCTGAACTTGAGGGTAAAGTCCTGAAATCACTCTGAACTATGAATATACTGGGGACAGAAGGAACTGTTGTTACATAGGACCACAAGAAACCATCACACTTCCTACTTTTAGGTTACCAGAAGACTAGAATTCTTTCTCCTCCTGTCCTCCCAAGCACTTAAGTGGTTCTGAAAAAGACCTCTGATGCTAAAAATATGCTTATTCCTTAGTGGGGTGAGTCTTGGGGGCTTCTTGCCCCCATTGGAAGGTAACTAGAGTGCTTTGTGCCTCCTTTTCTTCCTTGCAATGCTCTGACAGTGGTGTAAAAAGGCTGAGTAGGATAATATGTGATTGCTTACTGGGGTACTGGAGAGCTTTGCAGTGTCCAGCAAGATATAAGAGGATACCACAGATGCTCTTCTGGTGAATAGCCAAGTCTGTGGTCTGTGCAGGTATACTTGATGTTGGAGACTTGACAGTGTGTTGACAAGTGAAAGGTAATCTAGAGGAGATACAAGTTTCTCTGACAGCCGTCAATTTCATTTCATGCTCAAAATCTTGTAGTTCTGCAGGCAGAGAAATACAGTCCATTTAATAGTTTGCTTTCCAAAGGACAGGTCTGTTAAAACATCCTGGGTTTTGCTGATTGAAGGAAGTGAGTGTCTTAAGATCATGTTCATCTTATTTCCATTCCATTTTCAGTTGTGGTAGCTGAGAAGCTTGTCACCATTGAGGATGTATTTGTAAATACAAGCACTCTCACTTCTTTAGTAGTGCTCTCCTGACAGACTGTAAATAGGTTGCACAAGGCCTATTAGAGGTGAGGATTTGATAATTTTCTCCACATTAATCTTTTGTGATTAACTTGTGTGACTCTACTTTAATTTTATTGCTGTAGTCCCATGGTGGTTTTCTTTTTTCCCTTAAGCTTTTGTCTGGGTCTTGGTTTTTGGTTTGTTTTTTTTTTTTTTTTTTGAGAAAAAATCTAGTAGTTGCATGGAATCAAGCAACAAGTCAATACAAATCAAGATTCAGTGCTGTCGTGGTTTCTGCCCATCAGGGAACAAAAGACCACGATTAGCCTCAAGTACCGAAGACTTAAGGATTGCCAAAGGGCAGGGAGAGCTTAATTGCCGCTTAAGGTGCAGGACAAAACAGACCAGGCTACTCGGCTTGGGGAAGAAAACAGAAAACAATTTAATACCAACTAAAACATAAAACCCCAAAAACCAGAACCAAAACAAAACAACACAGAATGGTACAGAGATGAAGAGTCCGACCAGCCCTTTAAGACCACCTGCTCCCCACCCCTCTCCTCTTCCCGGGCTCAGAGCCCTGATCCCGGTGTTTTATACCTCCGTCCCCCCTGAACGGCCCAGGGGGGCAGGGAGTGGGGGTTTCAGTCAGTCCGTTCCTGGTGGCTTCTGCCGTTTGTCTCACCTCAGGGCAAGTGGGTTCCGCACCAGTCCTCCTTGCAAGTCCGTGAGGTACCACACACACATGGCAGCCCTGCACGGGCTGCACCGACGCACATTTGTCCCAAAGCCCTGCACGGGCTGCACCGATGCTCATTTGTCCCAAAAGTTGCTGCTCCTCTCTGCCTCTCGTGTGGGGCTGCTCTGCAGTGCACAGGCTCTCCAGCATGTCCTGTGCCATGACCGCCTCCCCCACACAGTCTCTGGCCCGTCCGGGCACACTCACATGAAGTTGCTGCTGCTGATCCATAGGTTGCAGGGGTACCGGCTGCACTCTCACCACGGCTTGCAGAGGGGTCTCTGGTCTGATGCTCCATCCTTCCTCCTTCTCCGACTGTGGGGTCCGCATGGTCGCCTCCATCTTGTACCACTCTTACACCTCCTGCCTGGCACCTCAAATTCCCGTCCCCAAATAGTGATCGCAGAGGCGCCAGATTGGCCCAGCCAGGCCGGGGGGTGGGTCTGAACCCAGGAGTCGGGGGAGAGTCTAAAAAACTTTTACCGGGTCTTCACTGCAACCCGCTCCCCCTGTTACCAAACAAAAGCAACTCCTTGCTAAACCATGACAAGTGCCTTGAAGAGGATAGTGCTATTTCCAGTAAAGCATCAGAGCAGAGCTGCCACGTGTGAGAAGTCCTCGGAGAGGCTGTGGGCCCTGAGAAGAGGGGTGTTGTGTTGGAGTTGAGAGACAGTCTTCTCTTTTTATTTTTCCAGAACTCTTCCACGGTGAAGCCCGCTGCCATATCACCACTGACACTGGAAGGAGTGAGGAAGTGTGATGGCTGATGGGGCCTGTGCTGAGGGAGTAATCCTGCTATACAGTCATTGACGCTATCAATATTGTAGTTGCTGCTCTCTATTGCACTACCTAGCTAACCTAAATGTGTCTCCAGCCCTGTTTTGTGCAGGAAGGTATAAAATAAGTAGAGGAGGTGACAATAAGAATGAGAGACTATGAGTAGGACTGTAACTGATGCAGAGAGAGGTAAGAACAAGGAAAGTATGTTGATACTTTTAAAACCCCTCCAACTAATTATGGAAAATGGTCTTGCTGTTTGTCTGGTCATCTTGTAGCTTTCTTCACTGTGAGACAGTTCAAGAACAATCTCTTCCTTTTTCTGGACTATCTTGGGACTGTTATTGGCCTCTTCTTTATTAAGTCCCATTTGTAACGTATTAATCTTTTGAGTCCCATTATCAGTTTCCCTACCAGCAAATGGGTTTGTCGCACCTGCAATCTTAGCATGTGGTCTTCCTCTAGGCATTTGTAGATTGCATCTTGGGGTAAGTAACAGTGACAGCAAGATCCTCAAATGTGTTAGATTCTCTCTGGATGCAGAGTTACCTAACAAAGGGGGAAGGGGGTGGGGGGAGGAACTAGGTTTAGCCTCAACAGATTTTACTCCACAACTTAACAGCACTCTCACTGATTTCACTCCTATAATCTGTTATTAAGATCTGTGGAAAACTTTCACCAGCGTGACACAGTCCCTTGATGACTTACTTGGAAAGCAGAAATTATGTTAACAATTACCTTCACGTCATTGTGTGCCTGTGTTTTACTAGTGCAGCTCAGACTGGATGTTTTTCACCACAATTGGTATCATGCTCACTGATAGCTTTCTGATGAAAGCAATGTTTATGAATGGTGACTTCGAGGTTTTTGCATCATCTGAAGAAGCCCGCTTTGTTAGTCCATTTGAACTATGCTCCAAGAAAGACATACCAAAGGAGGTAGCAGATAAGCTTGAGGGCCTTCTTCAGTCTTAACTTCTCTTAAAATTCTTCAAGAACTGCAGCACCTTTGTCTTCATTGATGTCTGTCTTAATGGGTTCTAAGAGGAGATCTGCTGCTGTCCTTAAGGTTTTGGGTGGGTTTTTTGAGCTGCCAGTCTTGGTTTCACCTTTACAAATGGGATGAAAAATACATACAAGAACTCTACTAATTTGGCAGAATCCTACTAGCATTTAGTTATTGTAGGAGGAAGGTGGTGCCTGTTTTGTGTAACTTGTTATTCTTCTTTATACATACTCTAGCTAGGTGTTAACAGTGCTTTACTGCTGTTCCTACTACAGCAAAACTAACAACTGGTTTGTCCCCTGTTTCTAAACTCTACAATTATTTAATAAAAACAGTAGTTCTTGTTTTGAAGGGAAAGCCATTCTTTACAAATTTAAGTTATTACATATGAGGCAAAACATGCATATTCCCTGTGTGCTCAACAAGGCAAAGAAAGGGAGGGAAGAAGTAAGAGAAGACAGTGTAGGAAGAGGAGCCTCAAGAAGCCTCAGCTATATTGGGCAAAACAGAAGAGATTTACATCCATATAGCTGAAGTACGATTCTAACATACTTGCCCAGCCAGTAATGTGTACATTATACCTGCGCTGGTAGCTCTGTGTAGGTAGCCTCCCTTCTTGATTCCCACAGGAGAGTTCAAGCTATAGGAGGTAGCACTCATATAAGAGAGAAAGTCGTGGTTCTTTCAGCCTACATCCACTTCCCTTATTACTGGCAGGCCCTTCCTTGTTGCCTTAGCTGAGCAAACTGTCTTAATGTCTGGCCCATGTCTTGGGATCCCACCAATCCTCCCACAGTTCACTTGCCCCTCATGTCCTTTTCCTGTGGCTTCACAGCCCGGGTGGTAGCCTGCAGGTACCTCTTTCTTCCCTGAGGCTGACTTGGAAACACACCTCAACGAGCAAAGCTACTGATGGTACAATAGCAGGAACAGCGTGGAACAGAAATCCTCTGTCTGGGTGCAGAGCTGTGTGCCTTAACTCTGTCTCAGCCTGGGTATTAAAAGATAGGCAGGAAACCTTTCCACTTGAGGACAAGTAATCACAGTTTTCAATGTCCATCACAATATGAAAATCGCATCCTTTCTTCAGAAATCCTGATATTTGTGATAGCCCTAAGCACGAAGCATAAAGAGCTGAGAAGCATAAAGAGCTGAGAGTTACATTTTGGGGGTTTTTTAAATAAATGTTATAGTAGGCTGTTGGCAGGATTTTATGCATTTAGTTAGTGCTTGGATGCATCTGTGTGTGGTTTTATTTCTGATGAATTGGTTCCTGTACTTGGAGACCTCCTGATCTAAGAATAGAATTCTCTGGCAGCTGAAGTGTTATTATTTATAAATACCAACATAGTGGAAACATTTCTCTTGCCTGCTTTTCCCTCCAGGTGTGTAGATCTTGTTAAAAATACTGCATATCTCCTCTTTCAATAATAAGGCTTAATTACTATTATTGGCCTGCGAATGCAGACTTCAAAAATTCTAATTTCAGTACTCTCGAGGGCAAATACTGAAGAGCTATTTAAAAGATCACCAAACAGACATATTTTTTATTGTTATTAATTTTTGTTGGAGTTTATGTATTCATAGAAATCGAAACTGTTAGGAACCATTTAATTTCAATTAATTCCTGTGGGCATGCCAGAGATCTCAAAATCCGACTGATTTCTTCCAGTGTGTCTCCCTGATGGCTCAGCAATTGTCCTGTGATTTTTGAGGCCCTCTAGCTCAGAGGTGCATATTCAAGTGTTTTTGTGACACACATCAGCCTCATTCGGTTTATCCAAACTTATTTTTAGATCCTTCTTTCCCTGGTTACATCACTTTTCTTCCCACATCACTCAGTTTCTCCTCATGGCTCCCCAAGACAACTTTGGGGCCCTTCAACTTGTAAAGTAATAAAGACTTTTGATTCTTATATACTCCTGAAGCCTATGGTTGCAGCTGCTGGAAGGAAGGTGAATGTGTGCTTGAGTACAGATAGAAATCTTGGTGCAGTTGTCTCAGCATAGAGACAGCTGAGTTAAGTTAAGGAATTAGCTTGTCCTTCTCCTAGGAGACAGTTAAGTGCCAAATGCTATCTGGAAAGCAGTGAAAGCCGTACGCATCCTCAATTGAAGACCTGAACTTCCTTTCTGATCTATCTGCCTCTGTGCTTGGGGAAGGTTTGCACCATTTTGTATCAGTAGAGCTTCCCGGAGGAGAAAAGTCTGTACTGAGGCTGTGTTTAAGCTGTCAGATGTCCTGTATGGCTATCCAGTTACTGAACAAACCCCTTATATCTCTGTTGCTTATTCTAAGAATCTGTCTTGCAAGGATTTGTTGACAGGCCATTTTGTATGAGGCAGCTGAAGTCTGTGATAGAAGTCTTTCATTTTCACTGCTATCATTTACACCCAAATGATGTAAAATAGGCTCCATTTTGCCACTTCAGCTCTGCCCTTGAGCAGCATTGTGTGTGCATAGCTGGGGCATGCACCTGACAAAGCAAGTGGCTATAGGGTTTGCTTTTGTCCTATTTCTAGAAGTATTCTGTCTCTGTATTTCTTTGTTACTTCGGTTTAATTGATCCCTCTCTTCAACTTCTCATCAGTTCCAAACACACCTCCTGTGTCACTTGTTTCTGTGTGCCTTGTAGTATTTAGTCTGTAAGGTTCACAAAACTGTTCAAATAGCAATTTCAAATAAATAACTGTTGACCCTAATAGCATCTGATAAGGTTTTGGGGGCTGTTTTCTTCACGTTTTGTTCAGGTGAAATTAACTCCTGTTGTTATTGCTCCTTTTTTTATATACTGTTATGAGTCCATGCATGATGAAACTTTAAAATGTAATAAGAGCTGCAAGGTGAAAGTGAATTCATTTACAGTCATCTTTTGGAACTAGGCACAACTGAAAGAATCAAGAACACATAAATCACAGAATGGTGGGGTTTGGAAGGGACCTTTTAGACATCATCCAGTCCAAGCCCCCCCTGCTAAAGCAGGTCCACCTAGATCAGGTCACCTGTTGTCGTGATTTGGCCCAGCTAGCACAGCAGCGCCACAACAGTCTCTTGCTCAGTGCCCCCATTCACCTCCACCCTCGATAGGATGGCAGAGGCCCCAGCAAAATTGGGGAAAAAGATAAGCAAGGGAATGGGGGATGTGGTCAGTCTCTCACAGATGAGTTCTGCTGCTTCTCTCTTCTCAGATGAGGACAATTCCTGGCATTCTTCCCCTGCTCCAAGACAGGATCCCTCCTATGGGATACAGTCCTTAACAAACTGCTCTGTCGTGGGTTCTTCCCAGCAGCTGCAGTTTCTGCAGATAGAGAGTCCCTCCCTTGGGACACAGCCTCTTCTGGGCATAATTTTAATGACCTTCTTTGTCATGGGTTCATCCCCACAGTTACAGATTCTGTGAATATTGGGTCCCTCCCACGGGGAACAACCTCCCCTGGCCATAGTCACTGCCCCTGGCACAGGGTCCTTAATGAAGTGAGTCACTGCCACTGTTGTGGTGTCTTTAGCAAAATGCAAACAAATCTCCGCTTCACCAGTCCTCTCTGTAGAATGCAGGGGAGTCTGCTCCAGCACACCTCTTCCTCTCTTTGCTCACTGGAGTCCACATGGTTGCTTCTCTCTCTCTTCCCACTCCCTGCACCTCCACCAGCGGAAAAAGAAGAGGGCCAGAAGAAGGAACAAATAGGAAGCAGCCTCCTCTTCTGGCTTCTTAAAAAGTGATTGTGAAGGTGTCTAATTGGCTCAGGCCCAGAAGTGGGTCTGGCTCAGAGCTGAGGAGTTTTGAGCAACTTCTTACAGTCACCGTCTTTACAGCCCTATCGCCCTTACCAGAAAAGGCTGTCATGTCAAGCCATAACACCTGTGAACATGTCCAAATGGGTTTTGAAGACCTCCAGAGAAGGAGACTCCACGCCCTCCCTGGGCAGCCTGTGCCAGGGATCCCTCACCTCACAGTAAAGAAGTTTTTCCTTATGTTTAAAGGGAACGTTTTGTGTTCCAGCTTCTTTCCATTAACCCTTGTCCTTTCACTGCACACCACAGAAAAAAAGGGATGCCCCAACCTCCTGACATCTACTGTTTAGATATTTGTAAACGGTAATGAGATCCCTCCTCAGTCTCCTCTAGTCTCTTCTCTAGTCTCCTCTGCTCTAGCCCCAGTTCCTGCAGCCTTTCCTCATAAGGAAAATGCTCCAGTCCCCTGATGATCTTGGTGGCCCTGTGCTGGACTCTCTCCAGAAGTTCTATGTCCCTCTTGAGCTGGGTAGCCTAGAACTGGACAGAGGGCTCCAGATGAGACCTCACAAGGGCAAAACAGAGGTGGAGCAGAAACTTGCTTGACCTGCTGGCCACACTCTTCTTTAGTGTCATCCTGGGATGTCATTGCCCTTCTTGGCCATGAAGGCACATTGCTAGTTTATGGTTAGTTTGTAACCAACCAGGACTCTCAATATCCAAATATTCCAAATAATCCAATAACAATGACGGTCCTTTGTAGTATCACCCTGAAAGCAAATAGATCTTTTCCTAAGGAGCAATTAATGTTTTAGCGAGTAAACTTAGCATGGAAGCAGATCCCTGTCTTCCACTTTTCATCAGTTCAAAACCCACCTCGACTGGAGGCATCAATTTGAAAGCTTGGATAGCTATTGGAAATCTAGAACCTTAGAGAGGAAGAGCAGTTATCATCCCTGATAATAATTGCTAATCTGCAACACATTCATTTTGCTTGTGCATGGTGAGAAGAGTGATTTGGAGTTTCTTTTTTGGATGTGTTGTGTGTGGGGGGGGTTTTTTGTTTGGTTGTTTTTTGTTTAAGAATAGATGGACCTTAAGGCTTTTAAGTAAGACTATTTATTTTGCCATCTCAGTCAGGTTTCAGTTCCTGCATTACTTCAATGTCTGAAGCCCAGAAGTTTATCAGCATCCATTGACTAAAAGAAAAATAGAAGGAAAAAAAAATCCTTCCTCTTTCAGGCCTATTCTAACAATAAAAAGCCAAACCACACAATTCCTGGTTTTATTATTGTTCTGCCTGTCTTTGAAGATGTTTACCCTTTCCATCATGTTATTTAACACAAGTATCATCTTTCAAGAGGCTGTTACACTTTGCATCTGTAATTGTGTTTTATTATCTCACCTGTGCATGGATGTTTGTTTAAATGATCCCAATACACGTTTCATGGTCAGTGGAGTGCCTCAGTACTTGAGGATTACCTATTTAAAAAAACTGGAGCTATTTGAAAAAGCTATTTGTAAAGCTCACGTGTTTTAACAAGGGCAAATCCTCAAGAACTTCTTGAATGTTTCCGGTGTTCCTGTGTTGTGAAGCCGGAGCCTCCAATGTTTGCCTTTCAGCTCTGTGTCCCCTTCTCTTTGTTTAGCAAATCTGATCTTGTTTTCCAGCTCCATCCACTTGTTTTCTGTCCCCACAGCCCTCTTTTTTCAATCTGTCTTGGTCACCTGTTTCCCTCACAAGTTCTGAATTTCAGATGTCTTGCCTGTATGTTATCAGCTGTTCAACTTTCAATCAGTTGATTTCCTTGCTGTCCAAGCATCACCACATCAGTACCACCACCTCCAAAGACTTAAAGTGAGAGGTAAAGACGTGGAGCTTTTAGGAAAGACGGGCTTATCAATGGCAGGAGCATGGTCAGAGCAGAGCAAACAGTGGAGTGCTTCTTTAGGTTCCACTGCAGCAGCCCGGGTAGCCTAGAGGACACGCCTAGAGGTTATGATATGGTTACACTTCAGCCTGAAGGACTGGTGGCACATGCTGGCAGTATGGTGAGACTCCCTCATCAAGTCCCCAAAATGACACTGATTTGGGAAGGAGAGATAGAGCTGATTTCCTCAAGTGCAAGGCTGCAATTCAGAAGGACGTAATGAGGCTTAAAGAATGGGTTAACAAGAATACCAGTCAATGAGACAAAGTTTTGCACTTGTGGTGGATTAACCCCAAGAAACAGCAGAGGTCTGACAGACTGCATAGCAGCTCTGATGGCAAGGACTTTGCCAGTCCTGGCATCAATAAAGGATAACAGCTTTCTGGACCCTCTCAGTTCAAATGTAGCCGGTAAATCCAGGGAAGTAATTTTTCCTCTTTTACTTGATACCTGTTAGACTGCATCTAGCACATTGCATCCAGTTTGCCCTCCTTAGTAAAAGTGATGTATTAATAAGCTTCTGTGAGTACAAGAAAGGTCTGAAAAGCTGCTCAGAAAGTGACCTGTGAGGAGAGGTGGAGGGAACTGGGCTTGGTAAAGGGGAATGTCTATGGGTAAGGTGTAGGGAAGGCCTAACAGGAGTGGCAGTGGTCATCGATTGATACAGGGGGCATTCCTACTATATATAATGAAAATGGTATCTCACTAGGATGATAATAAAGCATATGTACATGTTGCTCAGAGAGGTAGTGAAATCTTCATCATTGAAGATTTTCAGGACCTCACTTGACAAAATTCTAAGTAACTTTATCTGAATTTGATGTTTACCCTTTTTCAAGGATGAGTTTGTACTAGAAACCTCCTGACATCCATTCTAACATGAGTGATTTTGTGCATCTGTGAAACAGAACAGGAAGTTCCCACCTGATAGCTATAGTATATCCATTATCATAGTATCTTGAGACGCTCTGTAAAATGAGCATGGAGTAGACATTTTCCAAACTCTAGGAGAGGAGCTGTTGTAATGATCTATTAAGCTAGTACTGGCACAGCCATTGCTGGTGCTGGGGTCCTTATCCCAGAGGATAATTACCCAGACCAGGGCAGGAATGTAATAATTTGGGGGCTATTGCTGGAAATGCTGAGGGTTACAGAAAATTCCTGACTGACCCAGCCACACCAAGAAGGAGCATGCTCCTTCACTCTTCTCCTGTGTTAGGGGATGGTACACTACTAGCCCTAGAGGGAACATTAATTGTCTGGGTAATTCAACAGCACAGATCCTGGGGACACACCTACTCTTAGAGGAAAGAAACTCCTAAAGTGTTCTGAAACGCAATTCAAAAAGATCTCTGGGACAGGGCTTTCTATCTGAGTCATGGTGGCTCATTCCATTCGTGAATAGAAGATTGTGGAGAGAGAGTCTTTGTTTCCCAGTCCAATGCCAGCCTTTTCCTAGACAGTGACAGCGTTTTTCTGCCCTGTGGAATCAAGTCTGATACTTGCAGACTTTCTCTCTATTTATTTACAAAAGAGTGGCACAATCCAGCTATATGATGGGGTATATCCTGGAGTGGAGTGAAGGATGCTAAGCCAGTCCTTGATGCTGATCTAAACTAAGATTAATGTTTTGCCCAACTGCTGATTTTTCAGGGTATTCTCCTTTATTTGTCAGGATTAAGTTTGGTTTGTGGAGGATGTGTCTTGTTTTACAGCAGTTTTAGGTGCTGCTTATTGTTCCTGCTCTTTGAGGTCCCATTCTGCAGTGGCTAACTCCCTGTGTACCTTAGAGGACCTAGTCATGTCACTCAGGACTGCAAATACTACTTTGCAGTAAAATTGGATTACTTTCCATGGACTTAGTCATCTACAATATCTATGTTAATGAGCTTGTTGCTTGGGACAATCTTGATTCTCAGTAGACCTTTATTGAGCATCCTAATATAGACTCCTAAAGCAGCTCAAATAAATAACGTTCTAGGAAAGTCTGCTTTTCCTTGCAGGCAAAAAGGGAAGCCTAAGTAAACTAGTTGTGACACATCCAAAGTCACTGACAAGATCAATATGGAAAGAAGCTGGAACACAAAAGGTTCCATTTAAACATAATGAAAAAGTAATTTACTGTGAAGATGATGGGGCCCTGGCACAGACTGCCCAGGGAGGGTGTGGAGTCTCTTCTAGAGGTCTTCAAAACCCTCCTGGATGTGTTCCTGTGTGACCTGATCTGGGTGGACCTGCTTTGGCAGGGGGTTTGGACAAGATGATCTCTAAGGGTCCCTTCCAAACCCCACCATTCTATGACTCTATGAATATTCAGGGGATCTAAATGATCTAGCCAATTGGTATTGCAGGAGTGAATAAATTGATACATTAACAAATAAATTGCATTGTTGACTTAACAGTTTTAACTGTTGACTTAACTGTTTTAAGTAGGTTGTAAGACTACATGTAGGTAATAGAGGTGAAAAAAAAGATCTTGAGGAGTATTCTCAGTCATCCATCAAGTCAAATGAAGAAACTAGTGATTCTTTATGCAAAAATAGTATGCAAGTAATTAAAGAGCTTGTCAGAATGCATCAGTTGGACAGAAAGATTTGATGTGATATTTTATAATTTTAAATTCTTGAGTTTGAAAAAGTAACCACGTTTATCTATGGAAAATCTTTTCAGAGTTATCTCTGAAACTGGTCTATTGGAAATTTGTGCAAAATAATCCATATTAGATATCTGTGCAAGCATTTTTAATTTAAAATATATAATTTTCACTAACTTGAAATAGGAGCCTTGTGACAGGAATATTTTGAGATATAACTCCAACAGGAATTTTCTGAGATATAACTAACTCTGCCCTCCACAGTACTTGCAGCCTTCCCATCTTATGATCAGCTGTGGTTTTAAAGAACATACTTTGTGTCCCATCATTCAAATCATTAATGAATCTGTTAAATCCTGCTGGTCTGGCGTAACACAAAATCTATTTTTTCTCGGGTTAGCATTGAGTTGCAACTAAGTATTGTGATTTTTCTGAAAGGTTTTTCATTAATTTTATAGTATTCTTGTTTCAACTTATTCATGAGAATAATCATGTAAGTTAGTATCAAAACTCTTTTAGATCATGGACTGTATGGCATCTTCAGCTCCTCTGTTTTTAACAATGTCTCTCATTCTATTGCAAGAGAAAAATTGGTATGACATACTTTGGCTTTGGAAATCTATACTATCTGTTATTCTTTTCCTTTTTAACTGTTATGTGCCTGCTAAGTCTTGTTTTAGTATTGCTCTTGTATTGAAGTCAGAGTAACTAAAAATAGTTCCCAAGTTCTTCCTTTTCTTTTTGTATTTCCTTTGATCTATCTTTTACAATCTTTCCTGAGGTTTCCATGACATTTATTGGCCTACCTCCATTTGTTCAAGCCTACAGCTGTTGTTAAAAAGAAAATGAAATCCATGTACTCTGTAACCTCTGTCTGCTCTAACTGGAGTTCTTTGCCCTTTTGTTGTTCCTATGAGGTTGTGCTAATTACATAATTTCTGCAGTTCCTTCTAGCAAAGACACAGATCTTGATTTCTTCTGTTGATGGCTTCCCCCATCTCACTGAACAGAGAGTCTGCTTTCCCTCTGGTCTTTGTCTTCCAATCAATATTTTATAGAGTGCTTTCACAGTATTCCACATTTTTCTGTCTTTTTTTTTTTTTACATTATATTGTGTAATCTGAACTATTTGTCACTTCCTGTGATTTCAGACAAGTGGGGAAATTTGTGGCTTGTCACAGATTTATTCCCTTCACCTTTTGTCCTTCCTCTAGTTTGAGATAATGCATACTTGCACACTTAATGTCATTTAAGAGACTGCTAATGTTCCCACTCCAGTTCTCCAAAGATTTTCTTGCCTTAGGATCTTACTGCTGGTTCTCTGAGACTGCAAATATCTAATTTCTGGAAATACACTCTCTGTACTTCGTCTCCCTCTTTCCATTGGTGCAGGCATGTTTCCAAATACCATCCAGGGACTCTATAATGGTTATAGCGTAGGCTTAAGAGGGACAAATACTACAATCTTGTGAGGGGAATGCAACCAATTTCATATGCCTTGGAAAGTGACTGAAAAAAAAACCAGGTAATTTTATGGTACAATGCTCAAAGACAACATGCAACTATCTGTCTAGCAAATACAGCATCTAGTAGCCAACTTCTGAAGCTTCACATATATAAAAGATATAAAAAATACACTGGAAAAATACATCATGGAAATATCATCATTTTGTATCATTTTATATAATGGAAAGATGGAAAATCTTGATCTCTAAAGGTCCCTTTCATCCTCTACCATTCTATGATTCTTTGCACTAGTGGTTTGGTATATCATTACAGAAAGATGGACATGAAATAATGTGCATTGGAGTTTTCAGACATGTTTGAGTTTTAAATATTTACTTGGAATATTTTCTATGTTATTGTTTCTCTGTATGAAAAGACTTGAGTGCTGCACTCATTCTGTTTTCCCATATCCTTATTTGTGTATTCCTTATCATTCAGGCAATTAGTCAAATGACAGCATCTTTGAAACTATTCCTCAAGCATTTACACCATGTTATTATTATAGAGTCACTCTACAGAGCATTTATAACAGCACGTATAAAATGGTTTCTGCTCATCTGTTTGATAGGGATCTTTTTAAGAGTAACACATGATCTTTACAGTGGCAGTTTTTCCTTCTCTGGGTATCATTCTCAGTTTTTCTGCATGAACTGCAAGTATGAATATAATGTTAAAAAAAAAAAGGAAGATAGGTTGCAAAGTAACTATTTCTACTACTTAAATTCTTTTCCATTTTCCCTTGTATTTTAAAGCCACTGAAGCATGTCAGTATAATAATTTCTGGTTATTTTTAGATTAAAGTGGACTACTTATATAATAATGGCTAATACTTGCATTACCTGATATATTCACAAACATGCAAATTCAGTCTGGCTATATTTTGCCATTATAAGACAAGGAAATACAGAACTGTCAAATCTAACTTCTTAAACACATATTAGCACAGACGGACAGAATAAATACCAACTCGTTAGTAATTTTGCTGCTTCTGCAGCTACCAGACCCTAAGCTGTCAACCTTGGGTGGCTTTTCTCTGCTCTTTGCTGAATATATCCTACTTTTACCATCCCAACTGGACAAACTAATTTCTCAGAAGGCTATTTTCTGTCCACCTGTTCTTAAATGCTTTCAAAATGCTTTAGAGAAAATCAGAAGTACTCCAGCTGCCTTTTGGTAAGGAAAAGCTACAGGGAAGCAGCCCATCATGATTAATTTCCTTGCCTTTTTTTTTGTCTTTTCTTGGCATTCAGGTCACTGGCTCTAAGGTATAAAAATTAAGATTGATTTGGATTTCCAAAGTCTTGAATCTTGGATAAAGGAATTATAGTTTTTGGAAAAGTTTCATGCTTCACCATCCCACCTAACTTCATAGATTTTTTATTATTATTTATTTTTAATGTTAAACGTTTTAAATTGCTTAAGGATATAAAATGATGGTTCTCATTCTTTAAAAAGAGGTCATTTTTTTTTTAAAATACATAGTGACACAAAGCCTCTGACCTTTAAAAACAGCAGAACTAATACTTCAATGCCAGAAAAATGTAGTCTTCCTTTACTCAAAAAATGAAGCATGTAGCAGTTCAGTGTGTAGTTAGTACAATACAAGGCAGCATTATCTTCAAGTTAGGATTCATCAATTTGTCAAACCATGTGGAATACTATCAATCCATTCCTATAATTCTGCAAGCTAAGTTGCACATTACTTTTTTTTCAGAAATCTACATTGCCCTTTAAAAATCAGAACGATCAGCGACTGCTCTGTTGGCAGTGTTTCACATTTTTGTGACCATGGCAATTTAGATTTTTGTTCACAGAAGACCTTTTTGAAAAGCTCCTTCCCACCAGCTATGCACAGCTCTTTGAGATGAAAAAGACAAGCAGAAAAAAAAAAAAAAAAAGATGGTTGGTAAATAAGCATTGTTATAGACCAAAGATTTTGGAGAGTATAAAGGACTGTCACACAAGGACTTGATTCGGTTCACTCATTTCTCTTTTGCAGTAAGAGAAAGATGGAATGCAGGCTTTGATTTGGTGGGTATGCATTTTGCATAGCGTAGAAACATAATCCATTCCCTGCTGAAGTCAGTGGAAATTTTGCCATGAAAGTGTAACTGCATGAAGTGTACACGGGCTTCTGATTACTTAGCTGCAATCTGGAGAAAAAAAAAGTTTAGAAAAAAGTCCATCTGACTAACTTTCACTGTTTGTGGTCTTTAAGTGTCCTTTCATGATAAAGTTTAAAAGATTTCTGTGTTTTCTTTTTATAGTAAATCCCTTTTTCTGCTGAGCAAGAGAATGTCTCTGAATATTACTGGGATTAAAAGAGGTCTCTTGCTTAACTTGTTTTGTAAGAATGATATCCACTATTCCTTATCCCTCAGTAGTCCTCAGTAATACTTATAAATCATTCTCTGTGTCAGCTGCTGCCCCTTTTTTACCTTATCCTGGGAAAAGACACCGTGGCCTTTTCCTATTCCATATCTTTCCTTAGCGCTGATTCAGCTGTGTTTGTTTGCTGTGTAGATGAGAGCTTATGTGGGAAGTGGGCATAACTCAATGTGAGAATTTTTGGAAATGAGAAAGTGTTTTTCTGTTGATTTTGTTGTTTGCTTACAGAGTTTATTTTCAGAAATGAATTTGCTTTTACTTATTTACATTAATTCTTGCATAGATTCAATTTCCCCTTACATCTTGGGTTCTTCTTGAACAGAAGTGAGGAATGCACTTCTGCCTTGCCTTTTGTACCCTGTTGCAGAAGATGTTGCCTGGAATATTTTCTCTCATTCTTTTGTCTCACTTCTCACAAGTTATAGGCAAAATTCTTGAGTTTCACCATTCTCCCGTTTTTCTAAGAGGGTATCTGATGTGTCCAGTCCTGTTCTCTGTTATTCTGTTACCTGTAGGTAAATTTGCTCTTCCTTCCTCCTGTCTTCCATTTGTGTGAAAGCACACAGATGTCTCTCTTTATCAAAACACACCAAATGTAAAAGAGAAGGTGTTTTAAGGACCTAAAATTAAACAAATGCACACAGTTTTTAAAGTAACTTTTTTTCTAGATGCAGCCTCATGGCTTGTTACCATGTGCAATTCTTTCTCTTCATGAGATGGTGGCAGTATTGGCATGCAGCCTCGGGAGCAATGTCAGCACAGATTTAAATCTTCAACTAAAGGGGATGACTGATTTTGCTCTAATTATGAGATGTGCGTGCTCTTATCTGCTTATCTACATCATATTGGTTTTCTCTGTCAACCTGACTGGTTCCAATGAGCTCCTTCTTGCAGTTGTTTTGTGGGCAATAAAATATGGTGGTAACTAAACAAGAATATAATCATGTCAAAGCAGGTGCATTTCTTTCTTAACACTGAGAAATGGCTGGATGCTGGAGGCTGGAGAATTGGGATGAGTCTGAAAACATACGTGACTCCTCCTTAAAGCATATAATTGGTAACATCTTACAGGTAATGGACAAGATAAACATCTACTGTTCTCATTTCTCTGGTAACCATAAAGCCAAGAAACGCCATGACATCCTTGCATGTAGAATCTTCTTAATGAGAGGCTTCTTCGACTAATGATCATAACGTTCTAGCTGATTTGTCTGGATAGCTAAACTGTGCAGTTCTAAATTCAGCATCCTGAATGCCATGACCTTCTCAGTCAGCTTTCTCAGTGCAGGGCCATGTTCACAATCTGGTCTATTTTTCTTCCAAGGCTTTTGGAAGAAGTGTTTGCTAGTTATAAACTAGACCAACCCCTTTCCCTTTCCATGAGCAAGTTTAGTGTAATTCACATAACTGGAACAGAGTGGAGAGTAGAAGTCTTCCTACTCCCCTCTATCATCTCCCATTCATTGTGATAAGTGTTTCTGGAGGAGGATAAAAAGATGCAGGTGTCCTGTTTCTGCTACGGAGTAATAGCACAAGCCCAGCTGGGAAAAGTAGCAGGTTATTCA
The DNA here is from genome assembly GCA_013401255.1 of Urocolius indicus. Lineage (NCBI taxonomy): Eukaryota > Metazoa > Chordata > Aves > Coliiformes > Coliidae > Urocolius > Urocolius indicus. The sequence continues at coordinate 53,956 of WBNH01009332.1, read as the reverse complement.
GGACAGCTATCTAAAAGCCTTGGGCTGACCAGTATTTACTGCCTGGTGGAGGGAGCCTGTAACCAATGTCACACTCAAGATAAAATCTGATCAGAACTCCACCCAGAAAACCTAGACCCTTTGCTGAACCACTGGCAGAACAAAAATGAGAGCAGCATCCGCACTCTCATATATGTTAGGACAGCCAGAAGAGATTGTGGAGCATTTACACTCCAGACAAGTTCCTGTGGTCACAAATGATGTTTTATTAGGCTCTGTGGCATAGATGCTTGAGGAGGAGAGCTGGAAATTCATGCATTGCAGTTCTTCTGCTTCCATTCAAGTCTAATGTCTTGGCAGGTTGCTATAAGGGCTTGAAGTGGGTGATTTTTAGACCTGCTGAAATCTAGGTATCTGATATTCCTGCTCAGCAAATGCCTCATCTGGAAAACGTCTAAACTGTGCAGGAAACCATTAAGCATTTACTGAAAGGAATCAATAAGTAACAGCAGAGTCTTCTCGCTCTGAGGTATGTGAAGCACTGAACCATGGTCTCTTGAACAATGCTTTTGTTCTCCTTACTTTCCTTCCTTGCTTTTCCTGTGAATCCCTGCGGGTGGCAGAATGACACAGCCTTTCTTTAGGAGCAGACTCCTATCCAGTCCCATCACTAGATGAGATCATTTGACAGGAGGTCTTGTAAAGTGAGTTCATTCTTGAAATGTCATTACAGTGACTTTCTTCGGAATTAATTCAGGTCTTTAAAATAAATGACGACATTGTGTGGTCCTCAGCACTGCTGAACTGTCAGTTGCTTCTACTGTGTTTTATTAGTCCGGTAGGCACAAAGTAGAAGCACCAGAGCAAGTGATGACAGGATGTTCCAAGAACAATTAAAACATTGAAAATTTTCTGCTTAGGGGGAGGATGATAAATTATGTATATCCACTTACCATATTTGCCATAATTCAATTAATAATAATTTAGCTTTTTGTTAGCGATTAGAGAATAAGAGATGGGATTTGCCCTGGAGCAGTGTTCTTCTGGTAGTGAACTCATGTGCTTACTTGAGGTTTCTACCTGCAGGTAACGAGACCGTTTTCCTTGCGCCTTCATTTCACTGATACTTGGGCACTATTTAACCCCAGCTGGCTGGCCATTCACTGCTGTTTATTGGCATCTTTCTTCCTCCTTCCCCCCCCCGCCCCCAACTTCTTTATAATATTAAACTATTCCTATATTTCTCATGCAATATTTTTATTACATTATTTGGGCTTTTCTAGTCAATAATTAATATTTCTAAGTAATATTGTTTAAAACGTGTTTTTTTTAATACTATTTTGATTTTTTTGCTGGGTTCATTTTTCTTATAAGTTTTTTCTCCAACATGTATAGTTCTGGATTTGTGTCAGTGAACAAGTACAATTAGTGCTCAGGGGAGGAACATTTGCTTCTAGCTTTGCTAGGGCCAGGATTTTGGGGGTTGTTCCGTCTTGTTTAGCTGAATGAGAAGTTGTGGACTTCATGGAGAAATCATTTAACTGATTCTTTTTGCCAGGATGAACAGCTAGATATTCTTCACATTGTAACAAAACAAAATTTTGTTGTCTGTGAAGGAAATGATTCTTCTGTATATATGAGATGGATTAAGTGCAATTTTCACAGCACTAGGCACATTAATTAAATTAATCCAAAAATAGTAGTGCAACTATGTATGCATGGACACTTAAGGTAGGAAAAGAGGGGAGTGTAAAGATTTGTTACAGAGAAAGTCCTGTATGTGAAAAAAAGATCCAAGGCTTATGGCTGATGATATTTTTATAGCGGTGACTGAACTAAGACTAGTCTCATGTTTTACAAGAGAAATGTGGAGTTAGAACGGGTAGTTTTTGCCAGGGAAAATTTGATGGTTTTTTGTTTGTTTGTTTTTAAATTTGGAATGCTGCAGGCTAATTGATATTATAGTAAGTAATTAACATTTAAAGATCTTGTAGTTGTGCCATATAAAAATTGGAAAAGGTTTAAGTTGCCAAAAACAGTGTGCTAAAGTGAATGCCACTGTCATCAAGGGATACATTTGTAATTGTTTCATTTTATAACTACAGGTAGGCAGACAGTAATGAAAACGTATAATTAATTGCACAGATGAAAGGTCCGGTTCTGACAATGACAAAGTGCCTGTACAGCATGAGATTTAACACCACGTGTCTCCAAAGTTGTGCTATTTAGCCAGGGCAAGTTTTGTGCATCTAGTTTTGTACTGGGGTAGTCTTGCAGGAAAGGAAGCATTTGGTTATACCATCCTCTGTCAGTCCTGAGTGTGCAGTTCCATGCTGTTTCGGAGTTGGAGATTGTCCAAGCCATAAGAGCTTGTAACACAGACTACTTTGCAAATTCGGTCTTGTAAGAATAATACTTAAAAATGTACTCCCAAGGGGCTAAAAACAGTATTGTTCAGTCATTTATGTTTTTGCTAATGACAGCAGTGACTGGATCTTGCAATGTTTGTGTGTCTCAGAGTCTGCTTGGGACTTCTGCTTGGGAAGATTTGATTTATCTTCCCATGAGAAGGCTATTTCTGTCTTTGTGTGAACTTACCATGAGATCTAAAACTTTGATCTGATAATTTAACTGTAACTGGTGTAAAAAAAAAGGTGTAGGTAGTGAGTATCTTAACCTCTAACTTATGTTCCTGAATTTTTGGAGCTATCTTGGTTATGTACTTGATTGTGGAAGACTGCCAATGCGTACGGAGTTGGAGGGTTCACGACCATTTTTGTTGCTGAGAAGTAAAGATGATGTATGTGTCTAGTTTAGTGAAACTCTTTTAATGCTCCATATTTGTCATAGGGCACAGCACTTCCAAATAAAATGCCAATTGCTATAATAAAACAAATCTTGACAAACAGCTTGCCAGCAAAGAATTCTTACTTTACATACCAAAACATATTTCCTGTTTTATATTGCTCATTGGCTGATTTTATACAGCTTTCTAAGGGTAAAGAATATCCTGATAGGAAGGAATACTAGTAGAAGGTAGTTTTAATTTTTAATGCATATTAGATCTAGTTAATTCTTTTGCTTTCTTTCATGCTTTTCATTTCGAGTCAGTAATCATACAAATAAGATCTTGAAAAAGAGTTTTAGAAAAATATTCCTAGAAACATTAGACTCACCATAGCACCAAAGAGTAATAAATAAATAACAATAATTCCTCTATCACTTTTAGAATATGGTACTGTTTGTTTGTGCAGGTTCCACCACTGGGACTGTCTTTCAATCAAACATCTAAGCTCACATTCCTTCTCACAGCTTTCTCCTTCCATTTGCTGTTACCTAATTCATTCAAGCTTTTCAGAATCTTGCTAATGGAGGTATTATTTGATAATGAATTAGGAGAACACCAACAATTTCTTACTTTGTCTTGTTATTTCTCACTTTCACCTTTTTTTCCGTAAACAAATCTTAACGTGTAGAACTTTAATAATTCCCTTTCTTATGGTTTGATTTTCAAACATCAGCTCCTTCCATCCTAACCTTCAGCATCTTTCCATCCTCTTTTGCCCACTGATATACAGATTATATGATAGCTTTTAGACCTAATGGTATACTTTGAGCTGTTATCACTGACCCTCAGAAGTAGTATTCATAACTGAAACCTGATAATGGAACATACTGTAGTAACAACAAAAAATAAGTAGGATTTTTCTTCTGCTGAAGTTCTGGTTGGAATAAATTAAAACAAAACAATGATAAATTTTACTAAGTTGGCAAAAAGCAACCAGAGTGCTTTCTGTTCAAATACCTCACTTCACCCAAGGGCATCGTACTTGTTAATTGTTTGGCTGATAATTCCACAAGTCTTTTCACTTACCTGGTGGACCTGAACTTTCACTGATACTTCAGCAATGACTGTTCATTGTTTCAGATTTGTTGTAGTATTAGACTACTAACCTAGAACTAAGCTTGTTGTAGTTTGGCTGTACTTATTTTGGTTTGGTTTATCTTTTGTTCCATTTTATTGATTTGTTTGTTTGTATCTCTCTTGCTCTGGTAAGCCAAAGCCTACATGAATCAGTTTACATCAAGTAGATTTAAGCAAAATCCAAACCAACAATTCACTGCATGATAAACCTTCTCCCAGAGCCTTTAGACTTTGATTGTTTAGATTCATAGGCTAGGAAACCTAGCTCAGGGTTCGGTTTTACCTTGTCTATCTCTGCAAACAGTATTTCAGAGCAGATATCACTACTGCAGTCAGTGTAGAATCAGAGAAATTCTCAGAATTTAAGAGCAGGCTTTACCCATTGAGGAACTAAGCACAATGTGATATCTTGATTTCCGCTCTCTGCTGGGAAAGCATTTTGATCCCTCAAGCATTGTTTCAAGGTATTACTTGATATCAATAATTATGCCGGTAAGGGAGGTATTGGATCACAAAAACATGGGTAATAATGTAGAATAAGGTGATAAAGTGAAAGGACTGTGTCTAAAATGTTTTTCTCATTTGCCAATATAATATAAACACGGCTAAAATGTGTACAATTTAAATGTAAATTACTGGAAATGCAATATTTTGATTTGATGAGGAGGGTTAATTATCTCGTGGTAATGCTAAAGCATATTTTAGAAAATGAGAAACGTGTTAAAATCTGAAGTTTGGAAATAATTTTTGATAGATTTTTCTCTGCTCAAACTTGAAGTTAAAACCTTCTGAAAGAAAAATTGTATCAATAATAATAAAAAAGAAGTCCTCTAGTGTTTCACTTTCAATTCTGCCACGTCTTCCATGAGTTCCTTAACTCAATTTCATATATATTTCAGCAAAGGAAAAAACAAAAACAACCCAAAGAGCACATTTCACAAATGATTCAAAACACAGACTTGTTAAAGATTTTAAGCTTATTTTTTATGCCATATAGACATATGTTTTGCCTCTTACCTTCCATGGACACAGTACAAGCCCTTTCTTTTTTCTTGGGATGTCTCAAAATGACTGTTGAGCTCCACAAATGGAGAACCCACGTGTGGTGGGTACAGAAGGCATGTCTGGTGTCTCCTGGAGAGGTGAGCACTGTGTTCTCTGTGGTATGTCTGGGAGAGATGTGCCATTTGGCTCCTGAGCAGATCTGCTGACCAGAGGCAACCCAGATGAGTTTAGAGGTGGAAGAAGGTAAACAGAGCAATGGTCTGAGCAGACCCAAGCTGATGGAGGTTGGAGTAGCCTTTTTGTGGGTTTTTTTTGGGACCATTCTTGAAGGCTTTGTAGTGTTGGGAGAAATTGTCACAGACAGTGCAGCATGGGAGTGAGCTTCATTTACTTTGCTTTTCTGTTTCTCCTCACTGTGCCATTTCCTTCCTGTCTGGTTGAACTAGGTTGAACTAGTCACTAGGAGACTCTTCTGCTTGCAAGGCTTTGCTATATGCACATGTGGTGAGGTATCGGAGCTAACATCTGCCCTTGTTGCAAAGGATGTCTAATTGACCTGAAACTTGGCAGTCAATGCATGTCCATCTATTCATCTCTTTGTGCTTGTAGTTTGAGTTGGGATTGGTAAGGCTTCCTCAACCTGCCTCTTTCCATCAAGAGATAAATTTTTCCCCCATCTCCTCAGTCACTCCCCACAATGTTGACTGCTTCTACTGCTGCTCTTCTCCATTCCCACCAGCAGCTGGATCATAGTCTTGGACAGTCCTGTGCCGGAAGGGAGAAAGCCGAATGCTACATCTCCTAGTTTCAATGTGGTCCTCATCTTGTGGTTGTGACTCTTGCCACTCTCTGTTCTCCACTGTATCCCACTTCATTTCCCAGAAAGAGACTTAACTTCCTTTACTGATACTTTACTCCCATGTTCGTCATGGCTTAGGTCCATCCAGGAGCATGGGATCTCGATCAGCCATAAGTACTGAGGACCTTTGGAATGCCTTGAGGACATTGAGGGCTCACTTGCCACTTATAATCCCAGGAAAAACAGACAAGGCTACTCAGCTTGGGGAAGGAAACAGAAATTAATTTATTCCACCAACAACCAAAACAGAAACCACCAAAACACAGCAAACAGAAAACAGCACGGAGTGATACAGTGATGAAGAACACAACCAGCACTTTAAGACCACCTGCCCCCTACCCCTCTCCTCTTCCTGGGCTCAGAGCCCTGATCCCAATGTCTTTATCTCCTCCCTTGTGAACAGCTCAGTGGGGTCTGCATGGCTGCCTCCATTTTGTCCCACTCTTCCACCTCATCTTCTGCAGATTTCCCTTCTTAAATAGTGATGGCAGAGGTGCCAGATTGGCCCAGCCAGGCTGGAGGTGGGTTTAACTCAGAGCCAGGGGATATTTGGAGAACTACTTACTGGGACAGCATCCTCCCATTATGAAGCAAAAAGTGTCTCCACACAAAGCCATGACAATGCTTTATGTTTTATCTCTCTCACCCTTTCTCTTCTTGGGTGTTAAATTAGAAAGCCTTCTCTGCCTTTTGTATTTATTGTTTATTTTTTAAGTAGAATTCTTATTCCAACTCTGCATTGTTTCCCTTGTTTTTGGTATACAGATACCACCCATGTGGTTGCCTTTTTGTCAGACTCATCTAGTGTGAGAGGGCAGCTGCTCAGAGGCACACCAGAAGATCACAAGGCAGTGTGAAACCATGCAAAGGGAAGTTTAAGCTAACCCTGCTTGAGGCTGGTCAGAGCCCCAGGCCGGTGAGTGTGGGCAGTGTCACTTTGGGAAGGGGCTCAAGGCCTGCAGGGTGAGTGGTGGCAGGCAGGCTGAGCAGGAGGCTGTGCTGCCTGGGAAGGGACTCATCCACAGTGGTGGGAGAGGTGGAGGGGAAGGCTGCTTGCACCCACGGTTGCCTTTTCAAGATGCCATCATCGCCTCCAAAAGACAGCAAGGGTTTGTACTTAGCCCATAGCATCAATTATCAGTAGCAGCTGAGCACAAGCTTCCCCATGAAGGACATGAGGGTAAAAGAGGGAGGATAAGGGGGAAAAAAGGAGTGATTGGGGAAATGAGAGAGCTTGGCACTGCCTAGGAGTTTAATTTAGGATCTAAATGTTAGAGTACAGTGTGTGCTTTTCAACTTTGTAGATGACATCAGGCTGGCAGTGAAAGCAGAAACATCAGCAGATATGATTAGAATTTGAAATGACCTCAATGAATTGGGAAGAATGCCCTGAAGACGTTGGAGATCATTTGATACAGACATGCTGAGGTAGAAATAATGAGCTGCACTGCTCCAGGAGGAGAGCTGAGGTAAGGAGGGCTTACAGTGCCCATGGAGGAAAAAGAGTATGTAACAAAGTTGGAAAGTGAGTGGTAGAAGGAGAGAAAAAAGCCTGGAAAGGTGATTACAGTGTTTGGTGCCTCAGGGTAACCTGAACTGTCCTAAAGCTAGCTGCTGTGCTTAGCTTTCATCTTGTTTTCAGTGTGTTGTGGCCCCACAAATGTTATTATTAAGGTAAGTGGGGTAGTAGGTAAACTGAACATAAGCTAAAACCTTTTGCAGGTGTTGTTGCATTGTGGACCAAGTTGTATCCCAGAATTTATTTTCCTAAGCGTTCGTTAATTCTCACCGTGTAAAAATCTGACTGGATTTACAAAACACAATTGTTCCCCTCACTGCAAAGGAGGGAATTTAAGCCTCCGATGTAATTAAAAATATGAATCAAAAACTCGACAAATACAAAACCAATGCAAGACTGCAACATATTTTTCAAGACAGCATGCTGGGAATGTGTGTGTCACACTGCCCAGAAACAGCCATTTGACTGGCTTGTTGAGCAAGATACAAATGTAATTTTCTTTAGAGCTGCTGCCTAGCTAGTTACTTATGCATGTGAATGTCTGCTAGCTCCCCAAATTGTCTTGTGAGATTTGTCTAAGATACTCCCCGCCAGAGGATGCAGCTGTATCTATGGAAAGTCACTCTTACAGTGCTATGCTTTTGTACTAGAGGACTGTGGTATTTGCAATCCTGGCTACTTCCCAAACTACACTCTCTCATGTGGAGTAAGGCCACAAATGAAAAAAGGTTGCATGTCCTGCACAACTCCCTGAAGGTTCCTCATTTCTGCTGTTGAGGCAGACAGCTGGCTTTCTAAGATCTTAAAAAACTAAATAGGATAAGGGCTGTAGGGATAGGGTCCAGGAGTAGAGCAAGGAGTTTGGAGGATACCTCTCCCTCTTGTCCCTCTGTGTCGTTGCAGGGCATAAAGGTATCTGGGCCTAGAATAGAAAAACATGTTCTCTGGTTCCCCTTACTTCACTTGATCAGCTTGGATAGAGTAACACGTCCAAGTTTCCCAGCAGTTCTGGAAGATGTTCAGATCTGTTTGGGACGTGATGATGCACAAAATCACAAATTATCCCATGCTCTGTCTTGCTTATAAAAGATTTGGCTTTCACTTGAAAGCATTATATTTGTGTTAATGCTCTGCCAAGCCAAGACTAGTATTTACTGCCAACGGGGTTGAGGGGTCTTTTATCACTAGATAATATAGCCAGAATCACACAGCAGGGTGGCCTTGTCTCCCGTGGGGACTGTGCTGTCTTAATTTAACCAGTGTGGGAGCAGAGCTGTCCTTACTTGTCTGCCAGACTTAGGGTGGTTCACGTGAAGCATTGGCAGTGTGACTATGGGGTAGACAAACTGTCTGTATGGAACTGCACTATGGATGACTTCCCAAATTAGTCATTAGTTATTGTTACAAAGCCCATAACTTTAAAGCTTTGTTTGTGACACCTTGCTCACAAGTGTCACAGCTAATAAAAGGTCTGTTGTCCGTCTGGAGTTATAAGCTGGTGCGTGAAGTCAACTGTGTTACTGGAGTTTAGTATTAAAGGGAACTCTAAGACATAAATAATATGGTTGTATATATCTGCTTTCTTTCACTAGAGCAAGATAAAGAAATGTTTATTTCTTTCTTTTGCTTTCTAACTTATAGTATTTGGCCCTAGTTTAGGGCAATTGTTCTCCTGACCTGCAGAGTGTCAAATCCCTAACTTCACCTTCTCTTGACTTTTCAAGCTAGTTTAGCTTATTGATATGTTCACTGCTCAATTTGTTTTTCTGACTTAATATTTCTTAGTATTTTCATTGGCATGTTCTGTCTGGCAGCCAGATAGTTTCCTCAGAGGTGTTAAGTGAGAGCAAGCTTTCCAGAGACCTCCATAGGCAACTGATATTTCTATTTTCCCAAACCAATTGTCACATCAGCCTCTGGTGAGAAGTGAATAACAAAATGTGCTAAAATGATCGATAATGATAGATTGCAAAGGCAGAACTAACTCAAGGAAAAAATTGTCCTTAAACTCAGTGTTGCATAAGCAGTCATTGTTGAATAACTTACTGGCATTCACATTCCCAAGTAGCCAAAGTTTGTTTATTACCTTACTATTACAAGCTCCATTTTTTTATCATCTGTAGATATAAATCCTTCTTTAGTTCCCCATGTTCCAAAATGTCTTCCTTTTTTAAGGCCCGAGGCAATGAGGAAGAATGATACACTTAAATCCACCTTCCTTTCTCTGCAAGATTATGCCATACTATATCTTTCTATTACTTGCTAGTTGAAATGTAAGTAGCAGAGTCATTGGAGTACTTGCCCTTTCTTTTTGTGGCTTTTCAGTGTCTTGTACACCAAGTACTCTCAGAAATAGTGGGAAATTGCAATGGCAAAGGACCATCACTGTAAGCAGCAAAGCATTTGCCTTGTGTGACCCATATGTCTGTGATCATAGAATAATAGAATGGTAGGGGTTGGAAGGGACCTTTAGAGATCTAGTCCAACTCCACTGCTCAAGCAGATCTGCCTAGACCAGGTCACACAGGAACATGCCCAGATGAGTTTTGAAAACTTCCAGAGGAGACTCCATACCCTCCCTGGGCAGCGTGTGCCAGGGCTGCATTGCACTCACAGTAAAGAAATTTTTCCTTCAGTGGATCTTTTTGTGTTCCAGCTTCATCCCATTACCCCTTGTCCTGTCACTGGACACTACAGAAAAGTGTTGCCCCGTCCTTCTGATATACACCTTTTAAAATACTTCTAAATATTAATGAGATGCCCCCTCAGTCTCCTCCAGTCTGAACAGCCCCAGATCCCACAGACTTTCCTCATAAGAAAGATACTCCATCTTGCCTGTTCTCTGATTACATTTACTGATCTAAAGACGGGCACAATCTTTTCCTACAAAACTTTTTGCCTTTTTTTTTTTTTTACTGGCATTTTCAACAGCCTTGGTTTCTCTAATCAGTTTATACACATTTAGTCCAATTAATTATGTTGTACTTTGGCAGCAGCTTTCTCCAAGTATCTTCCTAAGCCAGTGGTTCCTAAGGGGTTTTTCTCTTAGGAGTGATTGAGCCTAACAGCTCAATTTTTTTTTTGAGAGAAGGAGCTTGCAGTGAGAAGTGAATGAGAAATACAGAAGTTGGGCCACCACCTGAGGTGGAAATTTCTGTTGAAAGCCCTCTGAAAAGTTGTCTTCAGTTTAGGGAAAGCTGAGGAAGGGTGGATTTTGCTCTGCAATGGTTTTAAATGTTACTTTGTACCCTGGCCCTTCATCAAGTTATATGCAGACTGACCTCTGTGCAGGTGGGCTGTCACTTGTATCTGTGTGCCTGTAGTCCCTCTCAGTGGACCTTCATCTATGATGTTGTTCTTTCACACCTTTCTCTTCCTCAGTGGCACCTGGACACATACTGGGACATAGACAAGGCCAGTGGATAGGAATGTAGAATAATGATGTTAAAGTGTTTTGGTCTGTTTTCCTGTGTTTTGTTTTGGCATTCTATGGTATACACTACTAGGTAGCTTTTCAAAGGCAGTTTCAGCCCTGATGCTGTTTTTCCTAATCTTCATTCTGGCTCATTTTTATAGAAGGTGCATTTCTTCGATGTGTACTTTTGACATGACTTTCACATCTGGGTCCTCATGAAGCTCATGTGATTAGCAGTGTGGTATGTGCTGTTTCTCTGAAAGGAGAAAGTCACTTCTGAAATTGCAGTGCAGGGAGTTATGGGAACTTGTATCATCAAGTCACTTCTGATAAGACAGGTAGATGAACGTGCTCTTCTGATGGCTCTGAATTGGAGTCAACAGACTTCCATGCAGCCATTGCTTCCTTTGCTTTGGTATCCCGTTGAATAGGTAGGGCGTGAATGCTGGAGTCCAGAAATCAAATAATTCTCATTCAGTCAGTTATGAACTGGGACCTGTGGGGTCTGCTCTTAATGAATAATAACTTCTGGTTGTCCTTAGTTGAAGGAGATGGAGGCAATTGCCTGGGATCCCATCGCTGGAGAACCGTTGTTTATTCTCTCATCTAAGCCACAGTGTATCAGGTAAGAATTGGTTATCCTACATAATTACATCATTTTCCTTCTCCTCGATTTGCTTCTCTTAGAAAATTAATAGTAGGACAATTTCCCTAGCTTATTTAATTGATTACTTGGCTTGATAATACTATGTCATCAGAATGTCAGAAGAAAAGCTTTAAATATTGAAGTCTGAAGCCTGACCTTTAAGTCTTTGTTCTTTAGAATAAATTTGAGCTTTTTTGCTGATGGCTTTAATTCATTGATGCATCCTAATAGAAAATTGATTTTTTGTTTTTCCTCCCTAAAGATCACAATTACATTTAAAAAAAGAAGGAAAATTATATTCTAAGGAAAGATTTGCTAACAAAACAAAAACAAAGTCTTTGGTGTATGCTTTGGGTTTCAGGATTTCAAATAATCTTCATTAAGGAAAGACTTATTATAGTGCTGTGACTTTTTCTTTCATTAAACTCTTTACTATATTAAAAGGAAGTGAGAGATTGTTTCTAGATAGTATCTGTTCTTCCTTTACAAAAGACCAGCATCAGGAGGTGCTTTCTCTGTTGTTTATTTCCCAAACTAGTAGAGCTGAAACGCTTATCCTTTCTTTGTGTTCTAAAAACAAGCAAACCCCAGAAACCAAACAACAAAAATCCTTCAACATCCTTCTCTCTTTTCTCATTGGGCTAGAACAAGTAGTATAAATTTTACGAAGCCTAGAGCGAGACCTGCAAAATGCCATTCTCTTGAAAGAGCATCATTATAAAGTCACTACCAAAGGCCACTAAGACTGCTATTATTATTTCTTTCTAATCTGAATAGCATGTATGAGATTTTGTTTTTCATGCTAAATTCTGTTAAGTGAAACTAGAATAAGATTGTAGTGGCCACAGCAGTAGGAGGAAGCTGATACAAAAGTTGAGACAAACCCATGCCTTTTATCTGGAGTGCAAATTTGGGGCAGCTCCCCTCTTATTTCTGTCCTTACCTGTACTTTTGCTTCAGCCTATACCAAACTGGTATGGACTGCTATGGATATTCTGAGGACTAAGAAATGTCAAGCTCAGCCCTCTTTCTTCTCTCATAGTGAAATTGTGATGAGATAGTTTCCTTCTACTCTTGACCCACAGACACCCCAGGACCTTTCTGGACACTCCTTTCTCTCTTCCTAATCTCTGATAACAGAGTATACTCTTATAATAAATAAATTGTAATCAGAACATTTTGAGATGTGTGTGGGGTGAGGAGAGAGAACAGATTGTGAGGAGGTAGGAACTTTTGGAGCTGCATGACTTCTAGAATAAAAAAAAAAGTGAAGATGGGCTAGCAGAAGTATTATTGGGGTTGACAACAGACCAAGACAAACTGGCCGTGTTGGCAAAGTGCTCCGATTGAGAAATATAATGGTGTGGATTTGGCTCTCATGGAGTTGTGAGTCAAGTTCCCTTGACTGCCTGCAGCAGTGGGTTAGACCTACAGAATTTATGGTGCCCACACTTTATATATATGCATATGTGCACACACACTGACATATGTACATATGCACACATGCATACATACACAAAGACAAATCATAGAGTCATAGAATGGTAGGGGTTGGAAGGGACCTTTAGAGATCATCTGGTCCAACGCCCCTGCAGAAGCAGGTTCACCTAGATCAGGTGGCATAGGAACATGTCCAGGCGGGTCTGGAAGACCTCCAAGGAAGGAGACTCCACACCCTCTCTGGGCAGCCTGTGCCAGGGCTCCCTCACCTGAACAGTGAAATAATTTTTTCTTGTATTTAAGTGGAACTTTTTGTGTTCCAGCTTCATCCCATTACCCCTTGTCCTGTTGCTAGCTACAATATCTATTTAAGCTGTGTCATTGAAAAGAGGTCACCATCTGTATTTGCCAGTGTTCTATGTGCTATACATTCCATGAGACCACTTTTACAACAGTGTTTAGGAGAAATAAGCCAACTGACGATAAGGAACAGGCTGCTTGCGTGACTGTTTACACAGCAGGAACAAAGACTTCTCGTTCAGAATTAATCATATGTACTAAACACCACCAACACTCTTCATGTTTACTTTTTTCCCCCTCCTCAGAGTGAATCCCATTGTTCCTTGTTTTGCTTTTATCAAGGTATTTTTAATTTTTCAATTAAAAAAGAGAAGTCTTTTGGAGACATTTAAAGGAAAGTATATTTGTGATTTACTGAAATGAGTCCAAGATGAAAAACTTCTACACCAAATATGATTCATAGTATGCTTTTTGATAAGCAATTATTTTGAAACCAAACAATTTTTAACAGTTTTTTTTTAAAAAATAAAATATTATAATGAATTTTTTTTTTCTTGAATAGTATTGGAGCAGAAACTGAAAAGTAGTAGACCATGCATATCTACCACTTCCAAGTCTTGGTCCCTCATAGCCCCTTGGAATTTAACAACAACTTTTAATTTTTAGCATTTAAAACTGTAGTGGTTTTGCTTGGGCCAGGTTTTTCAGTAGCAGGGGGGCTAAAGGAGTGGCTTCTTTAAACAAAAAGAGTTGCCAGAAGCTTCCTCTGTAGCTGACAGGGTTAAGGCCAGTCAATTTTAAGCTGGACCCTGCACCTGTCCCAGGCCTGGCCAGTTAGTGACTGAGGTAACACCTCTGCGAATAACATATTTGAGAAGGAGAAGTTGTTGCACAGTTACAAAACTGCAGCAGCAACAGGGAGGGAGAATGTGAAAACATCTCCACAGACAGCAAGGTCAGTGGAGAACGAGGGGGAGGAGGGTGCCTAGGCACTGAGAAGAAGGCTCCCCTGCGATATGTGGTGAGGACCATGGTGAAGCAGGTTGTCCCCCTGCAGTCCATGGAGGATCAGCAGGAAGCAGAGATCCACTCGCAGCCCGTGGGAGAGGTGCTCACGCCAGAGCGGGTGGATGCCTGAGAGAGGCCGTGACTCTGTAAGAAGTTCATCCTGGAGCAAGTTCCTGGCAAGACCTGGGAGTCTGCGGGGAAGGTGCCCACGCCGGAGCAGGTTTGCTGTCAGGACTTGTGATGCTGTGAGGGACCCAGTCTGGAGCAGTCTGTCCCTCAAGGACTGTTCTTCAGTGGATGACCCACGCTGAGGCAGTGTGAGAGGAGCTGCCCCCATGGGAGGCTCCATGCCAGAGCAGTTTGTGAGGGATGTAGCCCATGGGAAGGAGCCCACAGTGTAGCAAGTGGGAACGTGTGAGGAGGCCTGGGTCAGCTACACTTTGACCAGATCTGTTTCAAGACAGGTATGTTAGATATATTTTCCTAGATATGTATGTATATAATAGCAATTACAGTTCGTGCTCAGCACCCAGCATGCCCAACGCTGCTGTGCTCTGGCCACTGGAAGAAGCTTGAAGAACCTCACTTATCACAAATCTTTGTGAAGTGTCAGGGAATAAGCCAAGATCCAGCAGACTAGCCAGAGGAGATGTGAGTGGACTGGTAGTTGGCTGTGCTGTGCACATGCATTTGGAAACACAATCGCAGCAGCAGCCTCCAGAGGAATGGAGGTGTTTTGATTTCAAGTTCTTCCAATGCAGACAGCTGGAGACATTTACTAGAGTAAAGCTTTAATGTTAAAATATAAACCCTTTTTTTTTTTTTTTCCACCTTGAAGATGTCATAGTAGAGACCTCTGAGGGATCACAGAATCACAGATGGTAGGGTTGGAAGGGACCTTTAGAGATCATCTAGTCCAACCCCCCTGCAGAAGCAGGTCCACCTAGATCAGGTCACACAGGCAGGTTTTTAAAACCTCCAAGGAAGGAGACTCCACACCCTTCCTGGGCAGCCTGTGCCAGCGCTCCCTCACCTGAACAGTGAAATAGTTTTCCCTTATGTTTAAATGGAACTTTTTGTGTTCCAGCTTCATCCCATTACCCCTTGTCCTGTTGCTAGATACAATAGAAAAAAAGTGATGCCCCAACCTCCTGACACCCCCTCCCCCTCTTTAGATATTTTAAAATATTAATGAGATCCCCCCCTTAGTCTCCTCCAGACTAAACAGCCTCAGTTCCCACAGCCTTTATCTCATAAGGAAGATGCTCCAGTCCCCTGATCATCTTGGTGGCCCTGTGCTGGACTCTGTCCAGAAGTTCTTCGTCCCTCTTCAGCTGGGAGCCCAGGACTGGACACAGGACTCCAGATGAGGCCTCAACAGAGCAGAGTAGAGGGGGAGGAGAACCTCCCTCAACCTGCTGGCCACTCTTCATGATGCATCCCAAGATGACATTATCTGTAAATATACTGGCAGAGTTAGACAGTGCCTTTGAACAGATGGAGATTTTTGACAATTAAAGATCTCAATTGTGAAGATTTTATTTCAGACAGAAAGTTGTTTGTTTTTTTTTTTCCCAGAACTGAAAAAAGTAAGAAGCGTTCTACTTGTAAAACAAACAAACACGCAGCTTTCTAGTTAATCCTGCTTTTCTCAAGGAGATTTCTTTATCTTTCTGTGCCACTGCTTCCAAATGGTCTCGGAGACATCACTTGAAATACAGTGAAGTATTTGTCACCCAGCTAGAATGTTCTTGGCAGTCCTGAGAATTGCTAGATTTAGACCTTACCCTGAAGTAATTTTTGTACACTTCTTGCAAGCACGTATAAACTAAGATTGTTTCCCACACCCTACTCATGCCTATGTAACAACTCTGTGGACTTAAGAAGCTCTTTATGCCAGAAGAGCATTATGATGTTAACACTAAGTGCAAATGAAAATCCTTGCCTCTTAAAACTAAGAATTTAGGGTAATGTTCTCTGGTGCAAAAGGTATGTTGTTCAGGAAGCTGGTCGGGCTATTGGCAATTTGTCCTTGCTGAAGACCTAT
Organism: Urocolius indicus; assembly: GCA_013401255.1. Lineage (NCBI taxonomy): Eukaryota > Metazoa > Chordata > Aves > Coliiformes > Coliidae > Urocolius > Urocolius indicus. The sequence continues at coordinate 37,813 of WBNH01009332.1, read as the reverse complement.
CCCTATCATTTCCTGGAGGACACTTACCCAGGTCATACCTACCTGGGTTAAAGTCTCACAGTTATGACTTACTTTCAAAATTTGGGATTTCCCTCTCCCTTTCCCCTCTCCTTTCTTATGGAGCAGCTCCTCCGTGCTGGCAGCTGCCTGCAGATGGGGCTGCTGTTCTGTGCAGGCTGGTGCACTGGCAGCTGAGGTACAGATGTGTGGAGATGTGCTGTGTGTGCAGCATGTGCTGAGCTGCAACAGCCAGCAACTAACCATCTCCTTTAGCAACTGAAGCCATGCAAAGTGACCACAGTTTTAAAATATTTTGTTTTATTAAATGTTTAAAATAACATAAATATCATATTAACAATTTTATGGCTGAGGTTGTCATAATTTGTGACTTTACCATTTAATCTGATTTGAGAGCTCAAAAGATTACATCTTTACATTAGAAACTTTGTAATTAAGATTTATAACAGTAAGTTGACTTATAGCTAACAAGAGAATAGAAATAGCAGATAGAATCGTATAAACTTTGGACAGTGTGAGAGTACATACTTTACTATAAACTAGGGTCTGCCGAGATTATGTAAGGACAAGAAACCTTTCATAAGCAGTTTCATGTTAATTCAAACAAACCAACTCGATTCATAGTTAAGAAATAGAGGAAAGTGGGGTAGTACATCTTTAATTATTCCCCAAATACGCTTGGTTTTCTTTTTTAATTCTCTTGAGTAGGTCTGTGCCACCTTCATACTGATTTTTAGCACCATGTAATGGGATATTCACCACTTAGCTTCTGGGGAACGTACAATGTGTTATTTACTCCGCGCTAGAATAAAGGGTCCAATTGCAGGAAAAGTTCATCCTTGCTTTTTATGGTAGAACATCAATGTTGGAAGAGCAACAGCATGCTTTTGACCATGAAGCTGTAGCTTATTTACAAACAAAAGAATGCCCTCCCCCCCGCACACACCTTTTCCCCATTGCTTATTCATGATGGTGATGATTTCATTAATAGCACTACAAGTCAAGTTTCCCTTTACATTGGAAACTAGGGTAGGTCTTAATCACTTCATCTTAAACTGAATTGGAACAGTGCATACCAAACAAAGCACAGCCTGGCATATTGCAATAGGAGCTCTAGTACTTTTACCATCTCTCTGTGTTGCGTGAGGACACTGCTGCTGAAAGATGTAACTACACACAGAGACATATACAACCATGTTTTCTTAGAAAATGTAAAATAACAGATTTTCTGAGGAGGTGGGTAATGGGCAAACAACCTGTAACATACCAGTATGTCTGTTACATCCCCTCTCTACCAAGACAGAATTGCATTTTCTTAGAGTTATTGGGATAGAGGGTGGAGGGGTGAGAATTTTGTAACAGACATGCTGAAGTTACTCAGCTTTGGCTGTTTGAACTTGGATTAATTTTAGGAGATTTAGGTAGGTGGGGTGTTTTTTTTGTTATTGCAATTTAATTTAAAACCAAAAAGATACTTCTAAATTGCAAGCTTATGCCCATTGCTCTTTGACAGTGAACTGATATTCAGTGGTTCATTGCTTTTGCACAGCAGTTCATAGCTATAGCCTACAGAGTAGTATAATATTAAGAAAATATTAGCACACTGGGCTCAGCAGTGGTCCATGTTATTTCTGTAGAAGCACTGCAGGCTTCTGACACCGTGAGGGGGTAGATAAACTGCACGTTCATAGGGTACAAACAAATTATCCCGTTATACCGTCTTGGGGCAGATGTTTTCTTTTGTGGCTGTGCGGAATGACTGCCAATATTGTTCTCTATGCTGCCTGTTGGTAGCTGGAGGAAGGATGGAGGGAGTCTTTTAGTTCATTTGTGTTATTACAAGGAGACAAACTGCTAACAAAACACTGACGGAGCTTTTCTCCCACTCCTTGGAGGCCTCTTGAGTTTGGCAGTTCATACTTGCCTAATCCCTTGAGTCTCCCTTTTCTCATTGAGATGGATGCTTTGTGCCTAGCAATGCCTCTGCTGTCTATGAGCAGATACTGCAGGAATGTTCCTCCTACTATTCTCTCCTCTCCATAGCACAGACCTTGCTACCTCTGTAGAAAAGAAAAAAAAAGCTTGAGTCCTGCTTTAATCTTACAGGTATTAAAAGTTCTAGCCTTCAGCCATGAGAAATATCTGCTCCAGAGTTGTCTGTGTTAATTTCAATAACAACTGCATTTATCTTGTCTTTTTTGACAAAAGTTAGTGAGTATACATGAAAAAGCAAGAGAGAGAATAGGGAAGAAGTGTCTATCACTCGGTGCTTTCATTACATGTGTTCCCCAGGGCTTGGGTTTCTTCAAAACACATACAACTACATGGAGAACAACTACATGGAGCAGCACACAGTAAACCATCAAAGATCAGTCACTGTTTGATGTGAGAACAAGTTCTTATGCCAGGTCTAAGTTCTCCATGATGACAGTCACAACTGGAATCCAAAAGCCATGGCCGTGTGTCAGTCTTTGCATTGAAGTTTTTCTGAAATATTTCTGTGGTTCAGACAATCACCCGAAAGCATCTCAAGCCACAAGAAAATGGATTAAAGATTCAGGTTTCACTAAACGTTATGTCTCTGTTAAGAAGCTAACAGCTTGTTCCCCTCAAGCAAGGCCAGTGCTCTGGACCCAGCTGCTGTCAATGCTGCCTGGGCTATGAAAGGGGTCTCCAGAAGAGCATACACCATCTGCAACAGCTATGATTCTGCAACATCCCAAGCAGCTCCTGCTGGTTTTTTTTTCATGGCTGAGTAGTAGCTTTGCTGTGACTGTTACCTTCAGCAAAATGCTGAAGAGCTTTACAAGGTGATGCCACCACTGCTGTGAATGAAACCTGAAGCATCTTTTTGTATGTGCAGGAAACAGGTCCGGATATGCTCAGGTGAGCAGACACCTCTCAGGCTTGTTGCAACAATACAACCTGTGCAAATAACTGTGAATGCCTACAGGCTTATGTGAGGGATGCTTGGCATGACTAGCACTGGGGAAGGGAAGGCAGGATGCTTCACTCATAGTGGAACTGACTGAGTAGGCCAGACATTATAGGTGTAGCAGGTCTGCAGTATTTGGCTTTTCTGTGAGACTTAAGCTTTTGTCTGTCACGTGCACAGCACAAAACTTATGATCCCTGTAGCTGTTGCTTCTCTTTGTACATAAGGCAGGCACTTAAAAAGACTTTTAGGATATGAGTTAAAATTCTTTCCTACTTTTAAAATGGAAGTTTGTTTCAAAATAATCTGCGGTTGTGTTTTATTTCATAGCTCTTCCTATACAGAGACTGGAAGCTGGCTGACGTACTTGAGGGAACGCAACTCTTTCCAGAGGAATCTCTACATCAACCTGCCTCACACTGCCAAGGTAGCCACAGTCTCTGCATAGCCATGTTAGCGAAGTATTAATGCAGCTAACTTTTACCATATACACAGAAAATGTTATTAGATAATGAGTTTCTTTCACAGAATCTTAAAGGTTGGAAGGGACCTCGAAAGATCATCTAGTCCAACCCCCCTGCCAGAGCAGGGCCACCTAGAGTAAGTCACACAGGAACTCGTCCAGGTGGGTTTTGAATGTCTCCAGAGAAGGAGACTCAACAACCCATCTGGGCAGCTTGTTCCAGTGCTCCATCACCTTCACAGTGAAGAAATTCTTCCTTGTGTTTCTTTGGAAGCTTTTATGTTCCAGCTTGTGCCCGTTGCCCCCTGTCCTATCATAGGATATGACTGAGAACAACAGCCTGGCTCCATCCTCCTGACACCCACCCTTTACATACTTGTAAACATTAATGAGGTCACTCCTCAGTCTCCTCTAAGCTGAAGAGCCCCAGCTCCCTCAGCCTTTCATCATAAGGGAGATGCTCCACTCCCTTAATCATCTTTGTGGCCCTGGGCTGAACTCTTTTCAGCAGTCCCTGTCCTTCTTGAACTGAGGAGCCCAGAACTGGACACAATATTCCAGAGGTGGTAACTGCTATGGAAGAACTGCCTATGGAATACCTGGTCCCCAGCACCGAACCCATAGCATCTAGTATCCCAGGCAGTGACACTTTGCTAACATGCAATGCACAGCATGCACTGCCAGCTTTTTGAAGTTGGAAAACACATGCTAACAGCTACCATGGTTTCATTTTGAAAATATATGTTTTCAATGCAAGAGCTTAAAACATGTGCACCTTTGCAAACTAACTGGTTTCTTGACCTATTTAAGTATAGATCAGAAGTAATGTGTGATACAGACAGGGGCCTTTGCTAGGGAATACCAGAGCCCTGCCATTCTGGACACCATATTTCTGGTCAGTTCTGCTGTAGTCATCCTTTGACATTTGCTTGGAACTAGACCCCTGGGGCATACAGGGAAAGATTAATTCCTTGTGCCTTTAGAAAGACTATCGAACTAGCTTGGAAGCCTAGGATATAAATATACTGTCATCATAACTTGCTCTTGCCTTCACTGCCAAAAACTAGTATAATTTTTGAAGAATGTCAGCTTTTAAAATACTCTCCTATGCTCAGCTCTCAAAAGAGAAACCGTGTCATTTTTTTTTTTTTTGTGATGTAGCATTACTTTTTCAGACAGCTAGCATGACACGACTAAAGAAATTGGATGCTGCATTGTTTCAAAACCTAGCTGCTTTATAAAGTCTGATAATCTCAAAGTGCTCCTTCACTTTCATCTGAAGAAAATAAAAACCCTGTATAAGATTTGACTTTGAAAATCTGGTGGCACGATACAACTGTGGCTATGGCATTACTGCCATTGTTGCATCGGCTGCTATGTTGAAGGATCTCTCTCTCTCTCTCTCTCTCTCTCTCTCTCTCTCTCTCCCCACCCAGCATACATCACTAGGTGAAACAAGTACCTCCAATAGCCATGAGAGTTAGGAAAATCCTTGGGTTCCTTTCTAAACTGCAGTGTAGGACAAAGCGCATTCCTTGCACAGTATGTGATTGTTGTAACACAGAAGTCAATGAAACCTTTCCTATTCTCAGCAAAAATAAAGCTCAGACTTTTTAATTGCTACTGACAGGAATAGCAGCAGGACTGGCCTGATGGATAGCATTTCCTTTACACTTTCTTTGCTAGTGGGAGTGGTCAACTGCAAAGTGATTCAGCTGTAATGAAAGCATGAAAGACAGTATCAGGCTACTTTTGAGCTACAGGGAGAGAAGTTTTCAAAAGACAAATCCAAGGAGGAAACACGACCTATTCCTCAAAAATAATAAAGAGTTTCTGAATTCTTCTCCAATCTTTTAAGAAGTCTCCTCTTCATTCTCAGAGTAAATACAGCATTTTTCAAGCCAAAACCAAACGTTCCAAGCAAATGTGATAAATGCAAAACAAGACAATCTTAATAGATTGCAACCTTTACCACAGAGAGAAAAAAAAACCACCTTTCCATAAGAAAGCAGCTTGTGAATGAGTGAAGTTAACAGAGGTGCATGAATCATATGTGTGTCTTCAGTTATGGCTTGAAAGTATCAGTCCTCAGTAGCAATATAAGACAAGATCTGAAAACTAGTCAGTGTGTTCACTGGCCTAGTGTAACTGATTTTTTCCCCTCCCTCTAAGTTTTGTAAAACTGAAATATGCAATTACATTTTTCAACAAGGTACTGTTTCACTGAATGAGAATGAAGGAACAATGTCTTTAGGAAGACCTCCTACAGCGGAATTTCCTTGGCTGGGTCTTCTGTAATGGCATCTTTTTCTTTCAAGGTTATATGCCTGAAATTTGCATTTTTTGAAGAAGAAGATGGGATTAAGATAGCTTAGGTAGTACATGGGAGGACGATGACTTTGGTTAATGCTTGCACATCAGACTCTGGATGAACGGTTCCAACTTGACCTGTTCCTAAAGCTTCAGTTATGGCTTTAAAAATTGGCCTAGTCCTATGGAAGAAAGACCATTGTGTATTAAAGCATTAGTTAAAATTAAAAAGGTGAACATATAACAGTGCACAAGAGATGCAGGTCGGAGGGAGTGGATTTTTCTGCTACTTTCAGACCCTGATGCCCATAGTTGCTGATCAGAGGAGATGGAAGTCCTTCTGGAAGAGGCTGGTTGCTGATGGACGGTTTCAGTGCCTGAGGGTGCTGGATGCCCTGAAGTAGGAAAGGAACTTGTAGCAGAGGCTCACCACAAAGTACCAGATATTTCGAGCCATCTGTGACCTTGCAATGAAAATGCGCCAGATGATGACAAGGAGAGTGGTGTTGAATGCATATCGGATGTTCCTCAGCCTGAGAAAGAGAAACAGGCATTTTATGGAGGAAGACGAAACCAGCACAAAGCTTACCAGCTTGCTGCATTTGCAACAGGTAATTTTGCAACAAATCCCATTTACAAACGGCCCTTTGGCCACCATCTTGCCAAAGACCATATTGTGTAGTGAATAATTAATGGGACTGGTGGAATACCTGCATTGCAAGTCTCTCCTGTTCTGTGTATTCTCATTTCAAACCAGAACAGAAGTCATACTGAGATTTGTTGGTTTTTTTTTCTTTATGATAGTCTAGGTCCAACACTTTCTGCTTTTATCTGGTATATTGGCTATATTTTTTCAGGATTGGTGTCAGGCTAGAGGAGTTTTGCAGGAGCTGATGAATGGTAGATTCCCTTTAATGCTGGGAAATTACTCAATAATTGCACTGGGGTTTGGGGACAGGGGAGCAGTTTATACCATATGTTGAAATGGTGTTATTAGGTCTATAAAATGGTAATCATCTTGTCCTCTTTCTGTCAAGCAAAAGTTTCTGCAGTACTCTAATTCTCACTTTCCCAGTGTCTGACCACACAAAGAAAGCTTTGTACTTAATGTTTCCAAGACTGGTTTAATTTTTGTAAGAGTCCTTTTTTGTTGTTTTTTTTGTTTGTTTGTTTGTTTTAAACTTAATATGGCAACAGGCTTTTTGATGCTTCTAGCATTTACTGTGCACTACAAGCATGGTTTTCTTAAAAGAAGCAACCAGGCTCTTACTCCAAGAGAGCTGCTCATTCTCCTTTTGCCTGCTCTTCTTAGTAAAAGGTTGAAGAGGACAGGAAGAGCGCATTCTTTAATTGAATAGAAGGACAGTATTAAATTGCTCATTCTGACTCTCTTGAACTGTCACCAAGGATTGAATACATAAGCTCTCTGCTGATTTGGAGAATTTTTGCCCATTCCACCCAAGGAATTAGAAACTTCAGTGTTAAAATTAAATTGAAAATCATACAAAAGCTTATGCAAATGCCTTTGAAATGCTGAAAACTTCTAGGACCTTCACAAAATCGACGTCTGACCCTTACTCTTTCTGAATGACCAGGATTTTCTGCATTCATATATTCATCTTACTCATTGTAACTGAGTTACTTGGTTATCTGCCGGGAAGGTATAATATCTAGACTCTGATCATTACTGTCATCAAAAGTAATTTTTTTTCTTAGAGGATGGAAAAATGAAATACTGACAGCCCTCTGCCATGAGAAATAAACTGTGCCATGTTTATCACCATATTATTCCACAATAATTATTGCAATGTAACCAGAACAATTCTCCTCTCTGCTCAAGGCAGCCAGCTGCTCTTGTCTTTGTCACCGGTTATAACTTACTTCCGTAAGTGCTGCTTTGCTGCTGGAATGCCAGCCATGTCCTCATTTAGCAAGTACTTCTTAGCACCTAAGCAGTAGTTTTCAATGTATTCTGACCAGTGCAGCTGACGAACATCGAAGTTGTATAACTGGGATTGAAAGATAAAGAGCAGAAGTCAAAACGCCAGAGTTCAGAACAAATTCACTGTAAGCATCAATTCTTCGTTGACCTCTGTTAATGACAAAGCCCTGCCTCTGAAGGTCTTAATGCCACCAAGTTTCCAAGAAGATGAGGGCACTAACAGACTATATTTCACAGGTGTTGATCAATGTCTTACCCAGCTGGGAATCTGGGCAAAGCAAACAGAAATTAGTGCCAGCTGGCAGAACATAAAGGTAAGTTTGTCTTTGAGGTGGCAATTTTGGGCATAAATACATGTATTTTACATGCCTACAAACACACATACACACAAAATTGTAGAAGAAAAATGGCATTCCACTCAGGTAAATGGATTCATAAGAAAATCTCCAGGCAGTTTTTAACGCGTCACTAGAATTACATGTAAATGGATGAACTGGACATTGAGTCAACAGGTGCCTGTTCAACAGTGTTACTCGTCACTGTGCTTTTCTCTTAGCAGCTACATCAACAGAAGTCCAAAAAATGGGTTACTCTGCTGTTTGGCATCAAAAGATCTCATTGCAGAGCATATTACCCCATTTAATTTCAGATGCTTACACTGGAAAAAAATTTAGCAAGCTCTCACAGGATTGTTTGTCTATTAGAGCAAAGAAAGAAAGTTGTTGTCATGGTTTATTTAAAGTGCTTGGCAGGAGATGTAAGAGTGATACAAGATGGAGGCGACCACGTGGACCCCACAGTCAGAGAAGGAGGAAGAAAGGAGGAGCACCAGACCAGAGACCCCTCTGCAAGCCGTGGTGAGATCACCGTTGTACCCCTGCAACCCACGGAGCGTAATGGCAGGACTGAGAGCCAACAGCAGCTCCATGTGAGTGCACCTGGACGGGCGAGAGACTGTGTGAGGAGGTGGCCATGGCACAGGACATGCTGAAGAGCCTGTGGGCCACAGAGCAGATCCACATGAAGAGCAGAAAGGAGCTGCAGCCTTTGGGATAAATGCATATCGGAGCAGCCTGTGCAGTGCTGCCATGTGTGTGAGGTACCCCACGGACTTGCAGGGAGGACTGGTGCGGAGCCCACCTGCCCTGATACTGTAATTTTTTTCTGCCTCAGAACTAGCTCCTATCATATCAATTAGGTTCCCTCTATATCTGCTGTAGTTGCTGCCCTTAGACATTAGAATGTGCTGCAGGTACTCCCTCTGCAGACTAAGGAAGAAAACTCTGGATTCTACTACTGAGGGCACATTCAGGAATTTAATGATGTGAGACCAGTCTGATGTGAATGACTAAGTATCTCGTTGCAAGAAGATACAGACCAAAAGTGCATTTGGGCTTATCACAAATCTACTCCTTTTGATCCTTCAGTCTTTCAGTTATGATCCCATTCTTAAGGAGAAGCATGTCAAACCTATAAAGACTACAAAAGAGCTTGACATCCTGCAAATTAATTGCTCTTTGGGAACTTGGATAAAATGGGAACTTTTTTCATATTGTTCAGAGTAAGATACTATGTGTTAAACTAAATTTCCCCATGTAGTGGATAAAAATGTCAAAATCATTCATGTAATTTCCATCTAGATCGCCCACCACATCTGCCACGTTAACTGGAAAGACTTCAGTGCTTGACACGTCTCAGAAGGAAGATCAACACACATCAGGAGAAAATATTCTCCTCTACTAAATGGAAAGTTCTTGATAAGTTAACAAAATGAGGAAATAAATTACTTCAGGTTAAAGTCAATTCCAGTCATTTGGATCATCCAAAGCTCAACAACACACCAAAAAGAAAAATAATTACAGCAGATGGACAGAATAGGAGATTAGCAATCCACATTCAGGACATGCTTACCTTTTTGTCCTCTGTGTTAAGGTGACTCATTAACATATTCATATTATCTGAAGACCAGTCCCAGGACTGGGTGGAGAAATACTGCAGGAGCGCCATAGACTTGTGCAGTCGATTGATAATCTTCATCATTCTGAAACACAGGAGAAGAGTCAGAGGTGAAGACGAAGTTTGACATTATGCAAAAACTGTTAGTTTGCTCTGTAGGTGTTTTCACTAGTCCAGGTGAACAGGCATTGCAGTTCCTGATGAGCACTACACTGGTGCTCACCAGGCTGAGAACTTGCTCAGCAACCATAACTGCTCCAACTGAGGTCTTGAGCCTACAGCTTCCTAGCTTTTATTGTTGCATCAAACATGGGTTCGTACATGCATTTCCCAGGGCAGGACTGATGCCTGAGTTACTCTCCTGAACTAAACAAGGGCTGGAGGCCATATCTACATCACGTACCACCTGTGAGGTGAAGAGTCTATCCAACTAGTAAGAAATCTGCACAGAGGACTGCAAATACTGCTCAATTTCAGTTTTCAGATAGAATCATAGAATAGCTTGGCTTGGAATAGACATTCAAGATCATCTAGTTCCAATCCCCTTGCCATGGATCAGGACACCTTCCACTAGATAAGGTTGCTCTAAACCTTCATCCAGTTTGGCTTTGAACATGTTCAGGGAGGGGGAATGCACAGCTTCTCTGAGCAACCTGTTCCAAAGTCTCACCACTCTCACAGTAAAGAATTTCTTCCTGATACTTAATCTAAATCTACCTTCTTTCAGGTCCCTTACAATATCACTACACTCCTTGATAAAGAGTCTTCCCCTATCTTCCTGTAGGCCCCCTTCAAGTACTAGGCCACTATAGGGTCTCCCTTGTAACAACTCCAACCCTCTCACAGCATGTCCTCATAGGAGAGGTGCTCACACCTACTCATCATCTTCATGGCCTTCTCTGGACCTGGTTGAGAAAGTCCATGGCTTTCTGGTGCTGGGGACTCCAGAGCTGGATGCAATACTCCAGAGGGAGTCCCATGCAAGCAGAGGGGCAGAGTCACTTCCCTTGACCTGCTGGCCACACTCCTTTGGATGCAGCCCAAGGTATAGTTGGCTTTCTGGGCTGCAAGCACACATTGCTGTCTCATATTCAGTTTTTCAGCTACCAACATCTCCAGGTCCTTCTTCATGGGGCTGCTCTCAATCCACTCATTGCCTAGCCTGAATTTTTGTTTGAGATTGCCCTCACTCGAGTGCACACCCTTGCACTTGGCCTTGTTGAACATTATGGGTTCACATGGACCCACTTCTCAAGCCTGTCAACGTCTCTCCCTTTGGAGTATCAATCACAGCACTCAGCTTGGTGGCATGCTTTTCATGTTTGGGCTTCTTTGATCTCTCTCTCATTTGTTTTTCTTAAAGGACATTCCTCACCCTGTACATAGTGGCAGTTTGGAGTCATTTTTGTGTTCTTCTCTATACAAGAAGGGTTTGACAGCATGCACTCCTGGTAGATAACCTTGAAAATCATCCAAGTCCACAAGCGTTTCCTTAGGGAGGAGTGGGGAATTGTTTGAACATATTCCTGGAGCATGAGTGTCCTGACCAAGATGAAAGCTGCTTCAGGGGCACGCTGCTTAACAGAGACTTTGGAAATGTAGGTTCAGGTCTCTTGTGTCTTGGCCATTTTTTATTATTAATTTTTTACAAGAGGTGACAGCAATGATGTCCTACCTTGCAGGATTATTTTACAGTTGTCTCAACGATCAAGATTGCAAAAGGCCTTTGGGAAGCAGTTGCTTTAAAGTGTGATGTACAGTGCTCGGTCAATTTTGAGAGAACACCATGTTCGCTCAGACTGGATAAGGGCAAGACAAAGCACTGAAAGACTGATTTCTGTGGAAAACAGAGCTGTTTTCATGAGAAATTTTGAGCTGCCCAGAGGGTAACACAGTTGCTGTGACAAATAAAAGGCAGCAGCCTGGGGAAGAACGGTGCCAGGCTGGCCTCTCCCCATGCAGATGTGACTGCCACGATGATAAGCACTAAGCACAGCAGAAGAAGACACAATGAGTACATTAATTCAGAGGAGAACTGTTCAGCTTACCCAAAGTGAATTGAAAGAGCACTAAAACCTCACACAAGCACTCCTACTCAGAATTAAAGCAGCTTTCATTTTAGAAGCAAAGCATACCATCAGATTAAGGGAACCTTCATTCTGAATAATTATGTGCATGCTGATTAAATGCAATTTATTGAAACTACTTTGAAATTACTTCAGATTAATATTCCTGATTGTGCCTGTGTAGGCAAGTGCTGTGGGGCAAAGCTTTGTGAATCAGTAACTTGGGAAACAAAGAATATGGCTAGATTGTAAAGATCTAAAGTTGCTCCTCAAATCAGCTCCCCAAAAGGCACTACTATCTTTGAAGTGCTCAGGGATAATGGAATCATCTGAAGAAAATGGTAAGAGAAACCACTGTGTGTCCATACTTATGTTTTGGAAATAGACTATAGATGTTGCCTCCTGACAAGGCAGGCAGAATAAGTTTTGACTGTAGATCTACTCAAAACAACATATCTGAATGGCTAGAAGTAAGGGTCAAAAAAGAGAAATGAAGCATCTGAAGACATCTGTATGAAAACTCTGTTTGCTTTGAACTGACTGGGCTCAAATGCTGTGATTACATTAAAAATTCAGATGAAGGAATGAAAACCAGCAACTGAGTAGAAATGTGTTGTTTTAGCCTCTGAGAGGCTATAGTAAAGATTTCTCATAGAAAATTTAATTCTCTACTGTGGAGGAACTGAGAGAAATAAAGCAACTGTTAGCTATCCCTGATAGCCTTAATAGTTACACTTCAGAAATGTATCTTGTCTTCAAGAAAATTGTTTACAGCAATGATTTCTTTATTTGCTCCCATACTGAGCCTTGCATGAGCAGATTCTCAGGTGCGACAGATTGCCCCAGGAGGCTACTAATGATATAAACCACATTATTTTCTAAGTCATGGATGGATATGCAGCAATACCAGTAAGCCATTTAAGGCAGTTTTGCCAGACAGCTGGCAATTTATTCAGTGAGCTAACGCTTTAAAGTAAGCTTCTCGGGAGAGACAGTATAGAAGAGGCTAAAGCTGAAGGAGATGACTCTTGTACCTGCCCTTTGGTAGATGGGGTACTGCAGGTGATAACTACAGGAGTAACTACAACTGAGTTGTATCCTGCAGTTCAAATTAGTAAAGGTCATAGGCTAGTCCTGCATAAACACTAGTCCTGCATAAACCTTGCAAAACTATAACCAGCTTCCAGATACCCTGTTCCATAGGATAACCCACCACCTTATGATGAGCTGAGTATGGATACAGTAGGGAACTGAAGCCTGAGTCTTGGTCCTGGTAAAGAAATTTTCCCTTTCTACTTGCAAATCAGGCATGGGGTCATGGAGAGGATTCAAGAAACTATCATGAAGTTGGCTTGTACTTCAACACATGGGAGTGATCAGTGTGAAGAAAGCTAAGCCTAGGTGCTCTGTTTGAAGCAGAGGGAAAAATTGAAGGGAAACATTGAAGCAGGTTCAGTGACACTGTCTAGTGTTTTAATTTAATATGGTTTACTGCCTGTAAAGATCTGATATTTAGGTAGCTTTGAAAAAAAAAGAGAAAGAACGAGCCGCTACTCTGTTTTCTACCACACTGCAGCAATACCTGGAGCTGAAGTAGTGTGTAAAAAGAAAAGGAATTATATTAAAAAACAACCCAAACAATGTGATGAACTCACAAGTCCTCTGCTGAGCCATGTTTGCTCAGGTCACAAATCTTCAAGTTCAGAAGAAGGTATCTTTGTCAGCATGAATTCATGCTGAACTCTATTTGAAATTCAAGTACAGTATTGCAGCCTGTGTCTGTTTGCTACTTTTGCCAATCAACTTTATGAACTGTTAATGGTAATGGCAATGCCGAGACCTTTTTTTTTGCCCATTTCAACAGAGTTTGGAGGCTGCAGCTTATTCTTGCTTGTATTCAGTTTAGCACTGTTTCTAGGGTAATCCTTGCCTCCTGGATAACTGTAAGTCTTTTTATGGACCAAATTCCCTCCACAGCAGAACACCAGAGAGAAATGAGAACGATATATCAGCCAGGGATTTCTCTGCAAACAGCTAAAGACATCCTTCTAACTAGCAGAAGACTGCAGAGAAGCTGACAACACAGTGCTGGCATATCATTCTTGTGTCACACAATAAATTCTCCTCTGTGGTGGCAGGGAGTAAAAGAGGTTGTTGGCTGAGTTACATTACTTCCACCGGGATTTCTTCCCCATGAAACACATATGTTGCATGTTCCTCTCAGCCATGACACTGATGAGGCTCAAATACCAATCGTAATGGTAAACTGCACTCGTACATACAATTCAGAATTTATTCATACTCAGAAACAACTGCTTTCTAGATATTAGGGTGCTGGGTCAGTCAGTGCTGGCAACTGTTAATCCTGTATCTGACTTATGGGGAAAAAAAAAAAAGCTGGAATGTTCTAATCTTCGCCAGTCTCAAATCCTCATGCAAGCTCATGACAGATAGAGGAAGTCACACAAGAAAGTTGCAATGGTGGAAATATTGCTGTACAAAGGGCGGTGTAACTGTTAGCCCTCTTCTTCTGTCTTGAGAACCTCTGAAGTATGTAAAGTTGAGTTTATAAGATGTGCTGTCCCCCAGATACTGGAAAGGGTGGGAAACCTAGGCTTAGGTTAGCTTAGCCATAGCCATGTGGTTCCTTTTCCTATTTGAGACACCTCCTCCAGATAAGGAGACAGGAAGAAGATCAGGGACTCCAGGCCAAGGCAGCCAGTTCTCAGATCTTGTTAGAGATCTGCTCTCCATAACAGTGGCAAGAGTGTAGGAGGCTGAAGGCATGCGATTTCTTACCTGGGCTTTCTCCCTGTGAGCCTCATGTACACATCATAGAGTATGGCCGGTGCCTTGTGACTGACAGTTGTCCAGTACTGGTTTATCAAGTAGTTGGATGTCAAGTGAGCATTGGGTGTTCGGAAGGCCTGCTCCAGTGGGTTCCTTTTGAACGTGGACATGACATACTGCTCTGTAAGGGAATAGGGGTTGAAATTTAACACCAGGCACTTTCAGTCGAGCTGGCCACAACCCGACCAACATGCTGCAGTAAAGCCCAAGTTACAGCGCTGAGGATGTTTAACTTAGGGTTCTGTGAACTATGTAACCAGAGGTTGGACATCTCATAGTCCCTTCTGGCATTAAAATTGATGACTTCAACTGTTGCTTATTTGAAACACAATCTGACCCAGACTTAATATCAGCAGACAAAAAAACTTTCTTATCAAAATATCAAAGTGTAACGAGGAAAAGTAGGCAGTTGTATCCTGAAACACTTGAAACCAAGGAACTGCAGTTCTGTTTTCACCTGCAGTACACGTAAACGATATTGGTAAGTGTTAGTGTATCTTCCAAACACTGAATACAAACTTTGATCTCTTAATATAAAACAAAAATGACATTCCTAATTCCTAATCGAATTTTCTGGAGGGCTGATGTCAGTATTAGTCTGAGTCGGGAACAGGTTGCTTACACACATGGGGTGTTTCTTCTAGAAAGAGTTTGTTATATCCTTTCAAACCACATCTGACCCCCAACACCAGATATCTCAGTCTTTTTTATGGAGGAGCTCTGGATGCACAAAAGCAGCAAATTGTCTTGCATTCTTAACTTGAAAACTGACTATCCCTTTGTACGTTAAGCCACAAAATAGGTAGGGTCTGAGCTCTTGCAATGGCACAGTGCCACAGCACTGGCATCTAGATGTGCACATCTGGGACATTTACATATTGCATAGGCTTAATAAAACTGCAGTAGCTGAATGTAAGACTATCATCCTAGGGACTGATAAACAGATGGTGCTCCTATTCCTGAGCACCAGTGAGCTCAACAAGAAATATGTAGGCTTTAAAAACTTTTAAAAAATGAATTTGGGAGCTACAACATCAATCTGTGCTCATATTATAGTTTCCTCTCTAAGCTTATGTTACAAATAGAAAATCAGACGAGAATTTGCAAGTCACAAGAAACATCCAGATCATCCTCAGATAAGCAGATTCCAATCATAATATTCAGACAGTACTCTCTCCTATCTGTGGTCAGCTCACTGCTGCACTCCAAGTAATGACTTCTGCTGTACTTGTTCTAGATAACAGCAACTAGAGGAGACTTGTTCGCCACTTAGCTGCTAAGTTTAGACAACAAAGAACTTTTAAAATAATGTAATTTAGTTTTAGTGCAAGTTCGCTGTTAATTTTTGTGTCCTGTACACTGCCAAGTTTAATGGCTGAAGGCCAGTTCTCCTGAAACTCTTGTATCTGAACAGCTAGAACTAACTGCCATCTCTTCTGTTCCATTTAACCACACTGCAATGATGTGGTTATCTTGTGGGCATCTTGTGGGCTGTGGTATGGAAACCTTATCCTTGGCAGCATGTTCTCTCAAAATGGCAAGGGTTAGCAAAAACTCCTAATTAAACTTTTCCCATGAAGTTGTGCCCAGCAGGGAGGGCTCACTGGAGCGGTTTTACCGAAGATTTAGAAAGGTATTTACTCCTGACAGGACAATGGCAATAAGCAGTTTAGGATGGGCTACTGGGAAGGAAGCCTCTGTCTTTGCCCAGCTCTTGTAAGAGTTTGTGTCTACCTAAGCAGCACGTGAAGAGTTTCTATCCTCTCTGTTGGCAGCATGGCCATTTATGACAATTATCCTTCAACAAAGTCATAGGTGGCTTAAAAGTAAAGAGATCTACTCCAAATTGGGAGGGGGCTATATATCTGTCCATGTTCAAATAGTTCATGGATCAGGAGAGCAAACCCATGAATTCTGCTGCCCCTCCCCTTAAGGAAGTTTCTCCAAGAGACGCTTTAAATCCCAATTTATTTACAAACTCTCATCTGCTTATCAATATTTAAGTTCATTTAGTAACTTCATTTCCTAATGGAAACCTATCAGTTTAACTGGGAACAACTATTATTTTGGAACGGTGATAATTTTGATATCACCTGCAGCATGTATTTATTACAATCCTGATGTTAACACACTACAGATCTAGTTTTCAGCTGCAAACTGATTGAGAAGGTTTCCTTTTAGAAACATGTTAAAGATACTACAGTTTTTCTTTTATTTTTCCTTTATTTGGCATCTTTGGCTAGGATAGCAAGAATGAAATAATCAGTAAGTGGAAAATGTGGCTATTTCAGATCACTGGCCAAAGCCACACAAATCAGCAGTATCATCACATTATCACCTTGTTTACTCAAGTCTTGTAGGAGAAAAATGCAGCTGTGGTAAAGGAACTACAGTATTTTGCTGTGATATTACTTGGTACAAGAAGGACGGATGTCAAGAGCATATCTGATGAACACTCAAGAAAAAGTCTGGAAGTCATAAGTGAGAGCAGTTGTGTTCCAAAATGCAGATAAGAAGGCAGTGAGACCAACTTGAAAGAGTTATTGGAAGGAGGTTGGGAAAACACCAGCGTTGCATAACTTGGAACAGTTAATGCTATGGGTGTTTTCTTTATGCAAGAAAGCTTGCACTGAGTCACCTCTCTCTCTCCTAATTTCTGGAAAGTGTTCCACTTTGCAAGTGTAGCAAGACTCTTATGTTCCAACATGTTGTTTTGGAAAGAGAAAGAATCAGACAGACAGATAGGACAGGCAGGCAGAAAACCCTTAACCAGAAACATAATCAACGCTATAAGCTACTGAAATGACAACAGGTGGGTGGTCTTTCCCCTTCCACCACAGCACAGCAGCAAATTCTGCAACTCCAAAGCAGATTTAACAGGGGGAAAATCAGACACCAGTCTTATCTAGTCAAGGACAGATGGAATTAAGTTTTCTCATGCTGAACACCACTTTAAATCCTGCTTTAAGGTTTAGTTTGGAGCAGAAATTGCAAAATATACTTCACAAAGTCAGACTAGCAAGACTTAGATTGCAGCAAAGCAGAATAAGTTTCTTCACATTAATACTCAGTTGTCTGACCACATTTTTGTAATAGCAAGAAAAATAACAGCAGTAATGGAATAAAGCAAGAAAAAAATCCCAAGGCGTAGCCTTATTTGGAAAAAGAAATGAGTCACTTAAGGTTCCTTTCAACACTAGAGGTTTGTCTGTATCTGGAGATCTGTAGAATAAATGGGTTTGCAATGGATGTTTAAGCATAAGCTCTTAAGTAACCATATATTTTTCAAATAATTGTCTTCTAGATCTCTTTCTCCTCTCTCCAAGCTCACCTTTGTAGTCAAAACATCCACATCTCATTCACTGCTGTTCTCTACTTAAGTTAGACTCAGCCCATTCCAGTCTCACTTTCTCATTTTGATCTTTCTTTCCCACCTAAACATCCCTACTCTCTTGTGTTTGCCTGTCATTCCTACAGCTGCTCCTGGTATAAGTCTCCCTAAACAGGCAGTCCAGTTCCTCTCCTCTGCAATCCCCGTTTTATTTGCTCTAAATGCTCAGTCACACATCAGAAGACTCCCGTTCCCCATCCTTGTTTCTCAGCAGCTGCAAGTGACACTCTTATAACCCTCCACCCTGATGATGTGTTACAGACCCTGTGCCAGTCCAGCCTCCCCTGACTCCTTGAACAGCCTCTCCCTCTACTGATCCTGTGTCTCCAGTATGTTTGTATCAAATAACTTTCTTTCCTGCTGGAGAAACACTCTGAAAAAGCTTGAAAAACCATGGAAGGCAGAGACTTGGCCTCAACAACATCAACCTGAAAGGTGAGCAAGAGCTAAACACAGTTGGAAATAGTGTTTCAGAAAATGCGACAACTTGGTAGCAGTTGCTGCTCCACTCATGAAGGAGGCAACTGGTAGATGAACTTCAGTCCTTCTGTGCAGGGGCTGGACTACTCCCTGGTAGCTCTTGTTTCAGAAAGATCATGGCTCTGAAAGGCCTGTTGAAAGTTTATGTGATGAGACTGGCTGCTTAGAAGCCAAATAATAGTGAGGAGACAGAGAAAATAATGTGAATGGGTTGAGGAAGTTTTAGAATTATGTGTATTTACCAAAAAGAAATTGGTAGGAGACTGAATTGAGAACTCAAACTGGATGGTTGTAGTCATGCAACAAACCTTTCCCAAACTTCTTTCTTAAACATCTTTAAGAGCAAAACTTTGCTGTTCAACGTTTTATCCTAATACCCCTCTGCAGCCTGCTGATCTCTAGAAAACTGTGGATACAACATGTGGTAGAAAGAGCCCCAAAGTGTCACCCAGAGAGAAAATTTTGCCTTCAAGTCTCATCATGCAGCTGAACTGCTTATGCAAGCTTTGGCCACACTCAGATAATTTCATTGGTAAATCCACAGTTATGAGCACAGTAGCAGAGTAAGATCAGTTACAATGCACTAATACATCAATGTTTTCATCAGTAAAATTACAACACAAAGGGGGTAAGAAAGGCAAACCTCAGGCAGTAGTGCTATGGTGGTGGTTGCCTGAAGTAGCAGCCTGTGAAAAGCTTTGCATTTACTCTTGTGAAAAAGCCACAGAAGATCTGATTTTACACGTTATGAAGACTGGCTATGTCTTCCAACAATTATCTCCTCTTCTCATGACTGTGACAAAGCACAATGCTACATCTCAGTGAAAAAAAAAATCAGGAACTTTGTGTGATCTTTTTTCTCACTGCTCAGCCAATTGCTGAAACCTCTTCCCTGCTATATCACTTGATCAAATCTCATGGTAGGACATTTAGTAGGATTTTCAGACAAGTCTTCTTCTGACAATGCAATTACGGTCTGAGTCTCTGCTGAATTACAGTTTGCCAATTAAATAATGCAAAGACAACTGCAAAGCAAAGGTTGAGAGGTGAAACAGCACAGTAATGACTTGCAAGCAGCCTGTATTTAAAGCACAAATGTATGAATTAATGTATAATAGAAAGTGAATCAAGCCCCATTCATCTGTCCATGAACACATTGACTGTACACAGCATATCTGCTGCTTGGCTTCAGTATGAATGTTTTTGTCAGGATTTGTCTCCCTTTCTTTCAACACTGCCTCAGAAGCACATTCACTTGAAGAAAAAAGTCAGACATGAAAATAATTCTGTCAGCCATGACAAAATTCATTACCAAAAGAATCTGTTCTCAAAGCACACCTGTCGTTTCAAGGTTTGCCTTCTCAAATCTACACCAGCTATTTCTGTTTACAATTTTCTTCACAGAAAGAAGAGGAAAGGCTTCTCTGTCTCCTTAATATTCTGGTTTTTATTCACTATAAAGGTGCTCCAAGTGATTTCAAAGCACAAAATATTCCCAAACACAGAAAAACTTCTGAATCAGAAAAGGAAGATACCTGGTTACAGCCATGCAGAGCACCTTCTCTATTCCTTTTTCTCCAACACTTTAATACTTCACTGCAGCAAAGCACATACTTTGCCATGTTCTTATGTGATTACGCTCACAATGAAAACTGAATCGAAGCTTTCCTGAGCTGAATGCCCAGCACCAGGACCTTTTGCTCACAGGACTCTCATCGACTGCAGTTGGGCTTCCCACATATAGTTTGAATGGCAGATGCTGAATGCCAGCTAAATATAGGAAATCATCCTTTCAAAGCCTGACTGAGGCATTCTATTGAAGTTTCACACATTCTAGGTTTAAAGCAGACCTTACCCATTTCTCCCCAGAAGAAAGGGTTGATTCCACCTGTTGTGCAGTGGTACACCAATATGGTTTTTGGTCTGGAAAAGAGAAAATATTATTTTAAGGTGTGAAGAAAAGCACTCAAAGCTCTATTAATGGAGCATGAAAGCTAACAGTCTGAAAACCAATATCAGCTCATTAAAAAAGAGTTAGTTTTTCACAAATATGAAAATACAGTATAAAACATGTAGTTTCTGGAGAGCATATGAAGTTAACAGGGTTTAAGAAAACTCATCCACATATCACTTATCAAAGATTATGAAAACAATAAGGAAAGCATGAATACTGACAAGTTTCTGATTTTTTTTTTAAATAGTTTTTCCTAGTATACCATAAATAACTAACCCAAGCAAGCCTCAGGGACACACCATGTATTTTACAATCATTTGCTTAATGGATACAATTTGTGCTATTTTTAAATTCAGTGTGTTAGGGTGATGATAACGAACCAATCCATTTCCACAAAATACTCCTTTAATACCAAATAGTTTTGTTGTTATTTGGGCGTAGAACTAAACAAAGATCGTACTGGTTTTCTTTCTTCTCCCAATATAAGGCAAAAATTAGTCACATAGCTTTTTTGATCTAAGCTTGCCTTACATTTTTCTTACTCTGCATTAGCATCTGGAATTATCTGCCAAAATGCTGAAAAAGGTGATGCCATGGTTTTGTGAGGAGCGACTTTTGCTTGGTAACAAGGGGAGAGAGGGCTGCAGTGCAGGCCTGTTAAAATGTTTTCTGACTTTCCCCCGGCCCTTGGGTTCAGACCCACCTCCAGCCCGGCTGGGTGCTCTGCCAGCACTATTTAAGGATGAGAATCTGAAACGCGTGGAGGGATGTGGAAGGGAAGAGTAAGATGGAGGCAACCACACGGACCCTCCAGTCTGGAAAAGACAGAAGGAGCGATGCCAGCCTGTGACAAGCAGTAGAGACCACATGACAGAAGGGGTGAGAGTTCAAGATTCTGGGTCAGAGGTAGCGAGCAGTTTAGGCCCCAACCCAGAGAAGATGAACCCATCAGAGTGGCCCATGCAAGGCTGCCCGGTGTGTGGGAGACTGAGCTGGAGCAAAGGAGGACTGGTGAGGAGCACTTCTCAGGAGTGTGGTAAGCAGCAAGAGACATCGGTAAAGGACTTGACTGCACCCCCTATTCCCTGCCCCCAGCACTGCTTACAGGGGGAGGAGGTAATGACAGTGGGCGCAGGGCTCTAAGCCCGGGAAGAGAGAAATGAGCGGGGGTAAAGGTGATCTCAAAGAGTTAGTTGAACTTCCATTTGCAATTCATTTGCCCTACTCTGTATTATTTTTCCATTGGATATTTCTGTTTATTATGTTTTATTTTGAGGCAGATTAAATTAAGTTTTGTTTTCTTCCCCAGGCTGAGTAGCCTTGTCTGTTTTGTCTGGGACCATAAGCGGCAATTAAGACCCCCTGTTCTTCAGCAATTACAAGGTCTGTGGTACTTAAGTCTAATCATGGTCTTTTATTTCTGGATGGGCCTAAACCATGACAGGTGAGATCTGGCCATGGACAAAGGTAGGAGCTTGGCTGGAGGACACAGCATCTCAGTGCTCCTAGGGAAACTGTGGTGCTCAGAGCTTTTCTCCACTGGAGGAGACTGCTTATGAAGAACCTTTATTTTCAAAACTTCTGTGACTGAAGACATCAGGAGAGAGAAATCCTGAACTTGGGACAGGAAATCTCTTACGTTAATACTGGAAAACTGCAGTTGAATAAAGCACAGTTTTGATGGTGATTTTTTTTATGGTATTGCTTTAAAATCAATGTATTATCATTATTACTAATCCCTAGAAGACTTGTAGGGATGGTTGGGACTGATAGATACATGTCAAGATCTGAATGTATGATGTCCTGTTACTTTGAATTACCAAGTAGAAGTCTGATAGAGTGTTCAATATAAAATTCTCAGTAGTGCTTAATGTGGGAATTGCATTATGGAAATCAATATAGCAGCTCCCTAAAGACTAAATCCTATGGGTAGAAAACTCACCTAGTGCTGAGCAACGCACATAGCCTGATGGAAAGTGCAATGAAGTGAAAGCACAGACTTCCACTTAACTCCATGGTCAGGTGATTAAATACCAATGGAGAGGTTTTCTCCATTTTCCCAGCTTTCAGTGAAGAGCCTCTCCTTGTTGATTTTTTTTTTATTCTCCACCCTCCCACTGAGTCAGTGACTTTGACAGAGTGTAGAGCTTTGTAGAAATTCTATACTGTGTAGTGAAGATTGCAATTCTCTGCTAAGTTTTAGGATCTAATTTCCCCTGGTAACGTTACCAGCCCTGAAAGATTGTGGCTTTCTAATCAGATGACTGAAAAAAAAAAAAAAAACCCGAAATTAAACCATACATGCTATTCTTCAAAACAGCACCTAAACCCAAAACTCTCTCAGAGAAATAATATTTACAGAAGGCTCAGGGTCTTGATTTTTGTGTGCAGGTTGTTAATGTTGAGGTTGTGCCCAGCTAGACAAAGCTTTAAACCAAGTTCTTCAATTGCTCCTTTAGCCTAGTGATTATTTGTATGGGAACCAGAATGCATCTTTCACCAATGTAATGTTAGAAAAAAATGGAACTTCTACTATTGACAGAGCCAGGAAGTTTATCAGAGTCCTGATACATTGCTTATCAGCATGTGCTCACCTTTTCTAGCTTTATGGGGAGGCTCTCAAGGTTGAGTTTGTAAGGGGAAGCTGTTATTTTTTCCAGACTCTGTTGCTTTGTATGAGCTGATGAGCTGCCTGTTAAGATCATTTAGGATCCCTGTATTTAGGTTACTGTATGCAGCTCTTCTTTACTCTCAGCTCAGAGGGCTTACTCTGTCTCTCTAAGTAAAAATATTTCTGCCTTTTATTCACCTGGTATTGACTTCTCAGAGCTGCATAAACCTCCAGAATAATTCATGTGGTTTACTCTGTAGCATATTGATTAAAGGTCAGAGTCAGAGGTTCACAGGAAAAGATCCTAAATCCTTCATGTCACTTACACTTACCTTTCTCAACAATGTAAGAAGTGGTGTGGTTTTTTAGGTCATCTCCCCTATCATATAGCCATGTAATATATTTATATTGTGTAGTGTTTTCCAAGGAAAAACAAGGAAAGAGCATTTACACAAATAAAACTCTAGAAGATGCTTGAAAAAAGGTGCAATGTAGCTGCCTGAGAAAGGAGGCCCAAAAAAAACTGTCTGCTGCAAAGTTGCAGTAAAGCTCTTTCCCTTCAGAAAAGTGACTTGTCATGTATGCCTACGTTGTACTGAGAAACAAGTCTCACCTGTAGCTTTAAAGATTTCATAACTCTAAAGCTTGCCTTTATTACTTCTGCTACACTTGCCAACCCAGGGGAGAAAATGTGAACCAGAAAAAGAATCAACTAGGTTCTTGCACAGGTTTCTAAATAGCTTCCGGTTCTCTTTGAAGTCACAGTGCAGGCAACAAATGCCCAAGTTTGGCAAAACAGGGGTGCCTTCCCACCTGTGCACAGCAGTGTACCACCCGGCCGCAAGGGTGAGGTTGATGGCAACATCTACTGGAATCATGTCTGCCACAGCTTCATTGTTGGCGATGGCAGTCCGCAGAATCCCTTTGCCTGCCTGTGGAACAAAGGAAAACGAGTCACTGATGTAAGGCTATGTTAAGATTTCATCGACTTGGATTTAGCACAGTCACATTATGCCTGGCACCTGCTCCAAGATATTGTTTGGTTTCGTTTTCAGAGGAAGTCTAAAACATCATGATGTCTGTGCTGTGTACAAAAAGAAAAGCTGTGACTCTTAGTAACTCAGTACAAAAGAAATACCTTAAAGAAGAAAGGTAGTTGAATTTCCTGAACTAAAATTCCTGATGACTCCTGAAGTTACATTTTCTGAGATGACACGGGCAGACAGGTCTGAGTGTCCCGCAAATACAGTAGTCACTTTGGAAATGAGCCAACAGGCTTTTTGAAAAGTTTACTCCCTTTCCTTTGGATATATTCATACCCTTATCTATGGGTGAAAAAGGTCATAGCATTTTTCTAAATCTTCTTACAACCTGAGATTCCCATTTCATGATAAAATAGCTCTCCAGCTGTGAGAGATGAAATTTTACTGCAGCAACTAGACAGGAAGTGCTCAACTGTGCAAAAACCCTTGCATGAAGTCTGGGAAAAATGAAAGATGTGATGAAAAAAAGCACTTAAGGCTGCCCAGGGAAGTTGTGGAGTCTCTTTCTTTGGAGGTCTTCAAGACCTGTCTGGACACATTCCTGTGCATCCTGATCTAGGTGGACTTGCTTCTGCAGGGGGGTTGGACTAAATGATCTCTAAAGGTCCCTCCCAACCCCTACCATTCTATGATTCTTGTAAAGTATGTGTGTCTACTGGTCATCGGTGGATCTTAAGGGACCCTGCATCCCCTGTTTGGTAGGTGTTATCCGTTTGGGCTTTTTTTCCTGTGTGCCTCTCTCCCTGCTTTCCCCTTCTGTAATCAGATGGCTTTGTTACATTTCACAGCTTGCAAGTAACAGAGTACCACTTATGACTGATTTAATTCTCATGAGCTAGGACTCTGGAGCAGTCACATCTCATCCCTGGCACAGCTGGCAGAGGGATCATAGACAGACAAACTGCACAGGCAACTGTGATCCTCCTCAAACTCATGGTTAGCAGTTAAATTCTGCTGCCCTAAGCTGAACCTCAGCTGCACCACAGTTACACCTAGACATTAAAACCTTAATTTGTAACATTGATGTGATTTTTTATTGTTGTTCTTGCTCCTGTTGTATTTTTTTTCAAAGGAAAAAAAAGGCAAAAAGAACCAAAGGAGACAATCAAACTCAGCTATGAATTTTCCACTGCTGTGAACATGCGCTCACTAGAGATCACTGTGTGATCAATTATCACATTTTCATAGGTACACAAAACATCTTTATGAGATCTTCAAAAGTAGGAATTTTGATGGATGTGCTGCAAAGATGCTTATATTCAGAGCAGCATGCGATGGTCGTATGCATATGAATTAGAGATTTCATATAATAAAGACTTCAGGTACAAATGATTTAAGTTACTTTTTTACATTCAACATGGTTTGGCACTTCTTTATCAGGAATAGCTTGATTTCTACTTATAGTTGCTGATTTATTTCTCTTTAGTGAGATAGGACCTACTGTAGCTGAAGCCTCTGAAATAATTTCCCAGCCTGAGTATGTTGTTTCTGGACTGCCTCCCAGTTGAAGATGGGGCCAGTTACTGTCCAGAACATGGTTCTGCCCTAAAGCTTCACTGCCTCGCAGGTAACAAGGTCTTTACATGTAATATGGAACAGTGAGATAAAATGCTTCAATTACAGTCCAGCAGAAATGTAATTAATTTCATTTAGTTTTTCAGCAAACAAAGTTTCCCCTTACAGCAGCTGGAGAAACTGTAGGAGAAAGAAACATAATTAGACTATCAAGAACAACTTAAACTCCTATATTTCATGATATTTAAAAGAAATATATCTATTTGTGAAATGAAACCATTAGATTAAAATATTATAGTGGTGAGAGAGGAGAAAGAAAAAAAGCCAAAACAAACAAATTCCAAACAGTTTTGCAAAGTTTGGAGTTTCAATCCTGCTCAGATGATCTCAAAGATCATCTGAACTAAATCTGAATCTGGGGATTGTTCTCCATATAGAATGAGCTTGGGTTAAAAGTGGTAAATGAATATTTTAGTATTGGCAGACTTAAGAAAAATACACAAACAAAACCCTTCCCTTTTGCTTTTTCCATCCTTAATTAAGGCAAATGAAGCTACTTGACTGATAAATACAGTTTGAAATACAGTTGGCCAACAGAGCTGGCTGTAATTATGCAACTTCCAGGTAATCAAACTAATGCATAACTCATATGTTTGAGAGTTGATTTTCAGACTTCCAAAGAGGAATTACCAATTCGCCATATCCAAGCACATTAATTCCAATCATGTATTTATTTTTTAACCCTCAGAAGACCAAAAATCTCTTGGATTCCCTAATAATAATAAATAAATAAATACTTTCAGAAAACTAGTACCAGTCCAAGTAAGTTCAGTAGCAACTAAAGATGGTGCAAGACAAATACGATTACCTGTCAGCACTGGCAATCCCCCCTCACTTCTCCACTTCCCAGAGTATCGGCTCCTGACTAATGCCAGCCAACATCACTGCCTATGAGGCCAAAGAACCCTTGGACAAGGACACCAGCCTGATCTCTACACCTTGCACCCATTGCCATTGCACTTTGTGTTTTTCTTGGTTAAATCTCAGTATAGTTACATATCAAATCATCATAGTTCATCACTGAAGAACTCAATGCAGATGACACCAATTTCACCATCTCTGTATTTCCTATATTGAAGAACCTTCGAGCTTTCAAAAATGCCATCTCTACTTCAAAAGTATTTCAGGACAAGTTATTGACAGAATGGTAGGGGTTGGAAGGGACCTTTAGAGATCATTTAGATCATCGTCTAAATGTCTAGGGACATTTAGAGATCTAGAGATCATCACTTCCTGCTAAAAACAGGTTCACCGAGATCAGATCACACAGGAACGCATCCAGGCAGGTTTTGAAAATCTCCAGAGAAGGAGACTCCACATCCTCCTTGGGCAGCCTGTGCCAGGGCTCCCTCATCCGCACAGTAAAATAGTTTTCCTTATGTTTAAATGGAACTTTTTTGTGTTCCGTAAAGACACAAGCTGGCATCTGCAACAAAACCTGGCCTGAGTGAAACCACTATTAGGTTTGTTGTTGTATCAGTAAGTCTGAAGAAGAACAGAAAATATTAGATATTGGTATGGGTGGCAGAAGATTAGCATACAAAATATATGCAAGATCTAGCTAAGTTCCTAAAGCAGAGACTGTTGAAATAAAGACACACATACGGGCACAGTTTCCAAATACTTAACCATTAAGTATTTTTCAC
Source organism: Urocolius indicus (assembly GCA_013401255.1). Taxonomy (NCBI): domain Eukaryota; kingdom Metazoa; phylum Chordata; class Aves; order Coliiformes; family Coliidae; genus Urocolius; species Urocolius indicus. The sequence goes on along the minus strand of WBNH01009332.1, from coordinate 10,573 downwards.
TTGCTGGCAGATTAAAAGAGAAAAAAAGAGGGAAAAATATGCTTTTAAATGACAAAAGATTTGATTGGCATGTTTTATATATGGCTGAAAGCATATGATTATGGCCTATGTTTAATAACGTACTGGCATATGATACACGTATGACAGCTGCTGTAATTTGTTGCTTCACAATTACTTCACAAGTAATTTACTTATGGTGAATAAAGAGCAATGCAATGGAGCTTTTTTTTGTATAACATCTTTCTTTCAAACCAATTCTGGACACATTTTTGTGACAGACATCGTTAATGTTCAAAAGTAATCATAAAAAAAAAACAACCTCAAAGCTCACAGATTTCATCATACAGGTTAGAAATTATCACATGAAAATACAAGGAGTGGATCTGCAAAATCAAAGAAGGGCAAACCTATATTGTAATGATGACAAAGAGTCATGAAAGAAGACAGAAAACAGCTTAAGATACTGGGAGTAGAACAGAGGAGAAGCATGAGTTTTATAAGCACTCAGCAAGGAGTAAAAGGCTGATATATAGTTATTCTAAAGAAAATGTTACACGACTAGGAGCTAATGAAACTTTGTGAAAATAAATGATGGGTTTGAGAGCTTTTGAATGTCCCTCAAATGTGTAACTGGGGTTTCAGACAAAAGCACTAGCTGGGATGTACCCACTAATTTCACCAGTTCCAGAAGTAATTGCAATAGTTTATATTTATGCTCTAGTTCAGGTATAAATGAGCTTTTTTTATCAAGATGACATTTGGATTTTAGTCTGCTCTCCTATGATGGCAGACTACTAATCCTTTTATGCTCCGCATCAGGGTGATTACAATACAGTTTTTACAAAGTAATCAAGTTGGAGAAATCACACATGAACAGTATCTGTCCATAGTTTTACAGCATTATGCATTGACAAATAGACCTAAGGCAGTGATTTTAGTTCATGAAAAAAAGAACAAGCCAGGAGAAAAGGAATGTAACTTTACTGTTTTAATGTATTAAATTGTAGTAATTGCTTTCATACCACAGGAAATATTTTATCAAGTTATTAATTATTTATCTTATGGGTTTGTTCCTAACCATTTTGCACAGTAATTGTTTACACTGGTATTAAGCAAAAATGTATAGTGAATTATCCATGTGAATGGCAGAGTCTGAATTGATAGTTATGTACGTTGTTTAAGTGTACTCTGCACATGAAGAAATCCTGTATAAAGCAATGGCAAGTTAGACCCAGAGTGTGTACAATTGTAGAGTGGTCACAAACTCTAGCAGTGGACTTGGCAACAACACACATGAAGAAAAATGAAAGCATAAATAATGCTTCTTTGTATCGATAGTATGGTAATCCGAGTCAGAAAATTTAAGCTGTGATACAAAATTCAAGCTTAGACATCTGTGAATTTCCCTAGTTTCAAAGATGCATTTTTTCCCTTTCCTTTAAAAATTTTGGCCACGTTTGTCCAAAACTTGAGGGGTTTTAGAGGTTTTAGAAATTGCAATTCACTTTTAGTGAACCGGTAATATGAATACTATTTCAATGTCCTTTTGTGAGCACAGTCTTCTGGGTCCTGCAGCCATAGAGATGTATAACAAGTGTGTGACATCTTTCTACCAGATTCAGAAAATTGCTGTGATCCTTTCTTGCACACAGTTTCTAAGTGAGGCCATTGAGTAACTTTAGAGTTGCTATTTCACTCAAACTCCAGTTTAAGGGGAGCTTAAATATTAAGTAGACATACCGCAACTAATACTCCACTTGTCCCATTGAAGTTGTCAATCCAACCCTACAAAAAAGAAGAATGATTACTATTTCTTTCACTCACATGTTTCTTACGCAGGCCTTGAAATGGCAAAAGGTCTATAATGCTGTAGCGTAGACAAAGAAGCAATGAGACACCAGTTAAGATGGATGCCAGCCTATTTGGGACAGCTGCCAGGAAGCTAACCAGTACGAAGTACCTAATTGATTTTAAATAGGGGATGTATTGTATGACACCTCAGTCTGTCTGCAATTTCCCCATCAACAATAGAATCTATTTTTGTTTATAGAAATCACTTCTTTCCTATTATAACTTGCCTACTAGAAGAATAAACTCTGGCTTTAAGCACTGCAGTGTCTTGGTGCTGTCACACTTGCTGAAAACAGTATGTTATATACCCTCCAACATACAATATGTGGATGTCATTCAGATGGATTTGGTTACTCCAGCCAATTTTTAAGGCAAGGAGGGAAAGCAAAACAAACCACTCCACTCTTGAATCTCATACTGCTTTAAGTCAGGAAAACTGCCACTTGTAGCAGCTGGAGTTAAGAGCAGTGATGAGCTGCTTGACCTGAAACAGGTTATGACACGTAACAGTGTTCACTCTATCTTTCCAACATAAGGAGCTTGGCCCAGAGCCTCAGTTATTTCTCAGCTGTCTTTGGCATGCTTCGAGCTGCGTGAAAGCCAAAGGTGACTTTATGTTGCCTTTCCAATTTAGCTGAAATGTTAGGGCACATTATTGCTACCAGTATATTTAGCTTAGTGAATTATTTCAGTCCAGAAGTACAGCTGCATTTAATTACCATGTAGCTAACATTTGTATGTGCAACAAGCCCATATAACTGTAAGCTACATGGTAATTAAATCCAGAAGTACAGCTGCATTTAATTACCATGTAGCTAACATTTGTATGTGCAACAAGCCCATATAACTGTGAATCCAGTGAATTCAACAACTACTAACATAAGACAGAGAAGCTAGATTACCATACGTGACATTATCAAATGTTTTCAAGGTCCATGGTGTTCATCAGAATCTCATTAATAGGCTGACTAGACCGCAGAAAGTTTGAAACCAGAATGCATCAGTACTACAACTGACCTGCAGATCTCATGTTTCGCCAGCTAACACAGAAATTCCACTGTGTGTCTGTCTGGACACCATCCTCTGTGTTTAAGACTGTCAGTTGCAAGTACAGCGTTTTTGCACCATTATTATCCTGGCTCTTGTTATTGCTTAAATGTGTTTTTTTCTCTTGGAGACAAGAGTCTTTCCTGAAGATGCTGAAGTCCTCCATCTCTTTCAAATGTTTTATTGTGAACTAGGGTACCTGTTTCTCAAGTGGATGCTGCTACAGGGAGAGATTCCTGACAATAGTGCAGCTACAGTTGTATTAAAGGGCTCTCAGTAGGGAATTGCTATGTATTTGTGCTTACTGGGAAAGGCTCATGCCAGCTAGCTCCCACGATGGATGGCCTGATGATAGCAACGTTCAAATTTCCTTTCTCTTGCTGAATCAGGTACTCTGACAAGGCTTTGGTGTAGGTGTACGTGTTGGGCCAGGCCCCAATCAGCTTGGGTGTGATGTCTTCAATGATAGATTCATCCAACCACCTATGGGAAATAAGGAGAAAGTCATTATCCACCATGCAGGTAGAGAAAAGACTGATGCAAAATGACCGCTGAGACAAGAATCCTCCTCTCAAATGAGGGATAAGAAAGTCACAGACATTTAAGACAAGGAACAACTGGTTTGGATCTAGAATGGCTCTGTTAAAGAGGCTTACTTTTGCCTTCAAAGTGTAAAACAACTGGTGAACTTCATGCTACAATGTCCAGCTTGACTTCAAGTATCAATACAACCTGATTTTAAAGCAATCCTCACATTATTTATGCTTCAGTGCAATCTGTGATGCAAATATAGCCATGGTATAGAGATTGATTGAGCACTCCCACTAACTAGCATTCATATACTCCCAAGTACTCTTGGTACTTTGAGTTACTGGGTCAAGTAGCATTACAAAGGGCTTAAAAGCTAGAACAACGTACTACAGGGATATTATCCCGGCAGCACTACTTACAGGATTAGATGTTCTACCCTGCTGGTTTTCTATGAGTTTGTTCACATAGGAAATTAGGAAATGGTGACAGCTGCTTAAAAAACCAACAACCAGCCAAACGAAACCTCACCCAGGCAGTTATGCATGTACCTTTTAAAAAGTGGTCCTCACCACTGCAGTGCTGCAGTAGAGCCCTCAGGCAAGAAGGTTCTTCTCTGGCATGCTATCAAAACCTCACTGGTCCTGCCAGCATTTGGGTCTAAAGGAGAGGAACTGGCTGTACTTCCAGGGCCCTCACACAGTGCTGCCAATCCCCAAGAGGCTTTCAGCAGCCTGTTGTTACACCACAGAATCAAAGATTAACTCCAATAATCCAATGTGCAATTAAGTCAATGGACTTATAGTTCAGACTGAATGTGTGTGCTCTTCCCAGGGGCATTACAAGGATACTGATTGCTGCAGGTCCTCACTTTACCCCTCCTTACCTTGAATTTCAGAAACAGGTAGAGGTCAAGGGGAAAGGAATAAAGTGGAGATTGTCATATAAACTTAGACATGTAAACACCTGATGGGTCAGGTGGCACACTGCTTTTCAGATGGCTCTCATTAGACACAAATGGAAACATTACAGGAAAACTGTTGCATGAGAAACCATTGATTCACTGAAACTACAAAACAGTTTGCGGTAGAGGACTGAATTCATTGAATCACTTAGTTTTGGAATTAATTTAAAAGAACCTGACAGTTTCTAGTATAAATAAATTACTTTTTTAAAATGGAAAACCCCTTTTGCAGGCACAAATACTTTCCTTTGCAACCCTAGTTCCATGCTTCAGAAATAAGGCAGAAAAATGGTTTAAGGACAAGATACGAAGTTGAACTACACAGAGGCTGTAAGTAGCATACAATGTTGACTTAATTTACAAAGGTTGTAAAGCAGCCATTGAACCCAGCCTCCTCAGATTCTCAGCTAAATTGCCACTGTTTGAATCTGTCAAGTAATTAATTTCCAGTCTACCTAAAGATGTCTATTTCTATGGAGCCTAGAGGGAGAACTAGGTTCATTCGAGAACTCAGATTAAACTGCATACAAGTGTTTTTCCCGTCTCTTTTTTTTTCCCCCACTTTTCTTTAAATAAAAGGGGTTTACAGGTTTGCATTCTCACAAAGCAAAGACAGGTGTAGAAGAAGTCCTTTCCCTTTGCCCTCATCCTTCCAGACAGGCCTCTGCATTACTTTAAGTGCTCATGAAGAAGACCACGCTCCTCCATATCTGAAGGGTACCATCCTCCCAGGTGATTTGATCTACCAGCATTACCATCACAGGAGTGCTGAGCTGACAGTTCTGCCAGGCAAACTGTTCCTACTCCTCTGTGACCTACTTTGAAATGCCGAAGCACAAAGCTACTGCTTTCGCTGGCTGCTGCAATTGCCCCGTAGAAACAAGAGATGCAAATGAAACAGTTACTAACCTCTGCTTTCACCACATATATGCACGAAATTGCTCTGGCATAGGAAAACACAACTTTCTTCATTAATCACTTTGCACTGAAAAGACATTCTCTTTCTTGTAAGTGATGACAGGGCTACATTTTCTGCAATAATGAAAACAGTTCTGCTTCAGCCTACACCTCACTGCACGCTGTGTTCCTTACCTCAGCACATCCTTCAAAGCTGATCTCCCGCAGCTTTAGATTAAGGTAAACCTTGCTTGATGTGACAGATTATATGTCTCCTCTATTTGCCTGACAGCACTTAGAAGTGTGACTTTTGGTTTACACAGACTAAGCCTAAAGCTTTATTTCCAGGTTAAATATAAAAATACTGGAAAGCAAGGATGTAACAGGAGGATAAGAACAAAAAAGGAAGCAGCTGTGAGTCCTACAGTTTCAACTGAATAAAGAATCAGAAGCATATATCAAGTGCACAGCCAAAAGCATCATTAAATGGATCTGTTATTGCATCCAGTTGTGTAATCATGCCTCTTAATGCACTTGCAGAAGGGCACTTTAAGACAATGGCTGTTTGTGAAGGGAAGCTTTCACAGCTATTTGATGCAAAATATAACCTCCAATTCTTCCCCCTTTTTGAGGGTAGCCTATATTTGCTTGTTTGCTTCTCTTCTTGCCCCTTTTTGAGGGGAATATTTTGATATTTAAACATAAGAAAAATCTGTTTTACTGTGAGAGTGAGGAAGACCTGGCACAGGCTGCCCAGAGGGGTTGTGGAGTCTCCTTCCTTGAAGGTCTTCAAGACCCACCTGGACATGTTCCTGTGTGACCTGATCTAGGTGAACCTGCAGGGGGATTGGACTAGATGATCTCTCTTTCCAATCCCACCATTCTATGACTCTAGGATAGATATCTAGATAGATACCATGATGGTAACTGTGTTCTCCTGTCCTTATCTTGACCTGCAAGTCCTTTGTTATATTTCTCTCTCCCCTGTCCAGTTTAGGAGGGGGAGTGATAGAATGACTTTGGTGGGCACTTGGCACACAGCCAGGGCTAAACCAACACAATACCAACCTGTGTACATCGTGACATCCCAGAGACTTTTCCCATCCTGCTCCTTCACATGCTCTGAAGTTCCACACATCTCTTTCATATACGTCCTTTGATTTGCAGAAAACTTTCCAAACTAATGACCCCAGAGACTTTCAACAAGGAGATTTTCAACAAGGCCCAACTGATTTCAATTCCTTTGAAAGCAGTGGTTGTCTTTGTTGTGACTGATTATAATGCTACCTGTAAACACTGTGAATAAACAGATGCCATCCTAGCTGAGAGCATACTGTGATTTCTATCTCACTAAAAGTACCAGAAGGTGCTGAACTTCTGGAGTACAGGACATATGAAAAACAGTAAAATAAACAAACAAATAAACAAAAATCTATTAAAAAAAGCAAGAAAAATAATCTCTAATTTTGTGGCTAAGAAAAAGCTGCCAAACATACCACCACGATGAACACACCTGAAAGCCTGTCCTCTGTTAGAATCATAGAATTATAGAATGGTAGGGTTGTAAGGGATCTCTGGAGATCATCAAGTCCCTGCAGAAGCAGGTTCACACCCCGCTGTTACTCAGCTTTTCTTTTAAACATCATCCTCTCTGTTGCACGTGTAAACTATGATAAATTCATTCCTAGTGTCTTATATGAAATAACTGAAGTAGTGACTCTGGGGCAGCCAGCCACTTCTGCATGTTTCTTGTTAGCATTCAGTCCTTTGCTGGGGTCTTTTTTATCTGAGCCATCTTTATCTGAGCCTACTTGTTTCCAAAGTTGTAACTGACGGTGAGCTTTCTGGGACAGAGAAATGTAATATTGATAGCAATGAAGAACTCCAAAGGACATTGTAAAACTGAGTCAGTTGGCAAAAAGGTGGCAGATTAGCTTCACTGTAAATAAAAGTAAGGTAATGCATTTAGGGAAAAGTAGTCTAAGCTGGCTTTAAGAGGCTTCTGAACTCATAACTGGCAGTTGCAGCTCAGAAAGAGCGCTTGGAAGCACAGCTGATAGGTCTATGGAATCAAAATGTCCAAGCCAATGAATAGCAGCAGACAAAATGTCAATGAAATTTTGGATATCATCAGCTACTGACATGAGGACCAATGGTGTAATTTTGAAGCTATTTAACTAAAACTCTGAGGGACCACACCTTGAGTACCGCATGCAGTTTTGGAAGGGCACCTATAATCATTAGGGAAACAGATCATTTGGCATGTGAGGAGACAGTAAAAATGCTGCTACTTTTCAGGCTGAAGAAGGGAAAGTCCAGGGTTAATGCAATAGATTTACACAATGGCAGAGGTAGTGAAGAGGATAAATACTGCAGATATAAGTAGTGAATAGAGCAATGCTGCAACCACAGGACATGCAATGAAACTATTAGCGTGACAGCTTGAAACAGGAAAAAGAAAGCTCATCTTTACAGAGCAGTTGGTCAGTAAACTTCTGGAACTTGCTGTCACAGGGGTCTGCAGAGGTACAGTACCAGACAGTTCAAAACCAGACAGAACAAATTAATAAATTAAAAAAATGGGTAAAAAAATAATAGGATGTAAAACACCTCTCATACTATGGTTCTAGTTTCTGGAAGGCTACAAGGGCAACAGATTGCAAAAAGTATCTAGGCTTGTGTTACCCTGAACACAGTTTCCCTGAACGGCATCACCCAGGTACTACCGTTAAGAGGAAAACATAGGGTCAGGCACTAGTCACTGCACTAAAGCACTAGAGCATTTCATATGTTTTTATCATGCTTCATTTGCTGAACAAATAATAAACAATAGATGACTGCTACCTGGAAGTAAACATATCCACAAATATGGGCGACTGAAAAGATTAAAAAAACCCAACATTAATTTGTGTTAAATTTTCTGGAGTGGTCAAATTATTATTTTGGGTAAACAATTTTTCAATACAAAACCTGAGTGGTTCTCCTGCTGAACACTAATTCGTCTCATCTCTTATCACCCTAAATCAAGGAGAGGAAAGCTTTTAGAACTTGCTAGTTCATAGGTCGGTTGCTTATATCACACAAGTTGAATACCACTAGAAAAGAAATTAAAACAAAGTTACTGCTGTGGGAAAATATTTCTAAGGGGAACATGTCCTGGGGCCTTCATGAACTTATTTTTTTATTCTTTCTAATTATTCTTCATTTTGGTAAACAGAGTTAAACAAGCCTTTTGTTGTTCCCTCAAAGCCTTGGATTCTCAACACTGAACTCTTTCTAAAACAGCCTGTTTCTGATTCAATCTCATAGAACTCTTGTTTAATACCACAAGATTGCTAAAACAACATTGCAAACCTGAAGAGATAAAGAAATTAGTATCATGTATACAGAAAATTTCAGTTCCTACTAAGGTAGAAAGAAGCATCACAACCCGGTTCCTGATAGCAAATGCACTTGTGTGTAACGTATTCAATGAAATCCTACAGTCTCTTAAAAAATGGTGCATGGAAAAAGTTAGAGGTAGCTGAAATCACAGGATTATAATGTGTGGGTTATACTATTTTCTAACACTTCAGTATTTGGAAAAGCATTGTAAAAATCAATCAAATGTTTGTGAAGTGTAATGTCAGCAGCTCTGCAGATAAAAAGCTCCAAAACAGAGTCTCTATTTGTTCTATTGTCAAAAAGAACTCAGTAAAGCTAGTTTCAAGAGAAAATCCAGAGTTCCTGAATGGCATTCTGTGGAAAGGACCCCCCAAAACCACTTAGAATGAAAGCTCTCTCTTTCCTTGTTCTCACTCTTGTTATGGCCAGCAGTGCTGGCTGGCACGGTACGTACACACATGTCTGTACAGCGATAACGAGCAACTACGAACAGAAATCCCACAGGATAAGTTAGATGAACAACTTAGAGTTCTTCTGCAGCACAAAGCAAAAACCACCATCAGAAGAGGTGATGCGGTTCCTACTTACTCTACTAAATCGAAGAGCTTCTTGGGTTCAGCTGGGGGTGGGTAGATGACTTCGTCTATGCACTTCCGGACACAGTTTGCATAGGCAGTGGAGATGTGGATGAAGGCCTCGAGGTTCTGCATCTGCCGCGCCAGCTCTAGGAGACGCTGCGTGCCCATTACATTCAGTTGCACGGCATGCCTAGAGAGGGCAGGGGAAAGAAACAAAATGCATTTCACTAGAAAGGATATATCAAAGCTGAGCATTGTCCAAACCTCAAATTGTGAACAGGCAAGCGAGGGATGAGAAGGGGTCATAGCAGACCCCTTCATTGCTTCAATGAAACGCAAGGGCTAAACCAGCTTTCAGATCAATGCTGTTGGATTTGCTGATCTGGCGACAGAATGTCTCTCAAACATTTTTAATCAATTAAAAAGTAATTCTTCACTAATGTCTCTACCTGGACACATTTGCCACTCCTTCCTGGAACAAATACTTCCAACATATGTGCCTACTGAGGCATTATGGTATCTACAGTTACCCATTCACCTTTATCCTTAAGGGATCACTGCTAAGGCAGATAAAGACATGGATTCAGTAAGCAGCATAGGGACCTTGGGCCCAGAAAAAACAGATTCATTCTGAAAGAAGACACAATTAGAGATAACAGCTCAAATTCCCAAGGAATGGAGTGAAGAAATGATAAGCATAAGAGAAAAAGAGTGCTGGTTAGTAAGGTTGACCTTGAAGCATAGCTAGAAGTTGTCCTACAGACTATCTGCAATGGATCTCTGCAAACTTCAACTTTGTTGCATGCTTTATATAGGAAAAACAGACATTTTCCTGCACAGAAGGGAAAAGGCTAAGGAATATGCAATCTGTTCAGCCCTGGAGCAGAATCTTTCAACAACACGTACAAGATTATGAATAATATTCTCAAGTACAGTGTACATTGAAGCAATTAATTATACCAAGGTTGAAGAGAAATTGTAAATAGTCCAGAGGAATGAAAACAGCAGTTTAGAGAATGATTAATGTTTGGCTCACAGTATCTAAAGCCAGAGAGACTAATTTTTTTTTAGCATGCTGATATTAAAGCACAGCATTTCCTAACAATTTCTATTTATTACTGTCCTTCTAGCAGGATAATACTTCTTCTTTAGCTTTTCTTCATATGAAAGTTATTCTTCCATGTACATTTCCACTAGACTGTATCCCTTCTGAGAGGGGGTGAACAGAATTGCACTCAGAATACAGGCCCAGCACGGATTTCTGCTAAGACATTCAGTTTCTTTTGCCTTCTAGGGGAATATTATCATTGTTATTCTTTTTTTT
>WBNH01009331.1:326268-367035 GCA_013401255.1 Urocolius indicus | reverse complement strand
TAGTATAGTATAGTATAGTATAAGCTGCTGATGAAAACACTGGATATCCAGCCTGCACAGATTTATACGTGACATGAATGAGAAACTCTGTTGCTGACACGAAAGAAAGAAATTGTGTTTAGATAGTACATGAAGAAGAGATGTCAGGTGTGCTAGTAAGAGATAAAATATGCATTAATTAGAAGCTATTAAAGAAAAGATGTAAGGTTACTGGCTACTGAAAAAAAAAACAAAAACAAAAAAACAGGAGACAAAGAAGAGAAAGCTTAGCTGTCACATAGGTTGAAGAATGCCAATCAAATCCTTTTTTATTTTCCTTAAGAGGTCTCAATTTCTAAAGCACTGCACACCTACGAAGCCTCTTCAAGTTGATGAAAGCTGTGGGTAACCAACAGCGTTTAAGATTACTAATCTAGTGCAAAAACAGCAGGACATCATCTGTAGGACCACTGCTATAAATCCATAGCCATTAGGCACAACAAGCATCGTTGCATGCAAAGGACTCAGGTGTTTTGCCATTAAGTCTTCACACACTGAGATGATAATTGTTCATGCTCCCCTCCCAGGCATGTCCCACTCAGCAAGAAACAGCGAGCATTATAGAAAAGACAAGTCCAATTACAAGCAATTGGCAGAATCGAGGAAAATGAGAGAACAGAAAAACCTTTTTTTATTTTTTAATAAGAAAAAAGAATAAAAACATTCCCTGGGGAACTACAGGAAATCATATGCACAAATTCAGAATGCAAGTGGAGTGTTTAATTTGAAACTCTGACGTCATTTCTCCCTTGGACTCCTCTCTTGCCACTGCCTCCAGGTGGACTTGTCCTGACACAAGCAAAGAGGCAGTAGCACTTGTTAAAAGAAGTGAAGGTGTTCAGAAAACACCCCACCAGCATTTCACTGTTGGGACCCTCGTGGAGTAAGCATGTCAAAGAAAAATCAAAGCTTTTGCAGGTGGTCAGAAGGTAAAAAAGTAAGGATTTTAAGCTTTTACATTATTAATATATGTAATGCCTTGGAAACAGACATCACCCCATAGGAAGTGAAGGCAGAGACGGGGAAGATTTATCCATACATTATTATTTCAGAGGGGGTTTTTATTTATTTCTAAATCTCCTTTCTTTCACTGTTTGAGGAAGGGCTCTTGGGAAACATCGCACTGCAGTCTCAGCCTGCATCCCTGTGCACATTTCTCCCTAAACCCTCCTGCCACAAATAACAGACTTCTTTGCCACATAAAGCCAAAGCAGAGCTTTCATATTGTCCACCTACACAGCAGCAAGGATCCAGCCCCACCTCCGCAAAAGCTCCTCCCACAAACACAGAGGCAGTCACAGGACATGGTAGTAGGGGCAAGGTTTAGGGGTAGCCCTACATTCTCACAGGCAGCTTCTGGAAGAGGAGAGGCAGAATAACGCGCACACCACTTTACTGAGGGAGCCAGCCCAAGAAACAGCCTGGACATGGGCGCTGAGCTGCCTCTGTATCTCACAGCAGAAGAGCCTGGGGCTGCATTATCTTCTGGGGACCAATAGTTTTCCACTTATCCTACAGAGGGAAGGAAAGTGATTTCAGACACGATTCATCCTTCATAGTCAGTTAAGAGAAATCTGGAGTGAGATAGAGGTCTAAAATAAGTTACGTAATGGCTATCTAGAGACATCTCTCTCACTTTGCTGTCTACAAAGGAAACCAGAGGACTTTCAAGTGCTGTCACCTAATATATGGACATAAGCCCTGAGATATATCCTCCACACCCTTGTCTCAGCTACCTTGTGCCAGAGGAGAGAAATGACTAAAGCTGTGCCACGGATGGGACAGGTGAACTGTTGGAAGGTGCTGTGGCCGGAGAAGAGGCACCAGGCCATCAACATGACAGTCCATCAGGAGGAACTGGCAGCTCCCATTAGCAGGATAATCTGAGGTTTTGGTATCTGCTGCACCAAAGGCAGAGAAATCAGCCTGCTTGATGTTGTTTATCTGAGTCCTAACAGCTATGTGGAAAATGTTATGCTCGTTAACTACTGCTTAATTTTGTACTTCCCAATTTCTCCAACATCTCTAGATACAACACTTTCAATTCTGTTTGCGAAGGAAAGCTAATGTGTTAAAATTATGTTTTGATCTTCCATTTGCTTTGCAATTTTGTTTTATTTGAAGTTCTTATTCTTCCTCAGTTTTGCCTCATGAGCCAATGGAAGAGAAAGATTCAATATCTTGGTTTTCCCTGATACTTGTCTCTGGCTTTTTTTTTTTTGCCCAATAGATCTGCTGGCGCTGGCAATAAAGGGGAATGCCACTGTATAGGTTCTGCAGCATTTAGTTATTCTCCTTTACAAGCTTTGTAAGACAGTGTTAAGAGATAACAAATATGAAACATCTTAGAGGAGAAGTAGCACTTTAGCATAAAATCTTCAGATGGAGGCAGCAGGCCTGGATCTGCCAGCTTGTATGCTGTTATTCTAATGATCTATATATAATATTGTCATTCTGCAACTCGAGAGAAATTTCAAGCAGTTTGGGAGCAATAGTTTTTCATTGTGATTTTAGTACCTCTTCATGGATTAATTGTAGATATTTTCCAGATAGTACTATTAGAATTATCTATTGATCAAGATTCAGGACCCTTGGTGAAACTGGTCTCTATAAATGCCATGTGAAAGACTACATATTTGACCTGATTGCAATAGATTGCAATCCAAGCAAACCGAAGAAAATTAAAGGGAGAACTGATGGAAAGGGGATATATTATCTCAGTTTTCACAGGCAAACAGGAGTAACACAGAGATTAAAAGACTTATCTGAGGTCAGAGAGAGCCTGCAGCAGACCCTGCCATCCAACTCGCATCTCTTAAAGTCCCAGATTTAACTGTGGAGCCATCTTCCTACTCTCAGAAAATCAGAAGAGATAATTTTAAAAATCCTAGAGATTTAACTCTTGGTTTATTACAGTCTGGTAATTATTATAGTATCTCAAATAGAGACCAAATATCTTTCTCTGAATTGTATATCTGTAAACAATTTAACAGTTTTTCCAGAGAGCTGGGGTACTAATAGGTAACTAATAGGTAAACTAATAGGTAACAAATTAATATCTGCTGCATGTAGCACAATTTCTGGCCAATGCACAGCTGGCAATTTAAAGCTGTGTTTCAAACTGCATTTTAAGAGAGAAATGTGGAGAGAATTTCCTATATGCTTGTAGTTGGTTTGTCTGGGGCAGGTTTTGGTAACAAGGGGGCTACAGGGGTGGCTTCTTTAAACAAATAGCTGCCAGAAGCTTCCCCAGTAGCTGACAGGGCCAGTGCCAGTCAGTTTGGAGATGGACCCTCCACTGACAAAGGTCAAGCCAATTAGCAGTGGAGGAAATGCCTCGATGATTAACGTATCTGAGAAAGTGAAGCAGTGTCAGAGACCATCTGTGAAGAACTGAGCCCCATTCTCCATCCCCCTATGCTACTGGCAGGGAGGAGGTAATACCCAAGAAGAAGGGAGGGGTGAGGGGAAATGTTTTAAGATTCAGTTTTAATTTCTCATTTCCCTACTCTGTTTTGATTGTTTGTTAATAATTCAAACTTCTTCTCCCCAGATTGAGTCTGGTTTTTCCCCATGACAGTAATTGCTGAGTGATCCCCCTGTCCTTATCTCGACTATTGAGCTCTTTGTTGGATTTCTCTTTCCCCTGTCCAGTTTAGGAGGGGGAATGATAGAATGGATTTGGTGGGCACCTGGCCCCCAGACAGGGTTAAACTACCACAATGCTCAAGGAATAAAAGCCTACACATCATGGGGGACTTCATCACCAGTGAGGAGCACCTTGATGTAGTCAGAACTACCAGATTCTGCTCTTCTGTTTCCCAGTTCAACGTACTCAACCTTTGGCATCACTTCTTGCCCTCGGCCCTTGGTATTCCTATGTTGTCATGGCACATCTGGAACATGCCTTGGAAATAATGAGGATCCAACACCAGTATCACTTTGGGAAACACAGGTGTTCAGGACAGCAGTCTTGTCTTGGGGACATCCCAGGTCAAGCACACAAAGCCCATCTCCTTCTATCATTGCAAAGCTCTGCAGAAACCCACTTTTCTGTCTAGCCCAGCTTTCCCAGCTACATCCTCACAATACAGACCATTTCAGAAATACTCCCCTTTTCAAAGCTAACTCACGCACCAGTTTAGGTTAATCACCTCCCATTAGGCTCAAATCTCCTTACTTAAGGTAGGGACTGCGGTTCAAAGGCTTCTCCTTACCCAGACTAGTCTCACTGCAGCCCATGAGCTCCAGGCAGTGGTCAGAGCACTTAGCCAGGAAAGTGAAGGCTAGGGTTTTATGTTTTTCTTAGCCCAAGTACCACTTCTATGCCCCTTTCCTTCACTTTAATTCTTGATTATGTGGAGGACAGCTTTGCTTACTTGAGGGAATGGAAAGTGCCCTGGTGCTCCATATCAAGTTTTAGTCATCACAAAGAGGCTCAAGGAGAGATGAGAGGGAGCTTCTTTCTCATGCTTTCTGCTTCACTACAACCCTACTCAGCCCATCATATAGCCTTAGTACCAGGACAGGCCTATCAGAGAGATGTCAGCCCAAACACACTCAGGTTTGTAAGGAAAATGAAAGCTCCTGTTTCACATACAACATTTAACTAATTCATTAATAGCTAAAAGGTAGAAGAGCCAAGATTTGGCACATGACTTCCTTGCCTCTTTTGCCAAGCACCCATATATCTTGCTGTCAGTCTTTAACCACCTTCCTGCTCAGCACACCAATTCTGTTCTTCAATTTCTCTTGCCAGCCAGGCAAGAGCTGCAGCCTCTGAACTGCAGCCCAAGCTCTGATATAAGTAGGCTGAGACTTCAGTCTCTGGTGTTGATTTGGAAGAGACTGTATCCCCACCCAGCTGTCCATGAACAGCACAAGGGTGCCCAGATGCCTTAAAGTGCTTCCCAGTGCTGCTCAGGAGGCCACTGACATGAAGTCCTCCGTCAAATAACCACTGAAGTGTTGAACATCCAGGCACCTTGCTCCTTTGCCAGCCCTTGCTTTTGCAGGCATGTTTTTGAGCTACTCCAAACTCTAGGCTTTTAACCTGTAAAAGCAGCGGGGACGTGACTCACAGTGCCTGACCACACGCATGACTGGGTGGGTCACCCGAGGCAAACTGCACAGCCAAGTGACAGAAACAGGCATTTCACCATGTGGTTCCTACGACCTATTTCAGATGTGCACCCTCGCCTGAGGGCAGCTGTGCACCAGAAACAGCTGTTCTTCTGTACAAGCAGCCAAAGGTGACCAGCTCAGAGGTGATGTCTGCACGGAAAGGGGCACATAAAGCTAGAGATCAGTCCCACCGGGTGCCACTGGGACCTGGCCACAAGCCAGCAGCTTGTGATTCCTCCTTCAGGTTTGCTGGAAAGAGTGCTCAAGGGTTTTAGTAATTCATATGGATAATGTCTCCAGAGGGCAGAGTAATTTCATCTCTCCTTCCATTGCTTTTCTATGATTTATGGCTTTGACATGTATTTCTGCATTGCCTCTGCTTTATTACATTAGTGCTAGGATCTCTTGAGGAAACTTTAAAATACTTTGCACAACTAACATAATGTGACTTGCTTGCTCAGGTTCTTGTAAGAAATTCACTTGTGTTCTATACACCTCTTCCAGGACAAATCTAGTATTCTGGAAATGACTGAGAATTTCAGGGTTGTTCAGTAACTACATCATTATTCTGCAGGTTTTCAGTTCTATTTGTAGTCTTATAGGACAGGATAAAAACTAATCAGTGAATCTCTTCCCTAAGTTCTATAGAATCACAGAATGTTAGGGGTTGGGAGGGACCTCTAGAGATCATATAGTCCAACTCCCCTGTAGAAGCCAGTTCACCTAGGTCAGGTCGCATAGGAACATGTCCAGAAGGGTCTTGAAGACCTCCAAGGAAGGAGACTCCACAACGCCTCCAGGCAGCCTGTGCCAGGGCTCCCTCACCTGAACAGTAAAATAGTTTCTTCTTATATTTAAGTGGAACTTTTTGTGTACCATTACACTATAGATGGCTTTCACTGAAGTATGGGTAGCTTTCAGCTTTAAATAAAACTTGTTTTTTGGAAATCAACTTATTCAATCAAATAAAGTCTGATAAAACATAACCAGCTACATATTAAAGCCTACACAAATGGCAGAAAGCAGGTAAGAGGGCAATTGCTATAAGAGGGATGTTGCTATTATCTTCATGCTACAGAAAGGAGAAAAGTAATTTGATTTATTGGCACTTTAAGCATTACAGCTGAAAATTATAATGTAACAGCAGCATAACTGCATTAAGTAAACAGCCAGAGGCTCTTTCCATAGTTCTAACTCAGTCTAGATGGCACATAAAAACTCATCTGACGAGAACAGATGAGTGCATGAGTGTGTGCCTCTGACCACACTGCCGTTTGAATGGCAGAAAAAATAATGAACTAAACAGTGTTGAGAACTGCCTCTCAAATTCAGATTGACAGTGACTAATATTTCAATTTTCAAGTCACCATAAAGTCCACTTCCAAGTATTTTAAGTTCTAGTAACAAGGTATATTTAGCTTTCATAGAGCTTTTCTGTAGAAGCTGTCTTCTCCCAGCCCTATTCTGATTAGGTCCAGAGAGCCAAAGTACCTGAAGAAGAATAAGCAGCTGGATAAGTATCTCATTAATGCATTTCTGTGCTGAGTCCTTCACATTCAATGAAGGTTTAAAAGTGATAGGAGTCTTTGTTTAGTTTGTTAATATGAACCAGATTATAAAGGCTTGACAGTTCCCTCTTCTAAACTCCAGTATACTTACAGACTTATACCCCAGAATGGGAAATCAAAGCACAAGGAATACATGTCATTATCATAGATCACTTTTTAATTATTCATAAAAATACTTCACCACAGAGTAAAAAATAATGGGAAAAAGCAAGAGATTGTGACTTTATCACTTCCTTCACCCAAAATGAGTCACTGCCTCTGCAGAGCATCTGGGTATGAATATCATCTTGAAACAAAGTTTGCCCATAGGAAGCCATCCCATTCCTAACAAAGTGGCAGATATCAAGGTCACAGCATTCATTCTGTTGTCTTTAGAGAAGAATTACTTCACCACCTCAGAGAGTGGGAATCCACTATAAAGAAAGTATTTAAAAATTACATTGAATATCCAGTATGATTTTCAGAATCAAAAAAATTCTTAAAATTATATTGATTAAAAAAAAATGTTTCGCACGAAGTACTACCACTAGCTAGCAACAGGACAAGGGGTAATGGGGTAAAGCTGCAAGGCAAAAAGTTCCTTTTAAATATAAGAAAAAGCTATTTTACTGTGAGGGTGAGGGAGCCCTGGCACAGGCTGCCCAGGGAGGGTGTGGAGTCTCCTTCCTTGGAGGTCTTCAAGACCTACCTGGACATGTTCCTATGTGACCTGATGTAGGTGAACCTGCTTCTGCAGGGGGAGTTGGACTAGATGATCTCTAGAGGTCCCTTCCAACCTTATCATTCTATGATTCTACGTAACACTATTCAACAGACACAAGAACATCTTGGATTTTTTCCTCTCCTATAGAGCATAGTGTAATTTGAAGCTGAACACAGAATATTTTTCACCCAAAGTGAATAACTCAGTTTAGCCCAACCTCTACTAGAGAGCTGGCAGGAGAGGTTTTCCTTAATTTGGAAGCTGGAATTAACAGGAAAAGTTATGGCAAAGGTATACATGATTAAAGAATGAGCCCAGAAGTCTCACTGGAGCTGTTACATCAGTCAGTAGTGTAGCTGTACTTCTTTTTAATGGCTCAAATGCTGCTAGAAAACCAAGTTCCCTTGACCTTGTAGGAGCTGAGATGGCTTAGCTCCTTCTAGGCTGTGATTACCAATTTCTAACCTCCCCCAGAGAAACAGCACGTCTTCAATATACATGTTGCCTATTTAATGCACACTAGAGGCATCTCCATTATCTGTTACACTAACAAGCCTACATAGCAACAGACTGAGCACGAGCAGCACAATTTTGGAACACCTTTAGTTGTGGTAAATCAGAGCAGCTCTCCCTAATCCTCACAGTGACAGAGCACTGCACTCTTCACATCCTCCAGTGCTGCTCTTCCAGCACTTGTCTAATGCTTCTTTTCAGAATGGAGTGAGGCCATTAGATCTTCTGCAGGCCAGCCATAATACCAGTTCCCAAATTACGACGCTCGTCTGCAGCTCACATCAAGCAGTGTGTACTGTTGCTAGAAATCCCAAATGGCAGTTCTACCTTGGTGGCTTGGAGAGCTGTTACCAAGATGAGTAGCTTAGTAATAAACCACTGTCCCTTGTCTGACCTCTGCAGCAACCAATGAGCAGCTCTTCTCAGCCTCAGTTGCCTTGAAGTCTGACTGAATTTAGGCAGATAAGAGAAAAGGCAAGAAAACAGCAGGAATTGTCAAATTACCAGGAATAAAATAGCCACAAGAGCACTCACCACAACAGAACATATAGGGCTTGGTGCAAATCTGCAGATAAGAGAGAGCAGTCTCTGCCAAGTTGTGCTCTTTAAGTAAACATTTGGCAGGACTTTAGGATAAGCAAAGCAGGATTTTTCATATAGATTCTCATCCTGAAATAGAACAAGCCAAATTGAGACCCAGGAATTTGAATTTTAGGGCTATATATAACTCAGTTACAGGGTTATATAAATAGCTCAGTTCTTCCATGTATTACAATACATCAAACACCAGTAAGTTCAAGAAGTGCTTATTGCTGACCCTAATCCTTTTCCCCATTGCTGAACTCCAGCTGACCAGCCTTTCTCCTGCAACAGTCTTAAGTAGAAATGGATTCTCTTACAACCTTGTGACCCACTCTCAGTATGCAATCTCTTCCACATGATCTCTCCTCGAGAAGAAGCTCTCCCTTCCTTTTCTTGGTTGCTATCGGCAAATGCCAGATACTAGTTATCTCTCTTCTCCCAAGCTGTCCTTCAGCACTCTGGATGGACCTCTGTGCTATGGGATATAAGCAGCAACAAAGGAATAAGAGCACAGTTCAGCCCCAATGGTTTTCTTACAGCTACCAAATTCTCAGTGCTCGCCTTTGCACTATATTTCACAAAATTCACATTGATAGTTACATCCAGTTGTGCTACATTTCCCCTTCACATTTTCCTGCCCCAAAATGCATTCATCATCCAAAATCAACTCATCTTAAGTTGATTTTAAAAACCCACTAAATTAATACTTACAAAGCTTTGCCTGGATAAAGGCAGGCACTAAGAGTGCTTATGCATCTCTTTTGAGACACTACTCACCTCTGTCATTCTAGCTGTACTCACATTGGGATTTAAAACACTTGTAGAGTTACAAAACAAAACCCTCCTTAAATGTAGATTTAACATATGCATAAACATTCAACCTTTTTCTTTCACTAATCATTCCTTTTCAGGTGGACATCAGGCTAAACCACCACACTCCATAACAGTTGTCAGTAGTCTCTCTCGACATTTCCTGCACCCACAATGAGCATTTAAAAGACTTAAAATAAATTATATAATAACAACTGCAATATTTTTACCTGCTCACATGCTGTCCTTACCATATTCAAGAGAAAATAATAATCAAAATGATTATTCTGTCATGGTAGTCACGCTTTAACCTCTCAAATATAAGGTTGACTAGTGGGACACTTGCATTGTTTAGATAACCTAAAGAATTAGTGCACACTCAAAGGCCAGCAAGCAAGCAGAGAATCATTTGGCTTATTAAGAACTGTTTCTCCCACAGGTGTGCTACCAAAAACAAGTTTATTAAAAGCTTAAAGTGGCATTGGATATTAAAGAACGATCCGGTCACCAAGAGCGTTTCCCCCATTAAAGCATTCTCTCACGGATCTCAGAGCACTGAGCTGCAGCCCTCTTGTGCTTTCATAGAGGGACTCAGGCAGAGCAGCTACTACCACAGAAGAGGAGCACACCCGGACAACACCCACACCTGTGAACAGCTAAAGCACAGCCCTGTCCTCTGCTAAACCATATTCTTGCAATAACACAGACATCTTCAGTGTTTTACTTCCAGCAGCTTCAGAAGCTGGAAAATGAACACCAAGCAGACAGCAACTTTTTTTAGGGTCACTCAGTCTTGCAAACATCAGCCATCATTGAAGCCCACAAGCCACTGCAGTATCAGCCCTTCCTCCTCACAGCCAAGTGTGGCCATCGCCAAGATCAAGAACAATGTATCCATTTCCACTTTTGCCTTGGTATAGTTTTTATGTTCGATTGCTTCTCTTCAACTACTGTGCACAGTAGCCAGCTAACTTTCACACATGCTGTCTATCCTCAGTTTAACCGTGCTCTGAGTAATGCCTAAAACTCAGCAGGCTACAGTTACAGACAAGGGAGACAATGACTAATAAAACTAATGGACCTCTCAACTCTGTAAGAGCTGGAGTCAAACTTTTCTTTTTCCTGCACTTTTGTGTCCATGTATGAAACACTGCACTCTCACTACATCCAGTAGCATCCACACACTAGAAGCGCACACGGATGAACATGCTCATGGACTTCACAGGGCAGCTACTGCCGCTGGACACAGAACTCAACCAACAGATGTACTGATTGTTGTGGCACACAATTAAAACACACTGCTGGAGTTGTGACATTTTCCCCTGATGGCACTAACCAGATTCTTCTGCAGAGTATTCATTTCATTATAGAGCCTGCCTAACTGAAAGGAAGCCACTTAAATTAAAACCTCCAAAGGATTAAAGAGAACCCTTTAAAGCTGGGTCTACCTACAGCAGGAGGGTCCCATTCTGTAAAGATCACAATATTGCCCATACATTGTACAGCCCACTGCTCCAGTACATTAATTTCCATCTGTACTACTAACCAGTGCAGATCAAGATGGAGCCAGATAGGAGTGAAATAAGTAAATATGAGCAAAATGCTGCTGGAAGAAGCTTGAGCATTGTGTAGCACGTAGTAGTTAGCGAGAGCTTTATTGCCATGACAAAACACAATTGTTACTGAACAAAGATTACAGCTGTATGGTCCTAAGAAGCCTCAGAACCAAGAATTAAAGAAAGCAGTTCTTAATGGAAGAGTCATTGAGAAGAGCAGCTGGTGTTTTCGGGAAATTTGTTGGAGCTCTTGACAACACTAATCTGGATTACCAAGTGTGGGGTAATGGTAATTCTAAGTAAAGAGACTTCTCCTGACACTTAACTCTTAAAGCACAGAATAGTGTTTGTAATTAACAGACCAGCAGTCAAGTCAAAAACAGGAAGCTGAGACAGTCTCTCGTATCTAAAACATACGGGATCGTTCAAGAAAGTAACAGGCCAAAAAATTTCTCCATTCTATGGCTTGCATCAGTGATGATTCATCCATACAATGACAGTTTTATTCAGTATTTAAGGTTCATACACTGCTATTACAAATAGACTATTTAATGCCCAGTTAAGGTTAGCAATATTGAGGTCATTTTATTTTAAGCTTTATGGATTTCCAAAACACATACAAATAAAATACTTATTACAAAATTCCATATGTTAAAGTTTCTTCAGGAACATACATTGAGCGTGAGCCCAGCACAAAGATAAATGACTTTTACAGAGAGCATTACAGAGCAATAAATGCTAGTGAAACAGTCTTTCCAGATACATTACAATGAAAACGGTTTCTTTTCCCTTTGTCACATTTAAGTAACTTTTTAAAAATTTTTCATTTTTAAATAGTCAGGTCTGAAGTTACAATGTGTAAGGAAACTGACTGTGGAAGTCAACAGGCACTCAGAAGCCCTGAAAGGGAGAATAAGCAATATTTTTTCAAGTTCACTAGTTCAGGGGTAAAAATCCCTGAGAGACAGAAAAACAACAAACCCGTTTTTTGGATGAAAAGATGTTTGTTGAGGGACATTGCCAACAGACAGCTGTAAAGAGCGACTGTAAGACAGCAAGGAAACCAACCTGTAATGCTAAGTAATGAAAATAATCTTTGTGGGGCAGCCTGGGGCTTCCCCAAGACTGTCTACTTGCAGGAAAAGCATTCAGTAGAAATATATGCAGATATACAAAGCATAAGGTATGTGTGCGCTAACCTTGTTATTAAAGTGGCAAGGACCTTTATAGCATGTGTCTAAAACTACAATCCTGCTGAATTATAAACAGTATACAATTGACTTCAAGACTTCCAACTATAAACAAGAACAAACAAAATATTGCACCTCATTTTCAAAGTCACCACCAGAACATTTAGTATTTGAAGCCAGTGGATTAAGAAATAGAGAACTATATATATTTTCTGTTGCCTGAAGCCAGTGCAGAGTTTCTCAGCTGCAAGTGTTTAATAGATTGGGTCATTTAATTCAGTGAGACTTGGAAACTGATCTCAGAAGCAGTGCTCCTCTGACCTTGCCCCTCATGTTCCTGAGCCGCTGCTGGACATCAGAACAGCTCTACTGCTTCTGCTTTTTATGAGTCCTGTTCCTTGCTCCATGCCGTGACAAGAGTCTCAACTCCATCCTCTTCCTTAAGCCTACTGTGCACACAGAAGTTGCACCATTGAATTATGAGGCTGTGCTGATTTTCAGTGCTATTTAACATGTAGCCAGGTCAAGCTAGTTAGATCAGACAAGCTCATCCACATTGTTCACTAATCTGAGCCCTCAGAATGGTGGAAGAAAATTGCACCATTTCCAGATTGCTGAAACAGGCAATGCATTAAGAAGCCTGTTATATCCTGAAAGATAGATTACCAACTAGCACAAGTGATGCCTGGAGAAAAGTATGACATAAATGGTGAAAACACATCACACCAGACTTCAGTTTAATCTAAAGATCTGTTCCTAAAGATTAATATAGGTTTCACAATCACTATACTTAAGTCTATGACCAGCTACAGGTTTAGAATTATTAGCAAGTAAACAAGAGTTTTAAGAGCTCCCTTCAGGTTCTGACCTAAAGATCTATAAATTACCACCGTGGAGGGATGATCTAATTTGAAATCAGATTATCTTTAAACTCACTAGAAAGCAATCATCATGCTTATGCGAGGCCCTCATGCTAGCCACGCTCACTCAGAAGCAGGGCAGAATTCTAGAGGACAGATGTTGATAGCATGTGCCCTGTGCTATTTTAATTTCTTTGTATTATTTACATCACCTCCTTCAGAGGCCAGTAGTTAAGCCAAGCCACTCCAGCCCCATTTTAGCCTAACTGTACTGCCAGTTATGTGCTTAGTTTACCAGGAGTAGCAAGTTCTCAGAGATTTGCTGATGTGTTATTTTACTGAAAGGCTTTGGGTGAACAACAGCTACAGAGGAAGAACACATCACCTTCCCCAGAAAGGCACTCTCCTGTGCTGATCCCAAGGAACAGACACACAAAGCTGTCACAGCCTGATTTGCAAGAGCTTTCCTTCAAAGAATATTACATTAGGATGTCTGTTCTACATAGGGATATGTGGGTTTATGGAAGGACTGCTGTTCCAATTCTCTAAATGGACTCTCCAGACTCCAGGCTTTTGACCTAGATTTAGGTCACTAGTAATTGGACATGTGTGGAAAATGGCCAAGCTCAGTTCAGTGTTGCTTAATTAATTTCCTTGTCTGTTGATTTGGCAAGCATCCTACAAAACAGAACAGTTGGATATTTAAACTTGTGTCGAAGAACACATTATGACCACAACAATCCTCCCAAAAATAAGCCAAACTCTTTGATACTGGAGAAGTATTTTAAATTGCACGCACTAAAAAGTGAAATCAGTTGCTCATAAGACTATCAACTTTGTTAATTAAAAGGAATTATTACTCTTGTATAGCATTCATGTTGGGAAAAAGAACCCAAAAGAAACCCCATCAAGCACAGCACCAAGTGTAGAAACCCAAAGACTTTACTGAGACCTTCTGTAGTTGAAACACAGAACTGGCACATGTCAAGTCTTGCAACTGGAGCAGAATCACAACTTTCTATCTAGGAGATATTCCCAAGCAACTAGTGAGTGCCCCAACTACACATTAATGCCACAGCTTGAGAGTTTTGTGCATTATTTTGAGCTGTACCAGGCACCATTCAGTACTGGAAATGCTCTTGAAGCAGAATGTTCATGATGAAAATGTATTTCATCCACCAAAGTAAGAATTAAAATTCTTTCTGTTCCCAGAAGGTTTCTGCCACAGTTTGGTCAATTTGCTTGATGCTGTTTAAACCCTTCTTGAAGGACACAGAGCAGCACCACTGTGCTAAGTCCTGGCCATTGTGCCAAGCTTTCTGTTGGAGCTCACTTCCCTACCATCTATTTACTCCATCACAGGTCCCACATGCTTTAGGTAGTTTTGGCTTAAGCCTGAACCGCAAATGAGAAGAGACAGCTGCCTCACTGCAGGAACTTGCCTCACTGCGGACCCTGGGGGCTGAGTTGGCACAGCTATCTGGACTTTAAAAGAAGGCTGCTCCAAAAAAAACACCCCATAAAGCTCCATTTTCATACCAACTGAAGCAAAATATTTACCTCAAACCAAGAAGAGTTTTGATGAAGAAACAGGTTCTGTGCTTGAGTAGATTGCTTTATGACATTTTAACGCTGACCTAACATGCCAACCCTAGCTCAAAGTAAGAAGGCATCCTGATTCCTCTCACAAAGAAGTGAACTCTGTCAATAAAAAAGTGCCTGAAGACTGAAATAAACCACTTTTAACAATACTGAAAGAGAGAAAACATTTTCTTTAAAAGCCTTGTTTATGGGGTACTCAGATGATTGTTAAAAGTAAAAAACAACATACAAAAATAGTTGCAAAAGAGCTTAATATAATCTTTTAAGTCTCCAAACTCTAAACAATAAATATGAAAAGTGTACATGGCACACCAGAGCAGCTGAATATTAAAACGAACAAGTACAAATTGATAACACTTACTCATCAGTGATAAATTTGTCACTACCGTGACACAACACAAGCTTAATACACAAGATGTTCTTCCAAAGGAAAACCACAGAACCAAGATGATACAGAAGGTGAGGGAGGAGGGAAGACAATTAATAACAAGGCACAAAAATCTCTCATGCTGTAACCCTGTAAGGCACCACTGTGCAAATGTGAACCTATCAAAACCTGTAGTGGAGAAACTGTAAATGTCTTTAAGTGACTCAATAATGTACCTTAAAAAGATATCCTATGCTCATACCTTTGGGAATAAAAGTATTTCCAAACCTTTATTTACACTTATAGGCTTTTAAAAGACATATTAGTGAAATGGGTGCATTAATACTCAAGTACAGGAGCTGCAGTTGATTTCTCCCAGACAGCTTCACAAGTGCAATTTGATCGTGACCTACACTGGCCTTGTTAAGAGAATCCTGGATCCCATATGGTGCAGAGGGAAATGCTGCCAGTTATGTCAAATTACATGTGGCACACCAGCAATTTTAAACAAAACAGACTTCAATAAGTAGGATGACAATAAATTCATTTTCATTTGTAACCAGAAATTATCTCAATCCAGAGATCAAAGGTCAATAGCATTAATCTAATA
This sequence comes from Urocolius indicus, assembly GCA_013401255.1. NCBI lineage: Eukaryota > Metazoa > Chordata > Aves > Coliiformes > Coliidae > Urocolius > Urocolius indicus. The sequence goes on along the minus strand of WBNH01009331.1, from coordinate 351,511 downwards.
TTATACCTATGGATCTTAACACTCCTAGTTATCATTGACATCTCTAAGAACTGGGCACCATAATTTTTCTTTACTAGTCTGTTATCTGCTCTGAAAATCCATCATGGGACAAACTTCAGCAGTTTTTCTCCCTTACTAGAAGGCTAGAGATGGATAATTTAGCTTACAATCTGTACATTTCCCCCTTTCTTGCTTTCTTATGTCCCACAATCTCTACTGTATCTTGCTAGAAGTTTTTTTGTGCTCTCTCCAATTACATGATCTCCAGACTGCACTGAAATTACTTAAAATATGGACAGGCTGTACAAGTTTTCACAAGATGAGAAGGTGGTTTGCACCAAAACCCAAAAATTTTCTTGTAGTGAAAGATTTAAGAGGCACTCGGTTTCTCATGAGCTTCAGACACATGGTAGAGTACTTGGGAACAATCAGTAGACTACAATAGCAAAACTTCTGCTTCCATTCCTGCAACTTTAACAACTGCCCAGCACATACTGAACAACCTGAATGAACTTGACAATTCAGTTATTGGCTAAGTTTCGTTTTCTTACATGTTTTACTCTTTTTACTCTACAATACCTGCAATACCTTGCCACACACCAATACATTTAAGGTCACACACAATCAACAGCCTCAGTGATGCTCAATCTACTGAGCTGCCAGAGAAGAAAATGAGGACAATCTATTAAACAGAAGAGGAAGTGGAAGAAAGAACAGTCTTCAGTTACAAATTAACATTCATAGAGCTATCTGCCAAAAGGCTGTGCTAGCTCGGGTATGCTTCATTCCTCAGGCTTGTTTTAAGGAAAATAACAATTTGAGCAGATAAAATGTAAACAGAGCCAAGTAGACTACAATAGTAAAAAGACAACAATATCGTTGATCTGACAGGTTTAAGGCCAACTACTTGTGACTAGAAATATCTCATACTTCTCCATGGCACTTCATACACTCAAAATTAGTACTGAGTGACATGAAACAAGGGTATATGTATTCATATTGTATGTGATATATACATGTAGTTTCAGTTCCTAATATGGAAAGTTCAAGTTGTTTTGCACAAATAAAAATCTGTGAAGGACCACCTGTGTCTTCCTATTCTGAATAAAGTAATGTTACTGTTTTAATCAATTTAGTGCAAACTGACTTAATCCCAAAGACATACCACTCCTTGATTTTTTAGTCACTACTTACCAAATGCCCCTAATTTCTTTTAAAACACAACTACTTTTTTTTTTTTTCTCCTTAAAAGAACAGCAAACACTTGACAACTAGCATGCTGTTCTAGTCTACGTTAACAAAACTTGCCAATATACAAATCACGTTTTGGTCATGCAGCACAGACCCATCTTCAAAATAACCCATCTCGTAGTTCAGTCTGTCCAGAAGAGGAGCACAGAGCCGGATTTTAATTAGCAGGTCATCCTGGCCACACCGTACTCCAAGCTGACAACAGCAGGCTCGGCTTTGGAGAACTCGGTCACGAATTCACTGTAGCGATTGTCTGCTTCATTGCTGCCCTCTACAGTCCTTAACGCGTCGTTTACAGGGATCAGCGGCTGCTCCTTCTTGAAGCATGGAGGGGTCTTCAGTGCCACGGGTGCAGGATGAGCAGATTGCTGATGATCCTTCACAGGGACTGCATCTGGCTGCCCGTTTCTCTGCTTGATTTTCTGAAATACAGAAAATAGTTACGAGCAGTGAGCATTGACTGCTTTACTGGTAGTATTCTGCTTGGAGAGGAATCCACTTCTTTTGCTGGACAACTGGGCACTTGCCAACCCCTCTATTACACACTGTCACACGTCTAACCTAAGGTATTATTAAACACTAGGCCATTGGATAAGATTTTTCTGCACAGTTTACAGCAGATGCTAAAACTACCATGTGCTTAAATTTCACAGCTGGGCAGAAGGCAGAAAGGTTGTCTGTCAGTGTCTGCAGAGAAGAGGTGGTTTTTCCAGGCTTGTGTCTTGCTTAGTTTCTATCAAAATGGGAATATTTTGAGTACAGGCAAAGGAAAATAGGCCTTGGTGCTGTTAGTAAGCAGTGAGCTTGCAGTAGACTAAAAAGTCTCTTAAAAACATAGAGCAGTTTCATGCCTAAGCCCTTATGTCCTTACTTACTCTTCACCTTGTTGCTTCTTGAATTTTCAAACTGCTGCTTGCATTGAATAAAAACTTGTAAATACACAATTAAGATTTGAAATTATTTATTATCAGGAGGATCAGTTTAATAAAGTCTTTCCTCTTTGAAAAGCTACACTTGCCCCCTCAACCCCAACATAACATACAGGAGTTGTGTGGTATCATTTCTGTCTACACAAAGTAGCAAACCTGATCATTAGAAAACTTTTATCTTCCTTAAAAAAATACCATTCTAAAGTTTCACTATCTTAATTAAAATGAAGCATCAATTAAAAGCCACTGACTTAAGTCATACCAGAACAAAGTGAGATACACCACTCAGTCTTTCCTGGCTGTTTAATGTAGCACCTAGAAGTAATTTATTTGATCTCTAGATTTAGCCCTGTCTTCAAACAAGCATTACAATGTACATGCCCTGTAATTATAGTGGCTTAAAGCAGCATGCACCTACATTTGAAGTTAAAAGAAGGACAATACTTACTGCTTCCATTTCAGTAGCTACAATGGAAATAAAACACTTTCAGTCTCTTTGGTTTAGCAACACAGCTGTAGCTATGACGGGTACCTTGCTATACATGATAGATTTTACATAAATTTAACCTACATTAAGATATCCCTAGTAATGCTGTAATGGTAGGAGGAATTTCAAATAATACAGTTCATCAGTAAAGCAAAACAAATTGTGCCTAAGCACAAAACATTGGCTGCATAGTCTGGCATTCAGCATAGAAGCGTACAGTAAAAGTCAAAGCCAACATTACAAAGAATAAGTGTTTTGGCATACAGTAGTGACATTCACATGAAAACTGCAGCATTCTTACAGACTATGAATGTGAAGTTAAACGAGTCACAAGTACACACACATAGTTTGAAATACTTACAGCTTCCAGTTCTTTAATGTCTTCCTCTAGTTGTTTATTTTCTTCACTCATGTTCATTATAAGATTGAATACAGATTGCCTGGGATGCATACTTCGGTCAAACTGATGGTACATGTTTCTCCAAAACCTGCATGAAGCAGACAGTTTTAGTTACACAAGATAAAGACAAAACTAAAACAGACATACTATATATAAAATTGAATCTTACTTAAAATTGAATGATACTGTATTAGGCTCCAAAAGAGTCAGTTCTGGAGAAAAGTCTGGATTATACAGAGGATTCCGATATTTCTTTTGCTCATCCAGAAGGAAGGGCCACAAGGAATATGTCTTCTCTTTTAATCTTAAGGCAAGAAAAGATGAAGGTCAAGACACTAATTGCAAACAACAGAGAGAAACTGTTCAGCTCAACACAATAAATCGATGATAGTTTCTTTAAAAGTTCCCAGAAATACTTACAGATCTTGAATTAAAAGCTCCTGGTAGAATCAGCTTTTTCCTGTCATACACTAAAGCTGGACAGAACTGTCAGCTCTAGAAAGACTATTTGCTTATGCTGTGCAAGTTGTACTTAGTTGCAATCAATGCTTTTAAAATGCTGTTTCAGATAAAGATGAACTGATGGAAAAAACTCTACAGAAGTTTTTCAACTGAAAGCATTAGGAGACATCCTATTAATACTTCTAACTGACAGTAATTAGTCTTGAGCAGGCAAAAATTTTAAGGTTACCTAAAAATAGAGTGGGGGAAGGAACAAAGCAATACTCCCAAACTTCAGCTGACCTATTTTGGGGGGGTGAAAGGGAGTGGGGAGGGGAAGAAAAGGAGAAAGAAGCCTGAAGGAGAAAGACTATCTTCAGTGTGCAAAAGCATGACAAGCATTGCTGTTCCCTGATGCAGTTAAATGTAGTTTTCAATACTACCAGTCTTGTCTCTAATTCCATGTGGAATCTAAGCTGAAGAAAACTGACAGGAGTTCTTAGTCATCAGGAATAAACCAAACACATGTTACAGTATGTCTGCTTACTTCAGCTCTTCTCGCTCTTTTTGGCAGTTTCCAAGGAAGTTACCAAACTGGCATGAATGGACATGTTCATGGATCTGAAGGAGGAAAGCTTCATTGTACTCAAAGGCTTGTGGAAATTGCTCAGTCAGATTCCACACGCTTTCTAAAAACTGAGTGAAAACTGGAGAGATCTCTTTTGGATCACCATCCAACTGACAACACCTGAAAAAGATTCCACAAACAGGTTGAAACTGGTTTAAGTTGGAAATCAAAAAGTCTTAGTCATACTCTTTCAGTGACAGCACATTAATTTGATACTAGCTTTGGGTTGGAGATGAAGCATCAAACTTTAAGAACTAGGACAATTTCTGAATAAAAATAAGTCTATATTTAGCCTATTTTTCTGACTTGTAAGTAATCGCACGTCTGTATTCAGTACAGAAAAGCAACATGAGACAGTTAAGCTCCTTTGTGTCTATTACTTCCATAGTCAATATTTGGAGTAAATCTGCTACAAGCAAATTAATAAGCAGTAAATAGCAGCAAGGCTATTGTCACAGCTGATGACAGGCAGATCGAGGGAAAAACCAGGACTTTTAAGGATGAAGTCATGCTGACCTTTAGAAGTCAACAGAAACAAACTAATTTTTAAAGATACCAAAAGTGTTTTATAATGCCTAAATAGCTGGGCCATAGCTTTAGATTTGTTTTGCACTGTTTATGCATCCATAGAGACCTAGCTGCAGTCAGACATCTGAGAGCAAGACACTAGTTGCACTAGAAATTTATGTCTATAATATAAGCCAATTATTCAAACATTGGGTAAGTAGCAATAGACAAAGTGCACTGTCTACTCAAAACAGCTTACTCATGACAAAGTTTCTGGCAACATTGCAGTAGTTTAAGATCCACAAGTTGCCTTTTGCTTTTATGAATACTTCGTACAGCTCATTGTATACATTTTAGTGTATCGGAAGAGTGAATTACCTGTCAGAGAACTTGTGCCCAAAAGAGATCCAGTCTTTCTCTATCAAGACCTAGAGGGTAAAGATCACCAAAGCCTCGTGTAAAAATGCTACCAACAGTCGTGTCAAATTACAGTACGAGCAACTATTTGTCACTTCACAGTTCTTTTATGTTCTTGGAAGTCTTTTACAAGAGATTATCAAAGCACATTTCTAAAACTAATAAAAGAAACTAGCAAGTTGGCAGATAAGTGCTGCTAAACCAGGTTTGCTTTAAACATTACTGATGTTGGATGACCTCAAAAGTAGATTATCACCCAACATGCAAAAGAACTGCAGAGTATAGGAAAAATTTTAGTACTGCACTCCTACTATCATAGCTCACATAAAAGTACACAATACAACCTTTGTAACATTTTATAGCAGTAACTCTGTGAATATCAACACTGTTTTAACACTTCATAGAATCACAAGACAGAATTATTTCCGTTGGAAAAGATCTTTAAATTCATTGAGCCCAAGCACTAACCTAACACTATTAAGCCCATTGGTAAACCAACTTCAGTCATAGTATCATGCACCAAGATGAAGACAGAACTGCCCACCCATTGCAGAAGTTTTCCCAAAAATCTAGTTGGTATTGAGGACTAAAAAACCACAAAGATTCAAAAACTTTGCTGAAGATTATACGTATTCTTGCTGAAGATATACACATTCTCATTATCAACAAGTAATCATTCTAATTCCTCCTCAACTTCATGTTTGTTGTTTGTAATATTTGTTGCACTTGGTTCTAACCAACACAAGGAATCATAGTATCTTTCAGGAGCTCCCACATCTTGTATTGTCACTGCAGGAACACTGTTCCTAGTCTAAAGCTTGGAATAATCATACTGAAATTAGTCTTCATTTCTATAGAAAGATGAAGAAGTTTAGATTGTTAAAATATCTCCAGGTTCTCTGTCTCTGAAGAAGTTGTTATTTTTAGATTTTAATAACATTAATTTTGGGACAAGTGATAAAAGCAGAGATGCTATAATTTCATACATCTACTATCTCACATAAGCATTTTGGAATCATAGATAAGGGGCTTGTTTGGCTGCAAAAAGCAATCACTGCAATATTGCTGCAGGGTTCCTAAAGCCATCTGCTATTCGTACTGCAATTTTTCAGATTTTAAAAAAATTATTCCTTCCAGCAGCAAAGTTTTTCTTTCAGAAAAATTCATGAGTACACTGCAAATCCTGTATTTGTAACTACAGAAAGGTAAAACAGCCATCTGTATATTTATTTACACTGCTTTCTTTGACATTCAAACGTTTTGCATCCTTTGTTTACCAACATACAAACTCAACAACACAACAGCTAGCTTACCATGAATCCTTTGATTGTTCTGTAATAAGAATCTAATAGGAGAGCTCCAAGAGAACAAACTTGGGAAGTCCTGTCCCAGCCATCTGAGCAGTGCACCAATACGCTCGCGCTCTCAACCGCTATTGCCTGCAAAACAGTTGTTCTAGTGAATGTTCTCTTCAGGACAGAAGTCAAAATTTAGTAAGTAAATATAAAGGTTATGTTTATCTCAGCTCACAGCATAGACCATTTCATTTAACAGAGCTATAAATGTTTACTATAAAGATAGGATTTGACACTATCAGAAAAATAGGAGATTCTCTCCACAGATTCATAGGAAATGCCTTATAAAGAAAAATTCCACTGTCACCTTTACATAAAGTAACAAGAACACCTACACATTATAGACAAAGCACGTTAGAAAATAAACCAACAAAACCACGCCATTAAAGACAGCCACTCACTCACCACTATACTACACAGAAGCTAAGGACAAGAAAAACTGAGCATCTTCAGCTAAGAATTCAAATGGCGTCTCTGCAATCATTATTTAAGAATGGAAATCTGAGCCAGAAGAGCAGGTGTAAGAGCGGTACAAGATGGAGGTCAACATGTGGATCCCAATATCAGAGGAAAAGGAGGGAAGGGGGAGCACCAGACCGAAGACCTCTCTGTAACTCATGGTGAGAACACAGGCTGTGCCCCTGCAACCCATAGAGGGCAATGACAGGACTGAGAGTCACCAGCCACTCTGTGTGAGTGTGCCCAGACAGGCAGGAGATGGTGTGAGGAGGCAGCTATGGCGCAGGCTGTGCTGGAGAGCCTGTGGGCCGTGGAGACTCACATAGGAGGCAGAGCAGACCTGCAGCCTTTGGGATGAACACACGTCAGAGCAGCCTGTGCAGGGCTGCCCAGACTGTGAGGGACCCTGCACTGGATCAGGGAGGGCTGGTGAGGAGGAGGGAAGCCTGCCTTGAGGAAATGGCAGGAGGCATTGGAAAAGTGATCCTGCCCCCTAAGCCATTCAGTGGGGGAGGAGAAAAAGACACACCAGGATTAGGGCTCCGAGCCCAGGAAGAAAGGAGGGGTAGAGTGAAGGTGGTCTTAAAGGGTTATGCTCTTCATCATTGTACCACTCTGTTGTTTTCTGTTTGTTATGTTTTGTGGTTTTATGTTTTTGGTTGGTGGTAGATTAAATTCATTTCTATTTCCTTCCCCAAGTTAAGTAGCCTTGTCTGTTTTGCCTGGGACCATAAGTCAGAATTGAGCCCTCTCTGTCCTTAAGGTGTTCCAAAGACCATTGACACTTAGGGCTGATCAGGGTCCTTTGCTCCCAGATGGGCCTAAACCACAACAACCAGCCCCTCTCAGGTCAAGTTCTTGGCTTCACAGATGCCTGGCAAAGGCAATTGTTCCCATGAATTCACCATAAAGAGTCCCATTACTTTGCCAGATGAAGTCAGAATAAGCAATTTGGCTTCCCTGTCATTACTGCCTCAGGATTTATCTTTTTCAGGGTACATTAATTAACAGTTTGCCCTGTCCATATCCAAATTGGCTACATCTTTCATAATTACCTAAAAGAACCAGAGGGCATACAAATCCCTTCAACTCTCAATAAGGGGATCAAATAGGGTTCAAAAAAACCCATTATTATGGCATATTTAACATCTCCAGTCATAAAGAAACATTGTTTTAAATATTACACGTATCAGATGTATTGGTCTATACTAAACATCTGCTTCCAAGGTCAGTTGCAAAATTTTACACATTACATAACATTAAGTGTAATTTTGCCTGGTAGCAAGTCAACTCAATATCAAAGAAAGAAGTAGCATGCAATTTACCTTGACTAGGAAGACAGCAGCATCCAACACAGCTTTGATATGACGCAACCATCCAGAACTCTCCAAACCAGACAAAAAGTCATTGACAGACAAACCCTTCGTACCACTGACTGAAAGAAACCAAGGATTAGAAAGCCTTATGCAGTTGCAGCTACCTATATCTTGTAATGGAGAAACAATTGCATGTTGTTTTTAATGCCCTATGCTGTAAGTTGATCAGAAATATTTCAGGAAACAACATTTAAACAGTTAAAAGGGATACTACACAATGTTCTCCATCCTAAATTCAGTGACAATAATCCTGAATGACAACAGTAAGATCTTTATCTTTTTGCCGAAGTAACATGGAAAGTAAATACGCTTTTTATCTCTAACAGAGAGCCTCGCCCGTGCCTTACAAAGGAAAGCAAGGCAAATGCCAAAAGTTTACCAGAAATACTTAAAAGTTACAACTACTAGTAGGAAACAGCTCCATCTGGGCAACATACACTGTTCAGAGTAGGCAGCTGCATCACCTTCTCCACTCAGCTTAGGGGAATAAAGCGAGTGCAGTACAAGGACATGATGATGAACTGAAAACCATCAAGATTTTGGCTACCTCTGGAACTGATGTACTACACACAACTCTGATCTCTGCCATTCTTCCCTAGTATACTTTTGTCCTGTAATAATAATGCCAATGGAGAGTGCAAGAAGAACTCAAGGAAAGGTGCCTTGCAGTGTTAACAGCAAGGGACGTAGAGGTAAAATGAACATTTTTGACACACATCCTAACCAAGTTACAAGCAAGACGGGTAACCTGCTTTTTGTATGACTTAGAATAGAACCTCAGTTACATTGCTGTCCAAATATGACAAACTTCTGGCAATAAAAAATTAGAAATATTTGCTGGCTGGTAAAGCTTCAGCTGTGCTACGTGAACGTTAAGAGAATTACAGAATGATTGGGGTTGGAAAGGACATCCAGAGATCATCCAACTCCCTGCTACAGCAGGTTCACCTTGACCAAGTCACACAGGAACACATCTCAGGTGGGTTTTGAAAACCTCCAGAGAAGGAGATTCCACAACCTCTCTGAGCAGTCTGTGTCAGGGCTCCTTCACCCTCACAGGAAAAAAGTTTCTACCCATGTTTAAGTGGAACTTCCTGTGTTGCAGCTTGTGACCATCACCCCATGTCCTGTCAGTGGAATACCTGAGGATACCTGAGGCTGTCGTGTACAAAAATACCTGCCCCTGCCACAGCAGAAGCCTCCTTTCTACCAAGGCAGTCAGTCTCAAATGAAAATAACTAGGCCTGAAGCTGCTTCCATGGGGATATTCATACAGCAGTTGCAAAGTAATCTTTATGTCTAAATATGGGAGGAAGTGAGTCAGCCTTTGCTCCAGAGAACAAAATCCACCAAGTTATTCTGTGACAGTTTCACGTTCAGTCAAGGTCCCTGATGTAGCCAAGGCTATAAACTCTTCAATCTCTGCCTCATGGAGCTTTCCTGTATCTGCACTACACATTTCTCAGCTCTCAGCCATACAGGCTCCATCATTCATGAGGAGTCATAATGCCAGTTGCTGCTGAGTGCTATAACAAGGACAGGCTTCCAAACAAGTCTCACAGCACCTCTTATAAAGCCTATAGGTCTCTCTCATCTAGAAAAAGAACCAGCAAACCATAGCACAATGAGGTAAACAAACAAATAAGAAAGCCCTAGATAGGAGACAATATTAAAGATTAGTGATAAATATCAGTAGAAGCAGCAAAAATTATGCCAGTTTTCCCTAGTCTTGAAAAGAGACAGCATTGTTAGGCAAGAGCTCTGCTTCCAAGAAGTCTGCCACATAGAAGAAATCAGCCGACAACTACCTGATCCTTTCAGCTTGTGCCCACACTCTGTACCAGTGGTTTCACTCACCTCTTCAGTCACAACAGTACATAAACAGGTCCACCACTTACGATAAAGGAAAGAAACTAAAAGTGAAACATCTGCAGGGAAGGGACTAGACAAAGAAGGTAATGGCTAGAGGCACTATTCATGTCTGCTCAGCCCTGCATTTTGTAGCTTATGGTTTCAAACGTTCAGCTAGAAAATAAACAGGCTTCCCTTAGTTTGTTTCCACCCAGATACTGCTGACAAAAAAAATCTGCTTTTGATCAGAATTTTCAGCTTGGTAGAAATATTTCATCACCAGTATTTCTCTCTTCTAGCTATACTCTTATATTTTTATAAACGAAGGCAGACATAAGAACACTTATGTTGAGCACATGGAATTACTCTCCATTTCTGTGAATTCAGACATTTTTATACTATTTAGTGATGAAATTGCATTGACACTGTTTTTACACTTACATGCCAAAAAAACCAAAACCAAACACATTTCCAGTCCCTTATGGTCACTAAAAGGGTCAAAGATGATTTATGGTACCACTGAGATGTTTAGCCATTTCACAATGACTGTAATTCAAAGTAAGTTTGGGCTATATGGATCCCATAATAAAAATGCACACCCTGCATGCACGTGAGCCCCAAACCTCAATGTTCCATTGCTTGACTGTCCTCATACACACTGCTAGCAATGCCTCAGCACAGTGGGCTGGGGCCAGAGGTTGTTTTTAACAATTAAAAAAAAAAAAAAAAAAAAAAAAAAAAAAATCAAACAACCCCATCTCCCCCACACACTCACAAAAACCCCTCAGTTAACATATTTCTGTCAAATACATGCAGCAGATCACAGGGGCTATTATTGACCCTTTTCCTCAAATATTTCTGGAAGAAATACTGGGTTTTTTATAAGTCAAAATGTTTTGCATATGTCAAGTTCAGCCTCTTCTGATGTGTAATATTGCATTTTTTAAAATATAAGAGCTGGACTTTGTATTTAATGCCACAGCCAAAAAAACGTAGTCAATATGAAGACTCTTCCATTAGTGTTGTACAGATGGACAGCCTGCCCATCAGGGAAGCACACTCACTCATCCAACTGTTTTAGTAAAGTTTTTACTGCAAGAAGGATATTTAAAAACCAGCTGAATCCAAGATGAGGAGCAGATTGCAGATCCTCCTAGCATACTCCATGGTGTAGTCTCATTTTAAAAGGATGTTGGGAAGGATTAAGTCTTACATTATGCTCGCAAATGGAATCACTAGAATCTAAATGGAATTGGGAAGACAGACAAAGAGCCTAGGAGCACAACACAGGCTGAATAACAGCAGTTGTTTGTTATAAATAAAACTGAGGACAGTTACAATGGCTCTTGAAAGAACAGGGTCATCAGTACCACATTCCTCACAAATCACATTTGAGAACATTCAGTTTAGCACATCCAAGGGAAGCTGGTAAACAGAAGTTAAATGTAATTTTCCTCATTTTAAGCTACTAAGCATTTCCCTTCTTATCACTGATGACACATTTTTGTGGGGGTCTTAAATTATTGCATATCTCCTTAAATTTACGGGTCCTTCCTGCCCTTAAAGATGTTCTTTCTTCTATACCAGCTTCAGCAAAACTAGTGAATTCTACTGACTGGAGAGAAGTAGAACAATCGTGTTAATTTACTCCTAAACCTGATCAGGAGAGCAACTACTGCCATAATCAACTGAGTTTAAATAAACCAATTTTCCACACAAGGCAAAAACTGAAACATATTCCACCCTTAATAAATGCCAGAGAAAAATTTTTGTTAAGTACTGTTGGTAGGATGCTAAGTCAAACAGAAGGACTATGAAGTCTGTCAAGTGTAACTGTGATGCAAACACTTCTGCATCAGGCAGTTACAGGAAACTATTGTTTTTTATTTTAGACCTTTGCTCCCATGTAACGAAAGACTACATTGGCAAAAGAAAGAGGGATTATTCTAAAATGAAGTTCAGGCTCCTGCTGCTCATCTTTCCCTTCTATAAAGTACATGCAGGAATAATCACAAAAACACATATTATCAAAGCTCAGTAGTAGTATCCCCTAAAGCATCCAAAGAAAAAAATTAACACTGTCTCAGTGTTAATCAGATCAATGTAGCCAGAATATCTTCAGCAAGATAGGCTTCCACACAAGTGTCATCCTTCATGACTAGAAATATTTGCACGGTCCTACCAGGCAAAACCCATAAATGTTGTGGTCCACTTTTCCCCCTGCCCTGCTTTCTACAAACACTCAAGCATAGAAGGGGCTCACCTGGCCAAAGAGCTCAAGTTTCACACAGACCATAGATTTATTGAAAACTCTGTGGAACTAAGCACTCCCTGAAGAGTCAGTATTCTACACATGAAAACGTATGTACAGATACATGTTATTTTGTGCATTTATATTACACGTGGGTATACATGTGTATATACATGGAAAATGCAGAAGCCTTTTCCACAAGCTACTGACATACTAAGTACGTTGACTCAAAACATACAGGTAATTCTCTTCAATATAATTCCATTCATTAGGTTTACAGTTTAAAGGTAAGAGGTTTAAGGCATTCCACTACCATGCAGCACAGCAAAGTGGCACTGAACACAGAGCTGGGATAAAATATAGAAATATCCATATAGTTCGTGTAAGCTATTATTGAAGATATCATAAAAGAATTTATCCTGTTTTCATAGACATTATTATAGTACAGCTAGAACGTACCTTCCAGAAGTTTTTGTAAGCTGGATCTCATTACATGAATGTTTTCAATGCCAACAAACTGGAACCTAATGTTGGAGTAGTTGTCTTCATTCTCATAGCCTTTCCCGGCAGCTCTGTTTGCCATTGCATTAAGCTTGAAAAAGCAAAATAAAAATACTGAAAAACAGCACTTGATCTAAGAATCTCAAATTAAGAAACAAAGTCACACAATTTCAATGCAATACACTGGGAAAAACCACACACTATGAACAGGCTCTAATAAAACAGCAGTTTGTGGTGAGTCAACTTGAAAGCTTTCCAGTGTAAGAAAGGCATAGTAGAGAAAAGCAACATGTTTAGAGCTGTGAAATATGAATAATGCATTTAATAATTTCCTATTCTCTCCTCCATGTTCCCAACCTCAAACACTTATTTCCAAACATTTCTGAGCAAATCAATTAACCTTAAAATGGAAGACTTAATGCCCAGATTTAACCACACATGCACTTTCCAGGCATTCTAAACATGTCAGTTTTGGGGATAAGCAATAATAAATTGGTACAGCTATTAAAAAAAAAAACCAAAAAGAGTTGGCTCAGTTTCAGTCTGTCAGATTGACCTAATCCCAAACCTTGCACAAAATAACTGTGGATACTACAATGCAAGGTTTTTACTTTTCATCCTTTTTTCCAGCTCCTATGTTCAAAGATTTGAGTGGAATGAATGCCAGTTTAAACGCAGACGGTCTAAAGAGTGAAAGTTACCCAGGTAACAAGTCAAAAATCCAACATAACTCCATTTGATTTAACAGTGATAAAATAAGACCTAAGTAAGCTACAACAGAATTCCCCCTACTTCTTCCTGGGTAAGACAGACAGCAATAGTAGTTTTCACAGAACATTCACGCAGAACACAGTACTCTCTCCCATTCTAAAAGAAACCCCAACACAGTTAACCACTTCATTGACAGTGAGAATGACTCAGATCCCACTCAACTATTCACTTCTTAAATGCAGCTCCCTAGTTCAGTAGCATATTCAGTGAACTCTAGCTGAGTCATGAGAGAAGTTCAACTTTAAGAAAGTAAGTAGTTACAATGCCTGAATAAAGAAGCCTAACCTTACCTTTAAAGAAAACATTTTTGCCCATGGAGTCACATTTAACTCCATTTGTTTTCAGAATTACTCTATATTTCTGTACTCTAGTGTTCAGGAAGAAAAGCTACTTTGTAAAACCTGAAGTACGAACCTTGGGCCTGGTGTCCATGACATACATGTAGCGAGTAGAAGGATTTGCTTTACTGATGGCTTGCAACATGTGCTCATCTTCCAGGCACCTGGCACTGAAACCTGAAAGAGGTTGACTGCATCTGCAAATTGCAGCCTACAATCGAAAACAAAGAACAAATTAGCATCGGTTTAGAATTATTCAAAGCATTTCAAGCATAGATATTAAAAACACTGAAACACTTTGTTTCATTTGGTAGATAAAACTAAACTGCAGGAAAAAAAAAAGCTTAGGTGTCCCAATCTTAGGCACACCACTTGCAGACCTTCAAATACGGTACCTACAACTTAAGCTAAAGGTCTGTCAAAACATTTTTCCAGGCACATTTACATGGGCATTTACATGAACTTTCTCCAAGCTTAAAAACTTCAAAAAGTATAGCCTGGAAAATACATTTTAGGCAAGTGAATTACTCTCTTGGTATGAAAGATGAGAGGGCTGAAGCACCTCTCAAGAAGACAGGCTGAGAGAGTTGAGGTTGTTCAGTCTGGAGAAGAGAAGGCTCTGGGGAGACATTAAAGCAGCCTTCCAATCCCTGAAGTGGTCTACAAAAGAGCCAGAGGTATTTTTTTAAAGAGCATATAGTAACAGGACAAGGCAAAATGGCTTTAAATTGAGGGTAGATTTAGAACAGATATCAGGGAGAATTTTTTCACTCTGACAGTTGCCCAAAGGGGCTGTGGATCTCTAGAAGCATTCAAGGCCAAGTGGGATGCAGCTTGTATTAACGTGGTCTAGTCAAAGGTGTCTTTGCCCATGGGAGTTGAAACTAGATGATCTTTAAGGTCCCTTACAACACAAATCATTCTATGACTGTAGATGGTTTTACTACTACAAGTACAATATGCTATCGTATGACGTAATTTTCATCATGTCATTTTCAATGATGTATTGGATTTCAGAAGGTATCAGGTGCATCCTCCAAATAGTAACTATATTCAAATGCAACTAGTAGCTTAACAGTTATTCTTCATAAATACTCCAACTCACCAAGGTGACAATCCTTCTCTCCCTTCAAAGACATTCCCTAGCCAAGGCAGGCAGATACCGCTTCACACCACTCCACCAAATCCTGCAAAATCTTATTTCTCATCCTCTAGTTCCTTGACCTTGCAATTCCTACCTAAGAACCAGTTCTTTTCTCCTAGTATTTTGTTGCCTCTTTTTTTCTTTAACTCCCATTTTGACCCAACAGGTTTTATTCTTGATATATCAAGGAAGACAAACCACTTGAAAAAAAGTTATCTTCAGTATTCTTCAAGTTTTCAGAAACCAACCTTAAGAGATTTAACTGATGACTTAAGCGTTTCTTTTAAACTGGCTTAGCTTAATCCAGCATCTAGTTGGACTCCGCTACTGTCAGGTGCGTCAGGTTATTGTGAGTCAATACTGTTCTCATACAAGTCATTGCACTTACCTCCTTATCTACCCTGAATTACTGGCAAGTATTGAGTAATATTTCTCAGCACATTTGCATTAAGAGGAAGACACACTATACCTCTTTATTTTTATGGTAATATGACAACACTGGGAATCTTCCTTTGCTTCTGAACTTGGAGCTACCAACGATTATGGGCTTGCTTGCAGTTCTGGGAACATAAAGTTCTCTAGGATAGGTTTCACAAATCTGAAAGATGCAGATACACAAAAAGAATTTTATGCACAAGGCTCAAAGCCTATACTAATTTTATTGCATCCAATTGGAGAGATATTAGGGAAAACAATAGACAAAAAACATTAACATGTTTCTCTATATACACATAAATACCTTAGAAGACAAGTCATGGATGACGTACACATCCGTATCCAAGTTACACAACCAAGCATTGTTGGAAAACACCGCTATACTAGCAGTCACCTCAAGAACACCTGTCTTCTACAGAAAGGCTAACAATGGGTTTCTATTAAAATAATGAAGTTATTTCCTTCATATTTTGTATTTTCAGACTACAAAGTAAGATTATACCTAATCTGGGAATCAGCTGCATCACCATAGACATCATCACCCACAGTCAGCATAGCAGGAGCTGCACAGCACAAGAAATGTTGGAGCTGGGCTTCAAGCAGACAAGTATAGTGTAGAAACAATGCTAAAGAACACATTCACATTTATTCTCTCAATAAGACCTTAAAAAAACTCTTAAATTAGAAAGCTATAAGACTACGCACTGATGACTGAGTTAGTTCTCTCCACTTGAAAGTTTTTGCTCATGCTGCAAGCCGAGTGCTTTCATTAGACTGCTTTCTATAGGACTAGAGTCAGAAGGCAAAGCAGAAACAGATGCAGAGCAAAACCCGTTTCCATTACAACACTTACCTTATAATCACGATTTGCATCAGACAACTGCCAGTTGGCATTTGGCACTCCCATTCTCTTATATTCTTCTGCTAAATCAATAAGCTGCCAACCTTTGACTTGCTCAGATTCATTTTGTTTTGGATTATAGGAGAAGGCATATAGTTCTTCATATTTTGCTAAAAGGTAAAAAGTAAGACTATATAATTAGTTGTCCCTAAAAACGTCTGAGTGGAGAGAGGTAGCACAGTTGCCAAGTCTTGAAATTGCCCAAATTGCAGACAAAGTTGCAAGCTTCAAGATTCTCAAAAAGAAGTCTAAATAGATTCTTGATACTCTTGGAATATTTATTCTGCAACTGACATAATTACAGTTAAAGGTAGTTACGAGAGCTTTTTTGAGTGTGCTTGACCTACTTCAGCAGGGACATTTCTAAAGCCATAAGGGCAAAGCAGAGCACACAAAATTAAGACTGACAAAACTAAAACAAGGCAAAAGGCAGAATTATTACAAGACTTCACAAAAGGTAAAGAACAAAATCTGGGGATGAAAGAACAGAAATTTACATCTACAGAGCTTTCGAAGCAGTAAGTTTTGAAATTTACTTTAAAGCAAAAAGGCTTTCTAAGTATTTTGTTTTTCCTCAATAATCACTTCACAAAGACTATGTCATTGTACATTGTTCTAAACACAAAGCAGAAAATGCAAGAGACCATACTACGTAACTGAAAGCACTGTCAATTCTCTTACAAGAGGCTTTTTAGCCTCAAAACTTCAGCTTTGTTTTTTGAAACTGCATGAAATCAGTAAAAAAGTCTGTATTTGCTTGGCAGCATTTTATGTATGTAACACTAACTGAGAAAGACTATACATACTTCTGATCACAATTTCAGGGGTATGGCTAGAAATGCAAAAAAAATTACAGGAATCCTGCATTCTCTTAGTGAATATCAGCAGCTTACAAACACCAGACAACACAAATTTGTGTGCAGATGAATACTTAACCATTAAAATTCTTCTACATACCAATTCCATTTAAGACTTTTATGTAATGCATGCTTAAGAAAACACAACAAAACAAGACTCATGGATTTTTCTCCAACTTCTTATCCAGGCATATACTGCAAAAACTTCTATAGTCAGATGTATTACCTGTTCTTGACAGCTGAAGCAATGAGTTGTAAATGTCATGACAATCTCTCTCTCTGGGAACAACAAAATGAACTATCCTGAAGTTCTTGCACTGGATGACAAGGGGGCAACCAGAAGTAGTCAAGGGAAGTTTTTCCACTGCAGCAATGTGATGATGTAGTATCTGTGGCACACAGAAACCCACAGTGTAAAGACACTGATGAAAAATGAGAACAGCGCACTGTTCACAAGAGCAGATTTAAAGCACATTAAGCAATACTAAACGTGAATTTTGGCTAATTTTGTAAATCATTTACTTAAAAAAATAAACTTGGAAGAAATCCAATACTAGTGTTTTGGTTAAGCTTTACAAATGATGGTTATCCTAATTATTCTCTTCTCACATTTTGAACCATTATCTAATGTTTGTAAGGAACAGTAAATATCCTTCTAAACGCAACAGTGAGCAGTAAAATTCCACTGTGATTGCTCAGTCCTCTTCTATAGCCTTGCTACCCGACAAACTTACATTTAATTAAGCAGAGTCCTAACAGGATTTTTTTTTTTTAAGGACCTACAGGAACAAACTTTCAGGCAAAACAAAGCAAGTCAGGGAAAGCAACTACAAGTACAAAAAAAAAATATAGAAGATAGTGAAGATTTTAGNTTTTGTTTTTCCTCAATAATCACTTCACAAAGACTATGTCATTGTACATTGTTCTAAACACAAAGCAGAAAATGCAAGAGACCATACTACGTAACTGAAAGCACTGTCAATTCTCTTACAAGAGGCTTTTTAGCCTCAAAACTTCAGCTTTGTTTTTTGAAACTGCATGAAATCAGTAAAAAAGTCTGTATTTGCTTGGCAGCATTTTATGTATGTAACACTAACTGAGAAAGACTATACATACTTCTGATCACAATTTCAGGGGTATGGCTAGAAATGCAAAAAAAATTACAGGAATCCTGCATTCTCTTAGTGAACATCAGCAGCTTACAAACACCAGACAACACAAATTTGTGTGCAGATGAATACTTAACCATTAAAATTCTTCTACATACCAATTCCATTTAAGACTTTTATGTAATGCATGCTTAAGAAAACACAACAAAACAAGACTCATGGATTTTTCTCCAACTTCTTATCCAGGCGTATACTGCAAAAACTTCTATAGTCAGATGTATTACCTGTTCTTGACAGCTGAAGCAATGAGTTGTAAATGTCATGACAATCTCTCTCTCTGGGAACAACAAAATGAACTATCCTGAAGTTCTTGCACTGGATGACAAGGGGGCAACCAGAAGTAGTCAAGGGAAGTTTTTCCACTGCAGCAATGTGATGATGTAGTATCTGTGGCACACAGAAACCCACAGTGTAAAGACACTGATGAAAAATGAGAACAGCGCACTGTTCACAAGAGCAGATTTAAAGCACATTAAGCAATACTAAACGTGAATTTTGGCTAATTTTGTAAATCATTTACTTAAAAAAATAAACTTGGAAGAAATCCAATACTAGTGTTTTGGTTAAGCTTTACAAATGATGGTTATCCTAATTATTCTCTTCTCACATTTTGAACCATTATCTAATGTTTGTAAGGAACAGTAAATATCCTTCTAAACGCAACAGTGAGCAGTAAAATTCCACTGTGATTGCTCAGTCCTCTTCTATAGCCTTGCTACCCGACAAACTTACATTTAATTAAGCAGAGTCCTAACAGGATTTTTTTTTTTTTTTTTAAGGACCTACAGGAACAAACTTTCAGGCAAAACAAAGCAAGTCAGGGAAAGCAACTACAAGTACAAAAAAAAATATAGAAGACAGTGAAGATTTTAGAATTCCAGCATTTAACATCTGTAGAATGAACAGGAGATGAGAAAACCATCTCCAATATTACCCACTGTGTTATGCAGACATGACAGTCTCCCAGCTGAGTGCGTTTCTACCACTTCAACAGGAGACTGTCATGACAGTAGCGGTATCCAAAAGCCCTCTATGGAGTTTATACGTGTGGCAACATCTACACAAAATTCAGGCAAATACATGGGAAAGTAATTGCTGTTCAACCATGGGAACAAAGCTACAGATACATTATCTCAACTGAACAAGATGTTCTTGATGGAATTTCTATTACCTCATCGAGGCAATGATGACCTCTTAAATATTGATCAGAACTAGACAGGCATCTGGAAACTACACTGCCAAATATGCATTTACAAAGACTATATCTTAAAGACATCATCACAATTATAACTGATATTTGCATTATCATCACATAAAGGCAAAACTCAGAGAACAGGTTCAATTTCCCCAAAATGGAACCTTTTACCATAGACCACAGGGAGATGCAAGTAATGCTTCTCTCCAGTAACCCACTTTGTACAAAAGAGGAACAGTTTGGGTTGTACAAGTTTTTACACTGTATCCAAGAAAAGTTACAGAAAAATAACTTCTCTTGAAAGTACCCTGAGGCATCTGGTCAGACAACCAGGATACAGGATTAACAGTAATCCAGAAAAACAACAAAAAACACATTCAGGGAAAGAAGTTTTCATTGTGGAGGATGACAAACTTATACACACACTCAGTCAGGTCACTGGGCTACACTGGAAGTCAGAACTTGATGTCCACACGCATGCCACAAGGACATTGACAAGAGGAACTAATGGGAATTACTGTACTAGACAACTTCAATTGCACAACATGACCATGGTCATCAAGAAGCTGAAGCCCCTTCTGAACATTCTACTCTGGAGATGAACACTTGGGAAGAAACAGCTGCTTATAACTCAAAAGAAAGGGCATGGGATCTTCAATATTTCACCAACACCCAGACCTTTGGACTTTGCTGTCATAGTTAGATCCTGCCTGGGCTAAATGAAAGGTAAGTTAATATAGAAATTTAAACCTTAGGCTTAATCTATCTAGCAGCCTCTCATTCCTGCCTCTGAATTCTGGTATAAGTCAGTTATTTGAAGAAAACAATCACACATAGAATCATTTTGGTTGGAAAAGACCCTTAAGATTATCAAGTTCAACCACTAACCTCACACTGCCAGGCCCACTGATAAACCATGTCCCTCAGCACCTCATCTACATGGCTTTTAAGGATCTCCAGGGACAGTGACTCCATCACCTCCCTAGGCAGCCCATTCCAATTCTTAATAACCTTCTTGGTGAAAAAGTTCTCCCTAATGTTCAATAAAAACCTCCCTTGGCACAACTTGAGCCCATTTCCTCACACGCTATTCATTCATTACTTGGGAGAAAAGACTGACCCCTACCTCACTACAACCTCCTTTCAGGTGGTTGCAGAGTGATCACGTGTCGCCTCAGCCTCCTCTTCTCCAGGCTGAACACCCTCAAGTTCCCTCAGCCACTCCTCATAAGACCTGTTCTCTAGACCCTTCACCAGCCTCATTGCCTGTTTCTAGACACACTCCTTTCACCCAGGAATACAAGTGAAAGCTATAGAAAAAATTGCAGCAGCTGAAAGACAAAGAAACAACTGCAGCAGTGGCACACAAAAGTACAATCTGCAAATAATTAACTTATTATGATACCTGGAACAAGGAAGGTCTGGGGAATAATTTGATAAGCGCTCTAATAAACACGTTCAGTCTTACATCAAGAACAACAAATGCATCAGGAGAATCTATGCTTTTGAGCTACAAGCATTCGTTACCCTTACCCATGTCTCTCTCTGGCTTGAATCTATGAATAACAGATGAGTTGCTGTAAGGTATAGAGTTCCCGTCAGTGACTTATTGCTCGTGCTGAACCTATCCAGTAATTTCACTTGCTCCACCTGTAAGAAGAAAGATGAAGGGGAGGCAAAACTTAATTTTCTCTTTTTACAAGCAGCAAATTCTGACTTTGCAAAAGCTCTGCCAGTTTGTGAAATAATTTTGAAAACTGTTAGAAAGCATGAACAGCACACATAAGGCTAAACAGACCAAGAACATAATAGTGACCAAACACTGGCCAGTCAAAAGATCCTCTTTCAATACAAAAGTGCATAATCACACAATCACAGAATGGTAGGAGTTGGAAGGGACCTTCAGAGATCATCTAGTCCAACACCCCTGCTGAAGCAGGTTCACCTAGATCAGGTCACAATGCCAGTCTCAATCACACTACTTACTCCACATACATAACAACTGCCATTATTTATTAGTAATAGAGACTAGGATATTAAGTTTAAAAAAAAAATAAGAACAATTAATTACTAAGCTTTTAGACTGCTTCCCCAAAATAGAGCAAGCACTTACTAACAATTTCCTGTTATTGAGATGCCAGCACTGAATTAACAGCTGATCTCAGCAATATGCTTAGTAGGTTGTCTGCAGACTTAAAGCCATAAAGATTATATCCTCCTGACTTCAATTTTAGGAATTTAATGTCTTCTGTATCATTCCCAGCTTTAAAAATCTAGATCATCATAATCTTGCCCCACATTCAAAATAAATTCTAATTAAATGCAAGCATTATATTAATAATTAGAACAATCTCCTATAAATTCAAGGGCTGTGCTGGCATTTAAAGCAGATGTCAAATTTGAGTCTTAACAAGGGCAAATTTCTCCTCCCCATATTCTATCAACATTGTTATCTCAATCCTACAGAAAACATTTCAAATAAAAGTGATTTCTAGATAGCCTGCTGCTCATAACTTCACAGGTTCCACAGCCTGCTTTATCTGAGGCAAACATTACACGATTCTTTGTGTATAACAGGAAAGGAGCGTGGCGAATGGCTTATCTCCATGCATTCCTCTATTTCTTGGCAGTACTGTCTCATTTATGCCAAGTTAAAGCTCTCACGCTTGAGGTTTGCTGCTACTGACATTAAATGCATGGCTGAACTCCAAAAACTTCTACATCAGCAAGAACAGCACCCAGAAGAGGTGACTAGGAGAACCGACATCTACTGTGCTGCTGTTAAGCCACTTTTAATTCATATGCACAAACTTATTTACATACTAAAAGCACACATAAAGAGACTAAAGTATAAGAAACAGCTAAATTGAGAAAATCTAGCAAGGTCTAATTTCGGTTTGCAAAGTTAAAGCAGCAACTTAATGCAGAGAAAACAAAACAGCTTTCTTACAAAGCTGTATTTCTATGTTAGATGAGGACAGGCACCAGTGCTTCCTGTTACATAGGTAAAATCTTCAAGAATCCTGACAGCTAGATGCTAGATTTACTTTTCTTAGAAACAACTGAAATGTAATTCAGGTTCAGACTCCACACATGACGTCTATTTAAGTTTGGCTCAAGTCAGCTTTAGTGGCTACTCAGCTAGGCAGGCATCTGGTTTGTTGTGGGTTTTTTTTTCTAACTGTAAAGTTTGGCAAATCCTTATGAAAAAAGTCAGTTGTCAGGTTTTAAGAGTATCACAAGACTAAAAGACTGAAGACTGCTATTGAGTTTTAGCACATCTATAAGCAGAGGTTATTTAAATAGTCAGAAGCGATATTCTGACAGTAGGTAACACAAACAAATTAGCAAGTTTTTAAATCGGTAAGAATTTACACTGCTACCTCAACAATGTAAAGTATTTACACTGAAAGAGTCAAACTGTTTATCAGGATTAGGAGTTCCAAATTAAAGACAAAAGAAAAAAACCTTCACAAAAAGTTTCGATACATGACACAAGTCGGAGCAAAAAGAAAGGCTGAAACTATACTTTAGAAGCCCTGTAATAAAAAATGCTAAAGGATTAGCTTGAGAACTACTAATCAAAGAAAAAAACAATTACAGTATATCGTTCCAAGATCCTTTATTGCAACTTTGTATGACATTTGCTGAAATTAAAAGGTGTTCTCCCTTCCCCATTTAAGTTTCAGGCTCAGAAAGATAGGTTTAGGATTTAACAGTCAAGTTATGCTAAACATTCAATCTGGTATTTTCACTAAAACAGATTTGACTTCAAATATATAAACAAATTAGACTGAAGAAATTTGTTCAAGACTGTATTGTTATTTCAAGCTTATTTCACTGTTCCTTTAATAAACCACATTGCAAAACACCTCTGAAGTGCTGTCAGATTAGAAAACTTTGATGCTATTTGTAGTAATGAAATTAGTATTTTCAGAATGATCTTTTTTGGTTATGAATTATAAAACATAATTGTTTCAAGTACTTCAAGCAGTAGATTGGGTATCGTAGATGTGTTCAGTGCTTGTTTCTCATACATTGCTACCCAAGTATTTTCCACTTCAATAGAGATGGAAAAAAAACTGCAGAAACACAATCACTTGTAGATGTAAAGTCTCGATTTCAGGTTTGAAACTTAAACAGCTACTCAGATCATGGAGAGACTTCAGTGTTAGTCTAGTTTTTATTCTCAAGTTAGCTATTGACTGTAAGAGTACAATATTAAGTTCCCAAACAAGGAGTTTCAGGCTTATAAGTAAACAGGGTAATAAAGAAACTTTATCTCCAATCTGTCAGCTTAGTGCAAGATTATTCCATCATCCAGTAAACCAAAGTGTCACTAACAGCGTCATGTAAGACCTTGCTCCTCTTTTATTTTTTATGTATATTTGTATGTGTAACATGAAATGAGCTATACATATTTGATATAAAATTTACATAAGCTATTACTAAAGAAAGAGAAGTCTGTTCCTTATATAACCGTTGGTTATAAACCTATTATTTGGAGCTTAAGTATGACCACTCCTTTTCTCCATACATCAATAAAACTAGCATAAAGTCAGACTTTCAAGTCAGATTAGTAACGGAACCAAACACCTGACACCAATTTCTGGCACCCAACAGAAAGGAGTGGCCTTTTTTTAAGAGCCTTTGTAGTTGGGGCTGATGAGCAAGGCGAGAAAAACACTGTTAGAAATCTAATTCGCTCAGAGTTGACTTAAAAGCTTACTTTAAAATTATTTGTAAAAAAGAAGGATGACCTACATTGAGGATTTTTTTTTCTATAACAAAGATGTGAAAGGGAAAAAAGACAAACAAACTAAAATACTAAAAAAAAAAAAAAAAACCCCAACCCAGATAGGTCTAAAACGTCAAGTGGAGTATTGTTAACTTCTTTTGAGTGGCTGAGTATCTCACACATACACAGAGAGCTTACCTCCCCAACAACACAGTATCTCACACATACACAGAGAGCTTACCTCCCCAACAACACAGTCTTTCAAGGAAAGGCAAAAACGTGTTGTTTACACCACCCATTTGCCTTCAAAGGTAGAAAAGGCTGCACGGAGCCCCATCCCGAGTACAGGAAACAACTATATCCCTGTGGCTGGCTGCCTCTGCCTCCCACCCAGAACTACAACCCTTGATACACAAGGAAACTGTTTACCATCTCGCCCGTCTTAACGAGGCGGTTCATTCTAGCGAAGCCCCTCCGGGCCAAGCTCCAGGGGAGCTTTTACTCCTCCAGCCCCACGGCTCGGAGGGGACTCGGATGAGAAGCTTCCGCTAAGGGGACGGCGGCGGGACCCCACCGCGGCGGCCGGCCCGTGGGAAGCCCCCGAGGCAGCCACCCCCGGAGCCCGAGCGGCACGGGCCGCCCCGAGCCTCTGGCGGAAAGGCACCATCTACCAAACGGAAGGAGGAGAAGGAGAACAACAACGCTGTCGCCCACAGCTGACAGCGGCGGGGCAGGGACTCGCGGCAACCTCCCTCGCACCCCGCACCCACCCGCCTCTCAGCTACCGGCGCAGCGCCGCCAAGGCCGCCGCTGCGCTGCCGGAGCGCCGTCCCGCGCGGGGG
>WBNH01009331.1:278571-326154 GCA_013401255.1 Urocolius indicus | reverse complement strand
GCTGGCGCGCATGCGCGGTTGGGCGAGCGCGGCGCGGCGGCGCCAGGCTGGGGCGGGCACGGCTGCGGGGCTGAGGGGAGCGTTGGGGGGTGGCCGTGGCGAGCGGGCGGGCGGGCTGCGCTGTGTGCGGTGCTGCGGGGGTTTGTCTGTGACGTGGCCGCGCTGGCTGTGCTGCGCCGTGAAACCTCGCCCGGCTGCGAGCTCGGAGGAGGCGACGGTCGTGGGCGCCACGGTGGGGTGACAGTAGGCGTGTGGAAAACAGGAGCCATTCCCGCGTTACCCAGGGTTTTGTTCACAGCATCAAGAGTTTGAGGATGAGTCTCTTAAATGGGGAAACTCCTGGAACACGGTGGTTTTTGTTACAGTAGCACATAATCAGGGGTTTGAGGTGGGAAGAGCCCTCTGGAGGTACCTAGTGCAACCCCCTGTTTAAGCAGGAGCTCCTGGAGACGCTTGCCCAGTGCCACGTCCAGGCAGGTTGTGAGTGTTTGCCAAAACTGGAGACACCACCTCACGGGGCTCAGTCACTCTCACAGTAAAAGACTGGCTTCTGGTGTTTCTGTGTTTCAGTTCATGCCGGTTCCCTCTGCTTCTGTCACCGGACACCACTGGGAAGACTGGCTCCATCCCTTTGCACCTTCCCTTTGCGTATTTGTATATATTCATAAGATTCCTCTGAGCCTTCACCTGGTTAAACAGTCCCAGCCCTCACAGCATTTCGTCATGGGAGAGGCACTGCTGTCGACTATGCCAAGGTGTGGCCTCTGCTCAGGCACAGAGGAAAGATCACCTCCCTCGAAGTGCTGGCAATACTTTGCCTCATGTGGCCCAGGGTACTGTTCTTTGCAACAAGGGCCCATTGCTGGTTCATTTTCAACCGTGTGTCCACCAGGACCTCCATGGCCATTTTGGTCAGGCTGCGTATGTTATTGCCTGGGGTTGTTCCTCCTCAGATTCAGGACTTTACACTTTTGATTGAACTCCATGAGGTTCCTTTCAGCCTATTTCTCCAGCCTGTCAAGATCCCTCTGGATGGCAGCATGACCTCTGGCACATCAGCCACTCCTTCCAGTTCAATGTCATTTGCAAACCTGCTGAGGATACATTCTGCTCCATCATCTAGGTCATTAATGAAGATACTAAAGAGGGCTGGACCCCGTATTGAGCCCTCGGTCACTCCTGGCCTTCAGCTAGACTTTGTGCCACTGATCACCTCCCTCTGGGCCTGGCCATTCAGACAGGCTTCAGTCATTGCTCAACCAGCCTGGACATCAATGGCTTCTCTGCGGGGATCTTATGGGAGGCAGTGTCAAAGACTTTACTGAAGTAAAAACTGATACAAATGTGTTGGAGGAGTTCAGAGTTTTAAGCTGTACAAGAACGAAGTCACAAGCTGCACAGTGCAGTGACTCATCCGTGTCATGGTTGTGTGGGTGCCAGTGCAGAAAAATCTTGCGTATGCTGTGAAATAGTTAAGAGATGTGATAAAATTTACCTTAAAGGTTGCAGAACAGGTTGTGTAAGTCTTGCTGTTTTCATGATTACTATCTCAATTAGAAACAATTCAGTAGGATGGACTTTATATAAAATTAACCTCTTTTACTAACATAGAGGCTTCGTGATCCTGAACTTAAAAAAGTTTTTGAGTAGTGACGTACACAGACTATCACAAGTTATTAAAATCATAGTTGAAAGGCATCAGTCTTCCCTTGACAGGTCTCCTTTTCCTTTACGCCAATATATCTTGTCACTTTGCGGCCTGTCACATCAGGAGAATTTGTTGACAAATGACGCTGTGGAAATCACTCTGTACGTGCCATTTAGCATTTCACTCTCAAGGATCTTTTCTGTAAACAGTCTGCTATCCATAGTCTTCAGCAGCTGAGCAGTGGGACACAGAGGTTCCTGTGGAATTTAGGCTGCTTTGAGGCATTCCAGAGCTAATCACATAAAGCCTTTCATAACATGGTGATTCATCTTAACTCTCTGATATTTTCTTTTAAAAAGCCTGGTAATGCCTTTTGCTGAGCAAATGTGATGTGTAGGGTGCTCTGAGAAACTCCCTGGTACTTCAGCAGTGGCTTCTAAGAGCTCCCCAGTTTTACAGGACAGATGCGCTGTGGTGCAGTGACCCTCCGGGGCAGGGATAGGACTATTTACACCATTTATACGGCTTCATACATGAGTGGCATAGAGCCTAGGAGGGATGCCAGGAACAGTCATTTGTGCAGTAAAGGTGGATGGTCTTTAGTGATTGAGTTTGTGATACTCAAGTGCTACAGTTTGTACAACGGCACTGAAAAATGGTGAGTCCTTGGAGAGGCAGATGAACGAGGACTATGTGCTGCTGTGCTGTCAGCCCAAGTTCAGCCTGAAATTTGTTTTTTGAGTTTTCGTGGAATTTGAGCCAGATTTTGAGCTGGTGTCCCCATTCCTGGCCAGTCACCTGGAAGTAACCTTCGAGGTATCTCAGCCCGTCCTGCCCGCCCCGTGGGCGGCTGTGGGGAGCCCGGCGATACACGGGGTGGGCACTGCAAACCCTTGGGAAAGGCTGGCAAGCCAACACTCGGCTGCAGGGGGGTTGGCTAGCTCCTGCCGGCTGTCTGGCCGAGAAAGGTTCTCTTTCATATCTGCCTGCTCTGTGTGGACTGCGCTCAGGCTCTCCACCCCCTCCCTGCCCTGCCCTGCCCTGCCCTGCCCTGCCCGGGGGGACGACTGCAGAGGGCAGTCTCCAAAGAAACCCGCCGGCGCTGTGCGCTCCACGGCGGTTGTGGCCTTCGCCAGTTTTCAGCCGCGGGTGCTTCCAGCCTTCGGGCCGCGGCTCTGGGGCGCCCGCCCCGGTGCCCAGGGCCGGGCCCCGCACGCCGCTGTCGCTTTAAGGGCGGGCGGGGCGGGCGGGGCGGCGGCGGCGCTGTCCCGTGGTGCGCTGCGGCGGGCGCGCGGAGGCAGCGTGGCCGGTGCCGGTGCTGGTGCTGGTGCTGGTGCTGGTGCCGGTGCGGGCGCGCGCTCGCTCGCCGGGGCCGTTCGCTTCCAAGTCAGCGTTGAGCGCGATGCGGCGCTGAGGAGACCGACGCCACCGCCGCCGCCGAGCTCTCCCCGGCCCCCGCTGCCGTGTCCTAGCCCCGTTCTGCGGCCGTTCCCGCCGGTGCCGCCATGTCTGCGGGCTTCTCCTTCGGCGCGGGGACGCTGGGCTCCGCGGCGGCCGCCGCCGCCGGCTCGGGAGGAGGAAGCGGGGGCGGGGGCTTTTCTTTCGGAACCGCCACGTCGAGGTAACATGGTGCACCCCCCCCACACACACTCCTGTTCAGCTCCGTTTGGCTCGTCGCTGCCCGCGGGCCTGCGCACCCGGACTCCCCCTGCCCAGGGCCACCGAGGCCGCCGTTGCTCCGCGCTCCGGGTCCGGGCGGCGGAAAGGAAAGGAAGGGCAGGCCCCGGGCGGGGGCGCCTCTCCCGCTCCCCCCCCCCCGGCCGGGCGCGGAGCTCGGGACCCTTGGCCGCAGGGGCTCGTGGTGCGCGGGTGCACCGGCTTCACCGTGTCCGCCGGAGCGCGCAGAGGGTGCTGCTGTCCCCCTCGCCTCATCTGCTGCACGGCTGGCCTCGCCAGTGTAGACGTGGGGATCAGTCTTTTCGGCAGCTGATGGCAAGGGGCGGTTTATTTTGGCTTTGTCAGAGCAGAGCGTCTCCCGTCACGGTTACTTTTAACGCTGTGAACGCAGCACGGGAATCCTAACGCGTATCTAGGCTTTAGCAGTCAGCCAAAACTTGTGTATGCGACGTCGAGCTCGGTGATGGTACAGCCCAAATGTTTAATGTTCCCTCCAAAGGTGCAACCTTAAACTTCCTGATACAGATAACTTTTATATTTCCTATATAGTGTCTTGGAGTAAAAGGAGAACTTGCAATGCTTTGATGTGCATGTGACATACATCAGGCTCTGTACAAAAAACATTACTCATGTTTAGGTTTCTGAGAATAATAGGTAAGTCTTTGGTGATGCTAGGATTCCTTTTTTTCCTTCTTTGGACACAACTATACTAGTAGAGATTGTTGTTTTTTGCTTTTTTGTGTTTTTTTTTTTCTTGACCTGCTATTGTAAGGGAGCTTTGTATCAGTTTTTCCTAAATCTGCCTGGGTGAAATTGGTCAGTGTAATGTAAATGAAGGCAAGGTGAGCTACTCAAAGGAGCTTCACCTGATGTAGGTGTGTTTGAAAATACCAGTCAAAATGGTCAGGAATTAGAAGTGTGAGGGGAGGAGAACAGAACATCTGGAAATGAAAGAGTATTTCTGGATTAAATGGCGGTATTGTGTTTTGGAAGCCCGCACAAGAGGGCTGATACAAGTTTCCTGATTCTTTTGTAATACTCTTAATTTTGTGGTCCTGACAGATTGATAACATTTTTGTTACCTCTAGTTGGTGGGGTTTTTTACTTCTGATAGTTTGGGTTTGCATTTTTTTACCCCCACAATGGGCTTGTATGGAGTTGTTATAGAACTTCAGTTTCTTTTGCTTCGTGCCTGTTTAATGCAGGTTTCTTGTGATTAAAATCAACAAGTTAAAATTTATTTATTAAAAAAAATTCTTCAAATATACTACCTGAAACAAGAGAAAATGTTGTCTTGTTGATCAGCACTTGGTTAAAACTACTTTTTGAACTTCAATTTTCAGGGTTTTTTTTTCTATTCCATCAGGCTTTTTAATATCTTAAAAGTAAGTAAATGCTTAACAAGTGCTAGTTAATAGCAGTATGGTACTCTGCACTTGTATTCATATATTCTTACAAGCAGGGCAAGTCTTCAGGGCTATTGGTTAAGGAGTGTCACAGAGGAAGAGTTTTTGTTTTTTTTTTTTACTGCTGGATAGTTGGTGAAAGAATGTTGAATGTCTCTATAGGATGGTTTGCTTGAGAACACATTTGAGATTCTAGGGAGAAGCTGTTCTTCTGAGCTGGGTCTAAATACTGCCAGGTGTTGGGAGAAAAGGATCTTTATTTTGTAGTCAAAGTGCGTTACTCATCAATGTGATTAATCAAAGATTATATTGTAGTAGCCCAAGCCTGTGATATGTCAGTCTAATTGCTGCATTGCACCAATAGCAATAAGATTTTTTTTTGGTTGAAGAATCATCTTTGTACTGGAAAAAGCTGAGAAACAAACTCTGGACTAGTGAGAGCAGCAGTGTGTTGTATGCTTAAGTTTACAAGCAGTTAAGTCATAGCACTGTACTTTGGTATTTTGACAACTGTTACCCTGAAGTCTAAATTGCATTTCATTTCAGTGCTACTGCTGTGCTTAGACAAAATGTTGTCTGAGTTAGAGAAAGCTTACCTAGTTTCCAAAAATGCTCGCAAATGAGAGCAGTAAGTTATTGCAGATGAGTTATTCGCTTGTTCTTTTGTTGATTTAGGAACAAAATTTTAAAAGGCAGACTTATCTGACTGCTGGTACCTGTTATTTCATTGGTTAAAGGTAATCAAGATTATTACAGTCACACATGTTTTGTATAATAACTAAATTTTTACATATTTTTTGACAATAATTGTAAATCACGAAACTTAAAGGACTGGAAGGGACCTCAAAAGCTTGTTCTCAGTCGCCCGTGAAACTTTTAAAATTTGCAGTTATCCAAAACAAATAAGGTTTCGCTTTCCTGATGTACTCTTGATACTCTTCTTCACTTTTCACCTTCATCTGTGAAAATTGCCCTGGAAATTAATTTATATAATTTTCTGACAACTATACAGTCAAAAAAGAAAATGTGGCAGGCACAGGTTCTCTCTGGTTTGCACCTGTGGAGAAAGGCAGCAATTTGGTTAGAAAGTGAGTTCATACATCAAGTGTATTTCAGTAGTAAGATGAGGCGAAGTCATGCTGTTGATATTGATAGTTGTGTGTCTCTTTATTGCTTCAGAATGAAACAAACTAACATAGGTTGAGATTTCGGCTTAGAGATACCTAACTGGACTTGTAACGTGCATTGAAAAGGTATTCTTGCAGGATCGTTGTCATTTTTGTGTCACCTCTAGTGTTCTGCTGTTTTACTAGTTCAGAGAGAATAATTAGGCAGAATTAATGAGACAATCTAACAGAGAAGAAGTTGCAATTTCCCACTGGTCCAGTATGATATGTCACTTCAGCAAGGAGTTGACCAAATGCTGGAGTTGGTGTCAGGGAAGCAGTGGGAGTTGAGGAGCCATAGAAGGAAGGAGGGAGATGAGCTTCCTCTTTCTCTTTGATGGCCTTGAACTTGAACACGGTGTGTTCCAGCTTCATTGTGCATGGTTTGGAAAAAGAAATGATGGCATGGGAAATGAACTGAAATAAGGGAGAGGGAGGTGGATATTTTTTTTTTTCATTTGGAAAATAATTGTTGCTAATAGTCTTATTTTGTAATAGCTCAACAGGAGGACTTAATTTTGGAACTCTGGGCTCTTCTACTGCTACAGCAACTACATCAGCTCCTTCAACGGGTTTTGGGAGTGGACTTTTTGGATCAAAATCAACCACTGGCTTTACACTAGGAGCCACCAGTACAGGTAGAGAAAAAATTTTGTACAGCAGAAGTTTGAATCAACAGTTAAGAAGCACATGTACACAAAAATTAGGTCATCATAACTTGCTTAAGTTTTTCATAGTAGTTGGGTAGCTGAGAATATTACTTACACAATTTTGTAAAAGGCTTCATTGAACAGTTTAAAAGGTCATTGATGGAGAACTATGCAGTACCGATGCTGTAGAAACACAAATGCAATTACCGGAAGACTTTGCCAAGCCAATGTGTAAATTGTTCCAAAATTTGTATCCTGATGTTTTCTAGAAATCTGACTGTTCATCTAGAATGCTCAAAATTGGAATTTAAGATGGAGATGTATTTCAGTTTGAAAAAAAGTTTAAAAGCGTTGTGAGATAGTATTTGTAATGTAATATTTGTAATCTTGCAGTAGTAAACACTCTGGTTTTGTTGAGGTTTTCTAATGTTAGCAATAACATGAGCAAATTTATTAATAATCTTCTTAGATCTCTAATGTAGCCTATGAAGGTGCACATTTTTATTGGAGTATAAAAGAAAAAACTTTTCTGAGTGGAGGTAACATTTTCCAGCCATCATGCAGACATTTTCTTACACACTTCTGTGAGTAAATAGGGAAAGTTCTAAGAACTGATCTATAGAAAAAAAAATCTTAACACTAGACTGAAAGCCTGTATGACTGTGTTTGACTACATGGGGGCAATTTTCTTTTAGCTCTCCATGAGTCTATTGATCTTCTACTAAGGTGTTTTTAAAAATATGAAAGGGCATAGCACTGTGGTGAAAATAGAGTCTTTAAACTACCAGTGGGGCAGAAACTCTAAACCAAAACACAGAATTTTTACGAAGACTTTGGACTCTATAATCCTTTTCATTATACTGTAAATCTACTGTTTTACATGCTACATTGTGAACTACCATATGAGTGGAAAAATATACTTCACAGAATTACTAGTTTCCATGTTATTGTTTACCTTCATTTGTTTGAAATAGCAGTACAGCAATTTGTTTGCAGTGTTAGCATCCTCTTTACTATTAGCAGATCCTGGTAAAGAAAAATGATGGTTTTTTA
The DNA here is from genome assembly GCA_013401255.1 of Urocolius indicus. Taxonomy (NCBI): domain Eukaryota; kingdom Metazoa; phylum Chordata; class Aves; order Coliiformes; family Coliidae; genus Urocolius; species Urocolius indicus. The sequence goes on along the minus strand of WBNH01009331.1, from coordinate 318,554 downwards.
AAGTCAATTACGCTTTGATTTGTGCAGTTTGTGCTCACAAATACTGTTTTCTATCTTAATTTTGTTTTGCTTTCAACATACCTCAAAAAGAAGTTGCGTAACAATCTACATATTGTCTCATGATATTGTGTTATTTCAGTGTTCTGTTTCATGATTTTACCATCATAACTGCTCTCTGGTCTTCAATTAATATGCTTATCTGGTTTCTTTTCATTCTTCACGCAGGAACAGCAACAACTATTGCTACAGGACTAACACTAGGTAAGGACCTATTTTGTATTATGTTATACAGGCAAAAAATACAGGTAGATCAGTCTTCTAATGTAGAAAGTTAGTGGTTGTACATGAGCTTTTTCCACAATGTTGAGGCTGCAGACCAGAGTGGAACCCTGCAGTTCTGAGCACTGTTACTGCTTCTTAAAGGATTATTCCTTTCCAGTGACAATTAGACTTCATGGTTTATCCCCTAAGAAGTTCCATCATTTGGCAGAGGAGGTGAAATGCATTATCAAGAAGCTCTTTCTTGCTATAATGAACTGTGTGAATAGATCTGTTTGGTAATAGCTTATTCTAAAAGAATAAAGATGGTTAAACTGAGAACAGACCCTGAGAATATTTTGGTGCTGTTTGCATCTTTGAAGGGACTGCTTTCAGCTGTCATTAGAAATAGAGGAATACGTGAGTAGATGGGGGAGTGGTTGCTGGTTTGACTTTTTTTTTTTTTTTTTTACTACTTTAAATGAGCACTAAGATCTGAGGAGAAGGCTGAGCTTGAGTATGTCTAAGAACTTAAGGAAGTCATACTGTGAATAAATAGGAAAAAACAGAAGGAAGAGCGGCATCTGACCCAGAACAGACTGCGTAATTCAGAATCGTATGTGGCAGTCAGTACTGTGCAGATGAACCTTAATTCTTTTAAGTAGCTGAATGAAATGATGTCATCCAAACCAGACACACAGCAGTTATTGAGAATACTGAGTAGTGGTCTTTTTGCATGCTATTGTGGTTTCCTTTTCTTTGGAGTATGGATTCTAGAATGTAAAATCTGTTCTTACCATGAAAACAGCAGGAAGTGGAAGCTTTATTTGCTTTACTTTAAGTGTTAAAAAGCAAAGTTTGAGAGAACAACTTTTCAACAGGTTTTTCTTACTTAAAAATTGAAAGGATCTGTGCATTTATTTTGGTCTGCACACCCAGTTGAAGATTTTGAGCTTATGTTTTGGGCAGTATTGGTCATAGCTCCATTTACCAGTTGATCCATTAGATGCTCTTCATGGAAGTTGTTTGGGGTTTTTTTTTGCAGATTTTTAAATTACCACTTGTTGCAGTTGCTGGTCCATGATTAAAGCCCATTGGATCAGTTGTAATTCTGAAGCAAAAATGTCTGTGCAATTAATGTAAACCTTTGACATTTTTCTGAAGGTGTTATGGGGACATTTTACTTGATGATCTTGTATGCCGTGGTACTTATATGATGGTTAAATGGAAATAGTTCAGAAGAGAGAATGAATTGAGCATTTGTTCCCAAACAAGATGTTCTAAGAGTGATAATTTGTTCTGGATTTTTTAGGCACTCCTGCTACCACATCAGCAGCTACCACAGGCTTTAGTTTAGGTTTCAACAAACCTGCAGGTTCAGCCACACCGTTTGCTTTACCTGTTACTTCTACCTCAGTGAGTGGCCTGTCGTTATCATCTGCTCTTACATCAACTCCTGCAGCAGGTAGGAAAATGCCTAGGGGGAGGTTGGGGGTTTTTTATTTGCACCAGGCATAATGAAAACAGAAAAGTCAAGTCCAACCTCAGCCTTAGGAGTCTCCTTTTGAGCTCTCTGTGTCCCCATGTCTTTACGCCTGTAATCTTCCTCTACTCAATTCCTCCATATCCTAACAAAATCTAGGATACCCAATTCCAGAAGGCTGAAACTACTAAGGAAATGTTATTTTATTATCTGTCTTTTGTAAAATATTTCAACGTTTAACAGAAAAAATTAACATTTCATTATTTTAATATAAAAACTCAATTGTACTTGTTAGATCCATTATGCCATAAAATAAGTTCTGTGCCAGGTTTTAGATTCTCTTGTGTTTTGGGAGACTCTCTGTTTTATATAGTTGCAGTAAATCTAGACTAATCAAAATTATGATAGTATGGAACAAAATATGTAATTCAAAAATCTCTGGCTTTGTTTGGAAAATATGCAGGAAATAAAAACAACAGTTGAGTGTTGGGGCCTGGGCTATAGGGACAGGGGTCAGTGCAGAACAATGCTTACTGTCAGAGGAACAACAATAAGGTGTTCACGCTCAGCCTGCATTAGTGAAAGTCAGTAACAAATGTAATGAAAGTTAGTAGCAAATATAAGGATAGTGTAGAACAATGAACAGTAGGGTATTCAAAGAACAGTGGGCCTGAGGAATCGTCAAGGCTGAGTTGCTTGTTAGAATGTGGATATGAAGGCAGCTGTGCATGTGGGAAAGAAACTGTGTAAGCTCAGAATAGAGATGAGATAGAGAAGGAATTAGGTAAAAGAATGTAGCGAAGCAGAAGCTGAAGGAGTATGTGAAACCACAAGGCTTATCGCAAATAGTACAGCTGGCCTTTAAAGACCAGTCAGCATTATTGTAACCAAACTATCTTTGCATTGCTTATAAAAGCCTGATGCTCGTTAGTAAAGGTGGAGTTATGACCTTCACCATACTGGTGTGCTGTTATTCTCTACTCCCACTATCCTGAGGACCCCCGGCAATTGAGTTTATCCAATGACGCAGGCACTTCACTTATTTCAGGTTGTCTGTGGATGTATTTAGTGTCTGCATGAAACTGTTTACTTTCTCCCCAGGAACTACTGGCTTTACATTAAATTTGGGTGGCACTACTGCTCCAACTACAACTGCATCCACGGGCCTTTCATTAGGAGGAGCATTAGCTGGTTTAGGAGGTTCACTCTTCCAGAATACGAGCACAGCAGCAACTGGTTGGTTTTTCTTCCTTCTGTCTCAAATCACTGACATTTGTGTGTAATTAGTTTATATAAAATCATAAGACTGTGAAAGTGTAATTTTAAATGAAGTTACAATTAAGAACAGTATTGCTATCCATGGACAATAAAAATTAAATCTGACATCATTGACTTCCTTCTCATTGTTAAATTCACTTGTACTTGACACTTACAAATGTAAATGCAAGAAAATCTTTGTCGTTGGTGTAATTGACTCAAGGAAGTTGATCATAAATGGGAAAGGGTAATAATATACAACTACCTCTTTTACCTGTGGAGAAGTTGAAAGCTCCTTATTTCAGTGGCTCTGGGGCTGAATAATATCTTTCACTGTTATTGTCATTTCATGGTTTCCCATATTTTTCAGTTCTTAGAGGAAGAATTTGTTGCTCTGTGTTGTCATCTTGGTAACACTGCTCTTAAAGTCTAAATGAAAGAGAAAAATACCTAAGATGCTGAAGATAAGTTAGGTATCTAATTAGCTAGTAACGTGAAGAAATTGCATAAAACTTCTTGCAGTCTATTTTCTTCTGATTATTTTGTGTATTTTAGAAATCCAAATGTAGTAAATGGTCACTGAAACTAAAGCAAGAATACACGTGCTTTTAGCTTATGATAAGTGTTAATTACCAACATTTTAATTGCAGAAATTCTGTTTGGGTTTCTTGCAGGACTTGGGCAGAATGCTTTGGGGTTAACTCTGGGGACCACTGCGGCTCCTTCAACGACTGCCAATGAAGGTCTTGGTGGCATTGATTTTAGCAGTTCTTCAGACAAAAAGAGTAAGTTTGGTTTAAAAAATTCACAGTTTCTTCTGTTTCATTGTGTTAGGAGTATGAAATTCAAATTGTCAACTTGTTCTCTCCATCCACTCTTACGAGGCATTTAAGTTAATTTCATTCTTAGATATTGTGCTTGTATAGATGATGATGATTTTGATTGCAAATGTAGTGTAAATTTGTTTAATTAATTATAAACCAATATTGTACTTGAGAACCATGAAGCTTTTTGGGATTAGCTGAAAAGTCATGGCAGATTTCTGAACAGCTATATGTCAAGTAGTCACTAGAGGGGGGAGTAGAGCCATGTTGAAGTAACACTCTGAAAGTATGAGGGAAAGTATTTGTTTGAAACTGGCTTTCTCCATCTGTAACAGATTTAAGCTGGGTTTCTTTTTTCAAAAGCCTGTACAATAAAAATGTTCTATTTTTAGCTGTTGTTCTTCAAAACTGTTTTTCTGGTGGTGTGTAGTTCTATGCCATACATTGTACCAGGTTGTTAAAAGCAGTTATAAAAACTTTACCTCCATAGTAACTTTAAAGTACTCACGTAAGGGAATATTACATGTAGACACTTAGTAATTTGTCTTGTTTTTATGCTTCCAGAATAAGTTTAACTAAAGCTGACTCTAAAATGACATTTTCTCTTGGGAATCAATATTGTTAATTTAATCTCTTGATTCAATTCAGGAGCCAAATTTTAAATTGGATGTATCAGTAGCTGGAAAGAGAAGGAAATGTAGAAACTCTGTGAAACCATCTGTCAGGATAACAGAACTTATGGAGACACAGTTCACCATAGTTCTAGAAAAGGTGGTATATTGACTGTCCAAACTCAAGTACTCTGCATGATGTTGATTGGTTTTGGAATTTAATACTGAAATTTGGAGTAATGGAAAAGCTCTTCATTCCTATGGGAGTTCCATTACCACAATATTAGGATATCACACCACTTCCATAATATGCAAGTGTCTTAAAATATGGAGCAGAGAAACAGAAACTCAGTCTGCTGAGTTGCTGTTAGGACAAGCAGAAAGCCCTTAGATAAGCACTGGGAAATGTCAAAGGAGAAGAGTTTTTAATTCGTTTAATGTCAATTTTTGATTTAGTAGTGTTTCACTTCAATGAATAGTGCTGACTTAAGCAGCCCTGACAAATACCTCTGCCAGCGTACAACTTCTTGCTTCTGTTGGTAGTATTGTTTGTATTGCTATATGAGGAACTATGTTAAGATTTGAGGTGGTTGGTTTATGGTTTTGAGGGTTTTTATTCTTTTCCTTCCTGAAGGAGGAGACATGGCTAGCGAAGAGAAGTGTTCTAGAAACTGCAGGGACAGATGAGGACTAATATCCATGCCTCTTCTGGAGTTGGTTATAAAAGCTTTTCTTTTTGGAGACAGAAGAGACTGTCTAGTACTTCTTTAAAAGATAACTGCAGGAGAAGCAGCTGTTCTTTCACATATTTTCTCATGTATTACTAAAAAAAAAAAATTAAGAAATATAACACTGGAGCACTCACCTAGGAAGTACTGAAATCTGATTTAAGATCTGTATCTTTTGTTATTCTGGTGTACAGCAAAAAATAAAGTAGCTGAAGAGAGAAAGCAAAGTATAGTTAGTCATGTGCCTAATTTTTAGATAATCAGCAGAGAAAAGTCACAATTTTTGGGGGTTTTATTTTTCCTTCTAATTTTGTGTAGACTTTTTTTTGCCCCTTAGCTAAAGGCCTTAGGGAATGGTTGTGAGACTCCAGGCACTTGAATGTATGAGGCCACAGAGTCAACAGACAATCTAAGTGGATGTGGCATCTAAAGGTAGTAGCTGCTCCTGGTAGAGGCACTGACTTGTGCAGCTTAAAGTGTTTGTGACACTAGCATTAGCTACTTTCTGCCTTGGTGGTGCTGAGAGGGAAGTGAGGGTGTGAATTGAATCCATCTGAAGAAGATGAAGCTCACTTCTTGGACTTCTGCTAGGAAGTGTTCTTCACTAGCAGACAGCTGCAGTATGGGAAGTGATGACTGCCCCTGGCCATGACTAGAAAGTCATGGCCTGTATTATGCATGATACTCTTTTCATCTCAGTGCTGTTACTCAGAGGCATTTGGCATCTTGATCCGCAGATGCCTGGTTTGGAGTGTTTAGGTGGTAAGCTGTTACATCTTTAGTTCTGTAAAACCTCATTCATGACTGGACTTATGCAATAGCAGAACTCTTAGGGAAGTCCAATGGGCAAATGTTTGTTACCTTTGTATTTGAGAGGAGACTGCTATTGCTGAATTTAAATGAACAGTTTGTGGGTGCAGGACTGAGTTGTGGTTGCATAAGCAGGAAGAGATTTCTGATCTTATGCAACTGCAGTTGTTTATGCATTTGCAGTGACTTGTACAGTGACACAAGATGTTTTTGTGTTCACTTTGTGTGCCAAGAAATTGACACCTCAACTGCTGTTCCTGAAAATATAATTATCTGAGGGAGAGTAAATTAAAACTTTATTTTATTGCTAGCCTAGTCTGTTCCTCTTACAAGATAAATAAATCAAGCAGATTGTACTCATTAGTTCTAATTCATTAATTGCTAAAATCTCATTAAGACTGCTTTGTTTTTCTTCAGAGCTTTATTTGACCTACAATTTTTATTTTCTAGGTGACAAAACAGGAACAAGACCAGAGTAAGTGTCAGATTTTGTGTTCCATATCTTGAGAAACAGCTGAACTAAATATTTTAGCTTTTCTAAATACTTCAGTCTTGAAAAAGGCATAAATGGAAGTAATTGGTCATACTGCAAAAGCTGATTTAGTCATGGTGGTTCATCATGTTAAACACAGCAGTTTTCCCATCAAATGCCATATCTAGAGCAGACTGTGTGGTCTGAAAAATGGTTTCTACAAATGGATGCAATGTTTACACCATGGGCTTGGACCTCAGCATGTTATCTGAGCATGTTATTTGGAACCATTTTCAAATAGTTCCTAGTTATGGCATACATGCAATGGGTGCAAAACTGTTTAATCAATTACTTGACCATTTTCTTAATATTTAGTAGTCATGAAAATGTTTGACGGTACTAAAGCACCATCTAAACATGCATTATCTCTTGCAGAGATAGTAAAGCGCTAAAGGATGAAAACCTACCTCCAGTAATCTGTCAAGATGTAGAAAATCTACAGTAAGTAGTGTTTTTTTATTTATGATAGTTGATTAGCTGAAGTATAATGTGCTACTGACAAAACTTTTGCTCTTTGACAAAAACATCCTACTGCACATGGCATGCAGGGTAACTTCACTAGCCCAAGGCCCTTCAGCAGATTAGTGCTGGGAACAGATTAGACAGTTAGTTCTAGTAGCTGAAGTCTTAGGCTGTTTTTTTTCCAGCCTCACTTTTCCATGCATGTATGCAAATGGGCATGAATAACAAATATGTTCTTAGAATCTGATCCATCTCTCCCTGGGAATATTGAACCATTTGAGCATGCCTTCTAAGGGTGGAACCTTATGTCAGTATTGTATGTTCATTGTGGATCTTGTATGGAATAGAAAGCTGCAAAAGAGCCTTCCCTCTAGTAGGAGGGAAGCAAGTTGTAGAGTAGTCAAAGGTGCTGTATCTCACTGTATTTCTGAGATCAAAGTGACACAGTTATGTAGATGCTCTATATTATCACTTTCTGATTTATAGCTTAGTTGTTCAGGTTTCAGCATACCATGTTTTAAACACTTGCTGTTGAAGAGTAGGAGTGTTCTTGGTACCTTTTTTACAATATTATCATACTAGGAATTAAGGTAATACTATGCTATAGAGTAATGTCACTGTTCAGTACTTGGTTTTGGAAAAAACTAATAGCTATTTAAATATTGTGACTGAGAGGTAATTACTTGGGTACTTCAGGTTCAATATATTGTGCTTCGTTCCTTTCTGATCTCTTCTTTTTCCCTTCCTCAGGAAATTTGTGAAAGAACAAAAACAAGTTCAAGAAGAAATTAGTAGAATGTCCTCTAAAGCAATGCTTAAAGTGCAAGAAGACATTAAAGCTTTGAAACAGCTTCTGTCTGTAGTTGCCAGTGGATTACAGAGAAACACTCTTAATATTGACAAGCTCAAAGTGGAAACTGCACAGGTATAATTAAATATAAATTTTATGTAGAGTTTGCATGTTATTTTATATAGGATAACTAGCCTTCTTCATCAGTTAACACTTGTGTCCAAACTAAAACAGCTGTAAAGAAAGTAAAAAAAAAAAAATGAATCCCTTATCTATTCGAAATTACTGGGAGAGACTGATCTGTGGTGTCAGTATTTTCACAACAGCAATAAAATGATTTCTATTCAGGAAAGCACTTCTACATAACAAAGGTAGCAGAAGGGTGTGTGTGTACACTTTAGCTCAATCTCACTTACATATTCGGCTGCTAGTGAAGATGTATTTGTAACAAAATGCTGGACTCTGGACCAGCAGAAATGCAAGCAAGCTTTCTTCAGATGACTTAAAAAAAACAACCCAACAAACTGAAACCACCTCATAACATTTCAGGGACCAAAATATCCTAACTAGCACTAGTATTCATTTGGTCAGCTTGAGCTGTCCACTAGTCTACATCTTAACTATGCAACCATCTTGAGCTCAAGTTTTGATGCAAAGGCTTTTGAAGTGAAATTCTGTACCATTTTTTGTTTTATTCATGATGCAGTTATTAAACAGAAGTTAGGTCTTATCTCTGACAGTTAAGTGAAATCTGCTTTCAGTATGTTCTGTAGTTTGCTTCTTTCCCAAACCTGAGTTGGTATTTGTCGTTCTCCAACTTTCTAACAGTCGATGTTTTGAAGAATTTCTGGTCAGATTCACAGTGTTAACTTAAAAATGTGAAGAGAATATTTTGTGTGAATGAGCAATAGAGTTGTAACTGTTTTTCTTGTTGAACACTTCATGCAGAACCTTACCTTTTGTAAATTTTTCTAATTTATTTAGGACCTAAAGAATGCAGAAATAGCATTACGAACACAGAAAACTCCTCCTGGTCTCCAGCATGAAAATACAGCCCCAGCAGAGTGAGTTACTGTTATTCATAAAAAATAGTCAGTGTAATTTGGAGAAGAGAAAACTCTGGGGAGACATTATTTTGCAACCTTTCCATACTTAAAGCAGGATTGTAAGAAAGATGGGAACAGGCTTTGTGTTAAGGACTGTACAAATAGGACAAGGGGTAATGATTCTAATCTGAAAGAGGATTTTTTTTTTTATGAGGGTGGTGAAACCCTGGAACAAGTAGCCAGAGAGGTAAATGCCCCATCCCTCAGTGTTAACCATCAGATTGGATGGGGCTCTAAGCAATCTGATCTAGTTGAAAGTGTTCCTGCATATTGCAGAGGGACATTGACTAGATGACCTGCAAAGATCCCTTCCAAACCAAACCAATTTTATGAACTTCATAATACGATTTTTTTCCTCTGCTTCTTGTAACATTTGTACTGAATTCTTCATAGAATTAATGTTTTATTTCTGTGCTTCATCTAATAAACATGAAAAATAGAATCTTTCCTATCCTTTCACTAGTGGAGTGACATCAAGAATGTCATAGAACATAATAATTATTGCAATTAATTAAATGAAACTTGGAAACTAATGTAGGTTGAACTAAAAAAAACAAATGAAGTGAAGTTTAATCATATAACTTCATTGTTTTACTCATCTAGCTACTTCAGAATCCTGGTCGAGCAGTTTGAAGTGCAGCTGCAGCAATACAGGCAGCAAATAGAAGAACTGGAAAATCATCTTGCTACTCAAGCAAATAATTCTCACATCACTCCACAAGGTAAATGTTTCAATTTTAATATTCGTACATAAAAATGAAAATATAAGAGGAACTTAGTAATCAAGCTCCTCTTTTGTTGTTTTGTTTTGTTGTTTTTGTTTTGTTATTTAATGTATAGAAATAGGTGTTCAGATAGATTTTTGCAATTGTTTAATGTGAAGATTGTAAATTGAAGGTGAGATTCACAAAGGTTGTTGAGCTTTAATATGGATAGAGCTGAGGTGCAATTTGTAAGCCTGGTTTATTTTAATGTCTTGCTATATCTGTCTTCCCATCCTTCAGCATCTAGGAGTTTTGAGGCTGATGTCTGGCACCTTCTGTCTTGCACTAGACTGTCTGACCAGACAAATAAGAGTGTCTGCTCTGCCAGCTCCAGACCAAAATGTGAACTTTTCCTTAGAGCCTGTTGGTATTGTCTTCAGGACTGACCAACTGAGAAAATGGAATCTTGTTTGCTGCCATATTATTCAATCTTGGGAGAATTTCTCTGGTCAGAGAATACTGACCTGTGGACAGTAGTCTAATAGTTGGTAACTACCCCTGTAATCATAGACATTTTTCTCTTTTGGGCCATTTTAGTTACAGGTCCTGCAATAAGCAGTGATTTCAAGTTTATATCTTTTTGTGCCAAATGATACTTGGACATCTTGCTATTGCAGGATTGCACCTAGGCTCTGGACCCGATGTCAGAAACAAGAGAAGCTGCTAGACCTAGCTTCCAGAATGGGATATCTGCTCAACTCTGAGTGTCTTTCCATGTAATCTACTTGTATGTCCGAAATGTGAGGCAGATGCCTTCATGGATGTTCCTTGGGGTTTTTCAGCAGTTTGTTATAAAGGTTCCTTGCTTGGGTGGGCAAGGCTTAATCTGTTGTGCCAGCATACTGACTGTCAGCAAGTGATCTATCTATCGTCAATGCTTTATTACATATGTAGCAATTACCATAAAAGAAAAGATTCCTTTACAGGAAGCTGTTCCCTTGCAAGAAATTGTGACACAGAATGTCTTGAAAATCTGGAGATGTCTGATGTTCGTTGTCGATAAATTGCCTCCATGCTTTTAGGAAACCTGTGGCCAGTCTTCCCAGATACCACTGTCTCCACAACCCTGAGATTTATTCCTTAACTTTTCTTCTTCAGCTAGAAATACAAATTATAATGGAGAAAATCCCCTATGGAGAGGGCAGACCTTGTCAGTTCATGAATCATTGCTACACCGATGCATCTTCAAGAACTTGATAGCTAGTATCTGCATTTTGGTAGGTTATATGCATCTCACAGAGGAAATGCAGAAGCTGTATGTTTTCACAAAGTCCACTTCGGCACTTTCTTCAACTTCAGTACACTGTTTCAGTACTTCTTTCAGAAAAATACTGTCTGTGAGCAGATGCCTCGTTTTGCCAAAACCTTTGAGATTTCCCCTTTAAAGTTTTGTATTAGTTGGGTCAGTGCATTGACAACATTTTTATGTCTCTGTGGTAAGTAGGATGTCCTAAATCTAGGACTCAAAATAGGCAAAAAGCCTATTGTGTTTTTCTCTATGTAATATACCTATGGGTAGAGATAGAATAAGAATTCCTGTGATGTTTGTTAATTGTGTGTCTAAAATGTATCCATTCTATTGCTCTCTTTGTAAAAGCAACTGAACCCTAAACTGTGTGTTAAGTTAGAAAGAATGGAAAATATATGTGCTGCAAGAAAATCTGATTTAACTCTGTTTGTGTAAAAACTGCTGAGGTAAAATTTTTTTGTGTAAGTAGAGTTAGGCTAAATAATATCTTTTTAGCTTTGCTAAGTGATAGAATCATGGGCAACTAATGACCATTTTTAGAAAAGAAAGGTATTTCTTACAGACTAACTTGTTGTTCTGCAATTGTTTTTGCTTTGTGCTGTATGAACACTAAATCTTTTCTCTGGGCAGTAACATTGTCACTTATCAATACTTCATATGCCTCTTACAGATTTGTCTATGGCTATGCAGAAAATCTATCAAACATTTGTAGCTTTAGCTGCACAACTTCAATCAATACATGAAAATGTAAAGGTATGTTGTTTTGATGTGTTCATCTCTACTTAGTCACTCTGTAGTTTGTTTACTTTCTGGTACTATATCTGGGGAGGGCTGTTAAATTAACTGATTTTAATAATTTTCAAATTATCCTTGAAAACTGTTTTTACTTTTAAAAATAACTTTTATTCAGCTGATGTCTAGTTTGAGTTATGCACTTATAGTGGTGTCAGCAACTGACCACAGTCATTTAGGTCGCAAAATGCTTTTCATTTAATTTCTTTTTCTTTTAAATTCTTGATCAATTTTTGAAATGTCTGACTTGGAGCTCATGCTTGTATGTTTTGCTTGTTGCCCAATGACCTCTTGATGTTAATCAAGGATGATTTAAATCTACTCTTACTCAAATAGGTAATAGCAAAAAACTAGATGTTCTTATTAAGCTTTTTTCAAAAATATCAAAGCCTTTTGGTAAAAGTAGTTCTGGCATGCTTTTTCAATCTGTTCTTTTTTGTCATGAACTTAGCTTTGAATTTCCCATTTACATTTCTAGACATAGTGGCAAAATGTCAACGTTCTACAATCCATAGCTTCTCTTGATATGATGAGAAACTTTCTTGGTTACAGGAAAACTCAGAAAAGAGTACAAGTGTTTGAGACTGTTTCTTCTGAGTGACTTAGTGGGAATAGCTCTGGTAAACCTACTTGTTTCCATCTCAAAGCTTCTTCTGCACAGTATTGATAATTCTCTGTAACCACCTGAAACTTTTCCTGAATAAAGTTCAGGAATACTGAGGATCATGTATGAACTGGATTTCTTGCATTACATAGCTTCTATCAGCATGGATATCCACTGGTTTACAGCTTCCTGCCATCGGATATTTGTGCAACTCCTAACATGTTTGTGCTATGAGATGTAGAATATATCAGCTCCCCTGTAATCTTGCCAGAATTACACAAAAAGGATCCCAAATATGTTCAAGGCTCTTCACTTCTGAGATGTGTGTAGCCTGATCTCATGCAGTGGTCTCTGATCAATTTTTGTTTTGCAGAATTATGTCAGTATAGGCAACAGTATCTTCAGTACCTTGTCAGCATGACTGAATAGGAAGTACTTCAGCTGAAGAAGTAGTCTATTGCTTGAGACTAAGGAGCTGGTTTCAGGATTTTTCTTCTTTTTGGGGAAATATGGTGTTTGGTTTTGTTCTGCTTTTGGTTTTTTTTAGGTTTTAATCTAGTGGGTGGACATGAAGGCTTATATTTCGGAAGACAATTATAACTAATGCTTCAAAAATCAGAAAAAAATAATGTACTACATAAGTGCATCTGTCATTCTCACCATCTGTTTTAGTTTTATCATCTAGAAGATGTTAGGAGACCAGTTTTGAAACTGCTTTACCTGCCTTTGGTTGTGATGAGGTTTGTGAAGGCACAGCTTTGACCCCAATTTATTCCTTTGTCAGAAGTAGGCTTTCTGGCTTGCACATATATTTTATTCAAGGGTCTGAAGTTGGAGAAAAATGTTCTGAAATGTCTTTCCATAGGACGTTGTTGAATACGTTCATATTGTATATACAAGTACAGATTTAGTCTGTATCCAAGGTCAGTGAAGAGTAAAATGTGCTTGAGCACAGTTCAGGTACAGAATGTCATTAAATCATTGTGGATACATTAGCCTGAAGAACTGCTCTACAATGTCTATTGGCATTTATCAGCTCCTGTGGCAGTCAGTATGGCATTTTATTGAATCTCATCAGAGTTCTGCAAATGTCGCTCCAAAGATAGCACTCCTGATGTGATAATGAGGTCATTCTTTCTGTTTTTCCTGCTGTCACTAATAGAAAGTGTGTCCTTAGCCAGGAACAGAGGACATAGTGCACCTCCCATAAAATTTAGTAGAAACCTGCTTTGGTTTTAATAAATCTGACATTGAAAGATTCTGTTAGAAAATGGAAATCATTCTGTCACTTCTTTAATTGAAGCCATTTATTCTTTTATGCTACCTAAGGTATCTATAGTTCCCTCATCTGTGACGGATAGATTGAAATGGCTCAAAGAACAGGCCAAGCCAGGCATTGCCAGAGGAGGGGTGAAGTTTTGGAGGGAGAAGGAGCGTAGGTGAGGAGGGACAGGACACAGCATATTTCAGCTACGTGTTAGTGATCTATTGCATTTGCACTGCGTTGCATTGTTGATGAAATCATCAGAAAGAAGATAGAATTTTAAAATCCTAGTAGCTTCTTTTAGCCTTGTGATAAGAAGGAAATGCAAGAGTGAAAAGAAAGAAGGAATTAAAAGTGAAGGTGAGCAAAATGTGACTCCATACAGAGAGCACTGAAGGAGGGTGTGCTGTTTTGTTACAAGGTGATAATATGGCTATGTTTTGCCTCTTAAGTCAGCAAGTACAGTGCAACAACTTGAATTCGGTTGACTTACACCACTTCTTTTAAAAAGTTTAGACACCATTCAGTATGTTAGTCTGTTAACACTTCTGAAAATTTTAAGGAACCTCTCCTGGCTGTAGCTGATGCAAACCAGTTCTCTCCAGCTCCAAGCTTGACTTGGCCTTTTGAGATTGTGAGGGGGTTTTTTTGAGGAAAAGTTATTTATAACTCATTGTTTGTATGGTTTTATGTCAAATACACTGAACTAAAATGGCTTCCCCTCACCCATTTCAGATGCTCAAAGACCAGTACCTTGGGTACAGGAAGACCTTTCTGGGAGATGCCATGGATGTCTTTGAGGCAAGACGAACCGAAGCAAAGAAGTGGCAGAGTGCGCCACGTGTGACCACTGGACCGACCCCTTTCAGCAACATACCAAACGCAGCAGCCGTTGCCATGGCTGCAACACTTACTCAGCAGCAGCAGCCTGCTACAGGTCTGAGTGCATTCAAGTTATAGATTATTAGTGTAATGACAATAGTAAACTTGTGTAAAATTTTCTATGAAGTCTTCCTTTGTGTTAGACTAAAAATCTAAACGTTGTGATGAGCAGAGTTACTGATACATAGCCAATAGAAAAATGCAGGGTAGACTTAGCAATAATTATACAACAAATACTTAATCTTGTGAATTTACTTGTATTAGTGATATTTACTGTATTGTTCTAACCCCTTGGAATGTGAGTCTTTGCTCTTCAGTAACATCTCTGAATATGCATAGTATAGCCTCTTTCCACAATTGTATGATTATAGTAAATTATTTCAAATCAGTGAGGAGAGAATATCTAAATGCCTATTAACTTTTTCCTTGTGTAAAATTAATAATGCATTTTTATAGAGCACTTTGGAACTGTAAAATGAAAAATGCTGTCGAGCAGGAAGGATAGTGGAGTAAACATCTGTGGAATAGGAAGATTGATGCCTGGCTTATTGTTTTGTAGCCGTTCCCTGTGTCAGGATGATGTTAGAGCAGTTTTTACTGACCATTCTGCTGTTGCAGAAAAAAAATTAGAGAAAGCAGAGTGTGTGTGTGTGTGTGTGTGTGTGAGAGAGAGAGAGAGAGAGAGAGAGAGAGAGAGGGGAAGGCCAAAATAGAGGAAATGCGAGACCCACTGTTAATGTAGGATGGATACATAGGGTGAAGGAAATAACTCAAGGCACCTTAGTCGACACTATTATACTAACCAACGCTTCTCAGAGAGGGATTCCTGACTGAAGAGAATTGAATTAATACTCATTTAATAGAAATAAGAAAAATTCAGTTCAGTTTTACATGGACGTGTGTCTATGTCATAAAACTATGAAAAGCATAGGTAACTTCAGTCTATCATTAATTTTCTAAAACGTTGTTTGTCAGAGGTGTACTGAAAGTTGTCAGCACCTTTTCCTTCCTTTTTCTTGTAACAGCAGCCATATCTTGAATGGTTTTAATTAGACTACTGCAGCAACTACCTTCAGTTTATTTCACTGTCCTTACCTTCTCCATAAAATATACATACAGTGTGCTTTCCACCTTGGCCCTTATACACAGCAAGGAGATGGGTTTAAAAGACAAGTACACCAAAATATTTTAAACACAACAAAAAATGAAATAATAACAATCTTCTAAATTTCCATCATAGACCACAGTGGTTGCATTGTGGCTATGTTAATCCATGGAAAATTTGTTGGTGACATCTGCAAGAGTCTGGTTTTAAACAGAGAAAGTGAGATATGTCATGCTTCAGGATTTTTTTGCACAGATAGGACTGTGACAGCCTAATGTTGCCAAAGTAGTTCTCTTTCCCTTCATCTTTCTCCTTAGTGACCATACTCACTATGGTCATTACAGGATTAGTTCTGTATGAAAGTCATGTGCTTGGGATGTCACATTTAAAGTTACATCTGCCCTTTCACGAATTGGGGTGAGGGGTTTCCTCTTCCAAGTCCAGATTCAAGCAAATAACTTCAGTAACTTTTAGGGGTGAAGGGGGTAGGGTGGGGAAGAAAGAAAACAAGAAGAAAAAAAGGCAGAATGACCTGTGCCAACACACTTGAGGTAAGGTGATTTTTTTATACTTTGAGATATTTTCTAACAGTTGAAGTGAGTGTGTGTGGGTTGGGTTTGGGTGGGTTGGGTTTTTTTTTTGTTGTTGTTGTTTTTGATGAGTTGTTTCAAAAGCCAAAACTGTGCCAACTACAGGAGTACAGATAGAACAAAGCCATTAACTTACATGAAACAAAAGTACGCAACAGTTTGTATACTACTTGTATGGAGGACAGCAGTATTCCAACTAACTTACTATAGGACCTGGAGAAATAGAGGTCCATAAATACTTTGAGGAAAACTTAAGAGTGCTTGAAGCTCTTAATAAAAGAGATTTAGATGGAACTTGAAAGCATCATTTCTGCTGCTTTAGCTCAAAAGCAGAATTAATCAGGCCTGAACTATTTGAGAGAGCTCTTAATGTCTTAAAAGCTTACTAGAAAGAAAAATGTCACTGCTTTCCTGAGTTACTGATATAAATGCTTGACTTTTTCCCAGGAGTTCACTTGAGGCTGCCACTTTTTGTCTTAGTAGAAAAGGAGAAGAATCTATTATTTCAGATTTGCAGGAGTTTTCAAATATTCAAATACTTCCTCCTATTAATTTCATTATTTGAGTTTTCAGGTGCCTGTTTTCTGCAATAAAACTGCAAATGTTTGCATGTTTTAACTTTGTTTTAGGTTATGAATTAGATAAACTGTCTGCTAGTAGTTAAAATAATGCATATTTCATAGCAAGATCTAGATCCTGAAGAGTAGAATAAATGAGAGATTGCAGAAGGTTACGAATGAAAAAACTCTGAAATGCAGTTAGTGTAGAGGGTGGGGATGGGGTGTATGTGTAATACCTGGCCTGCTGTTGCTACTCTTGAGAGTAAATGAAGAAAATTAATCTGAACTTTAAAGTTCTTGACTAAAATCTAGTATACGGTACTCTAGTATTGAGGGATCAGGCTGATTCATCTCTTTTTAAGAAGTATTTGATGTTTACGTGGTTAAGTCTGTTTCATAGTTACTGTTCTTTCTCTGAAAAAGATAAATAAGACTTAAAATTTGTGTTCAGAAGTCAAAGATGAGTAGCTACGTGTAAGCTGTGGGATCAGGGAATGTTTCCCCAGTTCTGGGGTGTGGATAGGCACCCTATTTATGTTCTGTCTGTATGCCAAGACACGTCTGTCTTCTGTTGGGATAAATAAAGCCAGTAGATCCTGGCCATATGGAAGAAAGGGAGCAAAGATGCACTCCACTGGTTTCCTGGGATGGATAATCAGGACACCAGGTCTGTGGTGTGCACTGGAACACAATTTTTGTGCAGCTTTTTGGAGCTCATTATTAAAATTACACTTAAGTCTTGTCTGCACATACTCTTTCTCCCTAGTTTAGCACTTTGGCTCTCAATGCAGCTTTATGGGTAGCAGTGAAGCTGTAGTGCTTTTGTGCAGTAACAGCTGCAGTTTTAACCACAGCCTCACCTGCACCTTCCCTGAGCAATCTTGAACAGTGAATTCAGGTGGCTAGTCTAGCTTTTACTGATGGGTCTAAAGTAAAAGATTTTAGAGGTAATTAAAGCCTAGTTAACTAAGAGCTGTAAAAGCATGAGGCTGAACCTGATCATCTTCTGTAAGGCCAAATTGTCTTGAAGACATGCTTTTCTTCAAACTTGCCTTTCCCCCCTGAAAATAAACAAACACACTCCCCCAACAACTTAGTTACTCTCTCCTTAACTGGTGAAGTGCAAAGTTAGTCAAAGCATTATCAAGCTGTTAAAACACCTTGTCATATTTTGTTTTGACTTGATATGAGATTGAAGTGCTAATGGGAAAAGATACCAAAATCTTCATAGCACTTAAAATTTTACTGTGAAATTTGATATTAACTTTGGTTTAAATTAGTCAGTGTATTACAGTGTCAGATTCGGATCTAAGTTGTGACACTAAATTTGTTCACTGTTAGGACCATCTGTGATTTAAAAAAAATTGCAGAATGTCTCTTCAGGAAATCTGACTGACCTGTCTGAGTCTTTGTGCTGGGTCCTATTCATTAAACTAAAATGCTCTACGGGGCAAATATATCAAGTTTTAAAATGTTAAAATACTTGTTTAAAGAACTGTCTCGTACTTAAAATAGCCAGAAGTGCCAATTTTTTGCCAGTGCTTTTGGCATCGGGGAACCTTTATTACTAATTTTTTGCTATTGAAAAATGTGTTTACTTACAAGAACTAGAAGTAGTACAAAATGGTACAAAATCAAGGAATATCAAATGCTGTTGTGCGATTAAAAGCTTGTTAGCCTAAGGCATAAAGTTCTGTTTTACATAAAAATCGGATCTGTTATAGCATTGTTTTTTACTGTCTCTAAAAAGCACGTTGCATTTGGTAAAAAGCTCAGCCTGGAGGAGTTTAGTTTTAAGGTCTTCCGCTAACAGTGCCTCCTACTGAGATAGAAACTTGTGCACTTGAAGGAACTGGATAGGTGGTTTTGGGTTATTCTTTTAGTAACTTAGATGACTGACTTGTGTAGGGTTTTTTGCTTCATTTTATTGGTAACAATTTTCTTATTTTTAAAGAGCTGCTAGGTAGATTTATCAGTATTTAACTGGATGTAAACAAGTTTAGTTTGAAATGTATGGGAAAATTTGTAGTTACAACACCTGATATACATTTCTTTTAGTTGAAAAACTAGCTTGGGTTTTCCAGCTATTCCTTGCTAAGCAGAGACTGAAAGCTAACAACTTTAGTTGCCCTTAAAATTTAATTTAACACTACTTGGGTATGCAGATGTCATCCAGCTTGGATCACATACCATTTCGTGTTCCTAGTAAAAATATTACCTTTCAATATACAGTGCCTTTCACTTGATTCAAAATAAACTTCTATTTAATCTTCAAATACTGAAATTATTTTAAAATAAAACTCCAGATAAGTATTAGTAACAGGAAACTTTGTAATACAAAGAAAGAAATTTAGAATTAAAATGATCACAAATGTGATAATGTTTTAGGAAAAAGATGGAAATCGTCTGAGCTTTGAATAAATCATTTTCACAGCTGTACATAAAATGTTCAAAGATGGCAAAGGCTACCTTGAGTAAAGGTGTGAGTGTGGATTAAGAGTTTGGCACTGTATTTTATTTTCAATGGTTAAACTAACTAGTGCACTGAAAACTGTTTGAAAAAGACAGGAATATAAGATTGTACTGTGAAAACTGTTAAAATATATTATTTATCAGAATTAATTATTTTAAAATGTGTTAGTAATGGGCTAGCAAGTCAATTCTTTATTCCCCAAGGTTAAGGGGAAAAATAAAAAAGCAACTGAGGCTGTAAATTTCATCCTGACAGACTAAAAATGTTTTTTTTGACGGTCCTGCATCTTAATGTGAATATGCAGGGAAAGTACTGTCAACTTTTTAAATTGAGACAAACTCTGACTCTGAAATTTTGAATGTATCTAATTCATTAAGGTACACAGAACTGTGCCTTTTGTAAATGTTTATTTAAACAGGTGGTTTGACTATGGTGTTATGTAGCAGAGCTTAACAGAACTCAATTATCACTTGTGTGGAAAAGAATTGAATTGTCATGTTGCTGTGTAACTGATTTGCTTAAAAATGAACAATAAATTTAATGAAATAAAGTCATTGTCTTGTTTTTTATCTTAGTGTTCTGTTTAAATTTGGATGG
The DNA here is from genome assembly GCA_013401255.1 of Urocolius indicus. Taxonomy (NCBI): domain Eukaryota; kingdom Metazoa; phylum Chordata; class Aves; order Coliiformes; family Coliidae; genus Urocolius; species Urocolius indicus. The sequence continues at coordinate 298,813 of WBNH01009331.1, read as the reverse complement.
AATACTTGAGAGTAGTTTTGAAGATTCCTCTTTAAGTAAATTAACTTTTGGTAATAATAGTTTTAGATACAGTAGTGTCAGTTCTTATGTTTTTAATTTGAAGGTTTTTCCCTTAGTCCATCCATACAGGTAGCAAAATGTTGTTACCTATGAGTTTTGATTAATGTTTTGAAGTTTAAGGTGAGACTAGTTACCTTTTAAAAAATACTAAATTATATTATTATCATGTTGTTACTAGTTTCACCTTAGAACAAATGTTTTCTTAGATTTTTACTAGGTGAATGTAGAGATGGACATTTAAGTAAGGACTTTGGATGAGGTAAAACTTGGGATCTTAATGGGGTTGGTTGGAAGCAATGATGTTCACAGTATCGAATACTTGAATAAATAAATAAAGGACCTCTTTACTATGAAAGAGTAAGGCAAGTTTGTTCTCATTTTTTTTACACCAGGGCCACAGCCATCTCTGGGAGTTAGTTTTGGAACGCCATTCGGCTCAGGTATTGGCACTGGCTTGCAATCAAGTGGCTTAGGTTCTTCAAGCCTTGGAGGTACACTTTAACTTTTCTAATCTTTCATTGAATTATTATACCGCACATCTGAATCTCTTGCAAACCTTTAACTCCACCAAGAGGATGATCTGTTTCAGGGAAACCTTACATTTTGACAGGCTGCACTTTCCAAACTTCCCCATGCCTTGCAGAAGGAGTTGCTAAAGCTAATGCATAGCTAATAAGCCATTGTAGTGAAAACCCAGGGTGAAGAAATATGTGCAACTTGTGTTCTTAAAGCTAGGGAAGTACACTTAAGTATGTCCTTGATAAGTACAACTTGACCTCAGTTTACATGTATGAAATTTAAGCAGACATTAGATCATGCTGTAGCTAACTTAAGTTTTTCACTTGATACGTACAACTCTTAACTGTAGGTACCCATTTCTGCTTGGATTAAGACAGGGATAAATGCTGAAAAATTCCTACAGTTTTGGGATCCTCTTGCTGAAATGTATTTGCTTTAGCTGCATTTCTGTCTCTCAGTGTTGAGGTGGGGAAAAAGTCCCTCCTCAGACTGAAAAAGCAACATTTGAAACTGAGGGAAAAATATTCTCCAAAGATTAATAGTGCTTCATGGGAGGTGTAGTCCAAGAGGACACATGATGGTGAAAGAATAGGTGGTAACAAAATTAATGTAGACCTTTTCATTTACATAAAATGAATTCTCAGTAGTAAAACTACAAGTAGAATCTAAGTGATTAGCAAAATAAAATCTTTATGTCATCTTCCTATTTGTGTAGGTCAGGGGTTCCTACAGTGCAGGTCAAAAGACACTAGTGTCTTCGGAAGCTTTTTTAGGAGATCTGCAAATAAAATTGTTACATCTGCTGAGAACAAACATAATGTATTGTGGTATTTTTTGTTACATCCTCTCTTCTGCAGCCTCAGTCCACATTTTCCCTGAGTCAGCTGAACATAGGAATTGGTATCATAATGTATTTAAAATAATTAAACATCACTTGGTATTGGAAAGATGACATCATTTGAACGTTATGTCAGTTTTACTTTAAATGGGCACTTTGAAGTTTTCTTTACATTTGCCACTTTTTTTCATCAGATATTAAACTTTTCCGGATAAAAGAAAGCCTGTACACCTAAGCAGGAAAAATAACTAAGAATAGTGGGCTAAAAGGAAAGTCCTTCTGAATTATCGGGTCATTCTCACGATGTTTTAAGTACCTTAAAAACTCAAAACAACAGCAAATGTTCTTCCTTTTCAACCAAGGAGGTTGTAGAGCAAAGATTATATACATTTTCCTTTCTTGCCCATGTCAATTACAGAACATTTTCTTTTATGTTGATGTACAGCTACTTCTATTTTTGTCTTAGAGGCCTAACTTGTGTACTTTTTCTGCTAGTTGTCTGCTTAAGAAGGCATTTGCTTGCAGTTCATGTATTTGGTATTAATTTACTAAGTTTTCATTTTTTGACAAATCAAGGAGACTGGCTGACAAAAGCAAGCGTAGAAGAATAAAGGAATATGTGCAAAATATCTTGTGCGTGGAAACAAATTAGCAGAATGAATACTTTTTTTTATCATCTTATTTCAAGAGTTAAACATTACAAATTGTCCCATTCAAAGAAAAAAAAAACAAACATCATTTTAATTGAGGAAACTTGCTCTCCATTATAAATATTCTGTGAATCTTGTCACTGATAAAACATTTACATTTAAGTTTATAAGTTATGTAGTATATACCTCCTATGCTTCATTAAATATTTGCAGACACCTTGCCTGAGCTTGGGTAGTTAATTTCAAACTAGGTAAGAAGAAAGAGTGTATAATTGAAACAATCTATTTTACATTCAAATGATACTTGCTATTATATACCCTTAAAATGTAGTTGATTTTAAAATTGCAGAAGACTACAGAAAATTGCTTCAGATACTGTGTTCAATCCTCACTAGGTTTAAAATCCAGAAAAAGACTCAGTTTGCAGTAAAATATTTTTTCCTGACACCTGAAACTTATGATGGAGGCATAATTTCCTCAACTAAAAATGCTGTTTTCCTTTTGAACATCTCTTGACAGATAAGATATTTCTTTTATAGTTCCTTTTTCTGGCCTCTATCCCAAACTGTAAACGTTGACTTGAATCTTCCTTTGAAGTGATCTCATGTTAATAACACAATTTGAAATATTTACAATTAGAAAGAGAAACTATTTATAATTTATGTTATGATTTTATAATGTCACTTCAAAAGTAACAGAATGAGTTTTACTACAGCTCTGTTTAGCGCTGCCCTTTATATGATGATTTTTCCCATTACGTGTTTTGTTTCTTTTCTGTATTTAATCTGTTTTGTGATTTCCTAGGTAAAGCTGATCCCAACTAACCTGGGAAGATGCCAACTCTAAAAATAAGTCAAATGTAAACTCAAGAAAATGTTTACTCTGTTCCAAGCACAGAGAATTTTTCTTGAAGGCTGTGGATGAAGATTGAGGCTTTCTGTAATAGAAGTCATATCCCTTGTGTCTGAATAGTCTCAGATTTGGCCCATTTGGTTACCATTTTCTTGCCAATTTAACAGCCATTCAATAGCCATTTTGTAAACTCTGATTATTCACCTGGCTTTATAGCTTTTAATCTATTTTGCATTTAGAAGAAATTCTTTTTTCCCCACATTTTCCTCTTGGCACTATTTTCTTAAGGCCATGCTGTGTAGAGAATAAAATACTCTTAAGACAACAACCTTGGGAATATTTCTGTACCAGATAATGCTTAGAATTATGTTTGATTTTAAACTACTCATCCAAAACATATGTGCCTTTAATTGTTGTGTCTATAATTTTTTTGCTGTATGTCTCTACTATTATTCTACTAGGGTTTGGAAGTAGCTCAGCCTTTGGAAGTAGTGCCACGGGAGCATCATCATTTGGGTTTGGAACTACAAGTAAACCATCAGGAAGTCTAAGTGCAGGTTGGTTTGTTTCTTTTGCATTCAAGTTCATCTTAAAGCAAAAATGTTATAATCAGACTGCTGCACTCAGTCTGAGAAAGATAATGAAACAACGTGCTTAAAGTTGCATGGATGTATAACCATTAAAGTAGCTACTGACTTGCTAGATATGCATTTTCAGAGAAGTTTCCAGGTTCTGTTAAAGGTCACCTAAGTAGATGGCATTGAGTGTTCATGTTTTCTGTTAGTGTCTGTCTCATTAGGAGTGGAAGTTTCAGATTGGATCACGTGCAATCAGAGGCACAGAAATGCTGCTACTGCTTGAGTTCATAGGCTATGCAGTTGGAGTTATCAAAATGAGTGTGTACGTTTGTGAAAAATACACCAGTAATTTGACTTCCTGTATTTACAAGTGAAGTTAAAAATCAAAATGCCAGGAGGTTTCCTTAAAACTGTTTTATCTACTTAATTGAATTGTAAGTTACAGATATTATATATATATATATATATATCCATAATCCTTTATATTGAGTACTTTGAAAACATTTCTTCAGCAGCTGAAATAGTCATTTCACTCTTTTGGTTTCATTTTGGTGGTGATGAGAATGAAAGTATGGATGTAGTTGCTCTGAATTCTTAGTTGGTTCCATATCTTGCATCTCTGCTTTTTAAATAGGAATCTGGTTTTGAGACAAATAGCTAACTATAATCTATAGCATGTTTCTTTTAAAAAAGCAAAATGCCCTTTTTTACTGCTATTAATACAAACATAGCAAGTGGCAGGTATTTATTAGCAAGTGCCCTGTCTAGTACCTAGTTAGTTGCTTGATCTAGTATCTTTTTAGTTGCCACGCATTTTGTTTTGTTTTTTTCTTTGGTTAGTGATGGGTTATGCTGTCAAATTAGGCTTGTAAACACCTTAAGCTTTGTGTTATAGGGTGGAAATAGCTCACTAAGCTGGCTGTGTATCATTCGTGGATGTGTAACACACTAGTAAATTCTTGATAGAATGTCTCTGCTTTTGCAGTATGCAGTGTTTAAGCATCTTCTTTTGCTTAGTTAGTTTTCAATATCAGAAACAAGTGGAAAACTTACACTGCTTACATTTTGTAGCTCATTTTTCCTGAACCTATGTTAAATTACCTGTTATTCATAGTTATAGAAATAGTACTGCAGCATTTCAAGACGCTGAGTTACTACGTACAAAATGTAGTTTTTCAGTATATTAAATAAGTGGAAAAATAGTTGTATAGATCAGTTATTGACTACCAATGAGATATCAAGCCAAATAGGCAGCCTGTTTTAGCTATGTTGGTGGTGTGCAGAGGCAATTTAGATGTCATTTGCCTGCATTCCTCAAACCAGGCTTTGTCATGGTGACAGTGCCCCCCAGTCTCTCTTCAGCATTGAAGAAGGGTGGTCCTAATCAAATGAAAATTGTTTTCAGTTCAAGTGCAGTGTCTCTCTTCAGCAGTGAAGAAAGGTGGTCCTAATCAAATGAAAATTGTTTTCAGTTATCTCAAGAGCCTCAGCTACAGATGATGGTAACTGGGAATATTAACTCCTGTCATTTTGTGCTTGTAAAATAAAGTGGACATGAAATTCTGATCCAGACTGGGGTTATGGAATAGAAACTTCCTTAAAATCTGGTAACCCAGGAGATTAGCTTTTACTTTTCTCATCCAAAATCCTGGGCTGTATAGTTTCTGGATTGTATATGATGTTTAATTTAGTTTTATTGAATTGTATACTCAGTTTAGAAGTGAGTTTGAAGGATGCCTGAGGGTACTTTTTTAGAAAAAAAAATTAATGCAGCCTTTTTCTTAGAGAACATTTACAGGATCCTGAAGCAATGTTGTGGTTTATATTACCATATGACAGTTGTATCTTTTTTCTGAATCTTTTGAAAAAGCTAGAAAAATGGAGTGAATATAGATTATGGGTTATACTGCTGTTACTGCTTCTGTTTAGATGGGAGCACTTAAGTATTTTCCCAAGCTAGTGTCTAGCAAGCGTTCTGTTACTCTGTTTGGGTAATGCCATGAGTCTCTTCCACATGTTTTCCCTCAGTTTGTTCTTATTTTAGAATGAAAATTATAGATCCCTAGATTGCTTCTAAATATTTTAAGTTATAAACTTGATTTAATTGCTTTAAAAGATTTGAAAATGTTTCTGTAGTATTACCACTCTTCATTTTTTCCATTGTATCTAGCAACAGGACAAGGGGTAACGGGATGAAAGTGGAACACAAAAAATGCCATTTAAGTATAATAAAATACTATTTCACTATGAGGGTGAAGAAGCTCTGGCACAGGCTGCCCAGGGAGGTTGTGGAAGTCTCCTCCTCTGGAGGTCTTCAAGGCCCATCGTGGACCTGCTGCTGTAGGGGGGTTGGACTAGATGATCTTTAAAGATCCCTTCCAACCCCTACCATTCTATGGTTCATAATTTCAGTTTGTACATTTGAAGAGAAAAATCTGAGTTCTCTGAAAGTACTTGAGCGTCTTCTAATAGCTAATTGAGCTTGTTCCCTAAGCAGTTGTTGTGCCCATTGGTCAGCAGATAAAGAGCAGAGCAACTGCAGTCTTCTCGCAACTCGTTTAGTGCACACAGTTGCATTAAAGGAAACACAGACACAGTGGAAAGCTGACTCCAAGTCTCAGTGAATGCCTACTTTTATTTATTTGATGGCAACCAAAAAGGCTTATCTGAGTGGAATGTTGTAAAGAGCATAAAGTGATGGGGATAAAGAAAAAAATCACTGATTTTATACCTACAATGTTAAGGGGAAGGGGAGTGTACACACACAATATTTTTGTGACAACTGAGATGCTAAATATGCTTTGAAGAGCTGAGTTGAGAATTTGTATTGACTTATTTTTGTTGAAGAACAGCATCCTCAGTANATTTGAAAATGTTTCTGTAGTATTACCACTCTTCATTTTTTCCATTGTATCTAGCAACAGGACAAGGGGTAACGGGATGAAAGTGGAACACAAAAAATGCCATTTAAGTATAATAAAATACTATTTCACTATGAGGGTGAAGAAGCTCTGGCACAGGCTGCCCAGGGAGGTTGTGGAAGTCTCCTCCTCTGGAGGTCTTCAAGGCCCATCGTGGACCTGCTGCTGTAGGGGGGTTGGACTAGATGATCTTTAAAGATCCCTTCCAACCCCTACCATTCTATGGTTCATAATTTCAGTTTGTACATTTGAAGAGAAAAATCTGAGTTCTCTGAAAGTACTTGAGCGTCTTCTAATAGCTAATTGAGCTTGTTCCCTAAGCAGTTGTTGTGCCCATTGGTCAGCAGATAAAGAGCAGAGCAACTGCAGTCTTCTCGCAACTCATTTAGTGCACACAGTTGCATTAAAGGAAACACAGACACAGTGGAAAGCTGACTCCAAGTCTCAGTGAATGCCTACTTTTATTTATTTGATGGCAACCCAAAAAGGCTGATCTGAGTGGAATGTTGTAAAGAGCATAAAGTGATGGGGATAAAGAAAAAAATCACTGATTTTATACCTACAATGTTAAGGGGAAGGGGAGTGTACACACACAATATTTTTGTGACAACTGAGATGCTAAATATGCTTTGAAGAGCTGAGTTGAGAATTTGTATTGACTTATTTTTGTTGAAGAACAGCATCCTCAGTACATGGGATAAGAGATAATCAAGTAAGATCATGACTGGGCATACTCATACTGCTGAAAAATGGGCCTGAATGGAATCCGTGTGTAACTATGAGCAGCTTTCAAGATGCAAAGGCTATAGTAAGTCAGTACTAGAAATCCTTTTAGTTGCAGAGCTCCTATTGTGGCAGGGATTTGAGGGCAGGAGTAGGTTGCCTTTGAGATCTGCTGAACTGCTGTTTATCCCTATAGCATTAAAAGATAAAGCCACCATTATGGGGAAGTGCATCCCTCATGTTTGGCTGGCCTGTCTAAAAGGCAGACACAAGCAGAGATGCAAAAAGCCTGATGAATAAAGCATGTTCTGAGGTCCTCCAGGGAGATGTGAAATCTATGCCCTCAAAAGGCAGCTTGTCAGTTGCTTTCTGGAAATAAGCATTTACACATGAGCAACGCTCATTTCAATGAAGGAAGTGCTGATCACATTGTAGTAATGGTTCAAGACTTTGTGACTCTCTGCTCTAGAACTGAGCTATTCTGTGACTGGTTCTCATTCCTTGCAACAGGAATAAGATTCGATGTACTCTTAGTTCAAGGCTTTTCCCTGAAGTTTTTGTTCATTTGAGTTATTATGCCTTAGCATTTGGTCTACTTCTGAGAGAACCTTATGCTGCTGTGACAGGGCAAAGCCACTTAGATTAATTTCTCTTCTGCCTGTTCACACTTTTGTGGCTGCCCTAAATAGCACTTCCAATGTAACAGCTATTACTTCCCAAGTTATATCTAAATTAAGAAGCATGTTCTTAGTCTTCTATCACACAGTTTATGCATCTTTCTTATTCTAATGTTACTCAAATAAATCTCATGCTGCCTTCTCTGCATGCTTCAAAATAATCCCTGCATCTAGAAGCTGCCAGGTGGAGGTAATTTGTGAGCATTTTGCTGTTGCTGACTGAATTCCAAACACAATAGATCACATACAGCTTTATTATGAATGGCCTTCATGACATTTTTGTGTAGGAGGTAATGCTTACCTGGTATTTCAGGTACATACTTGAAATAAAAAGGTACCTTAGCCAGGATAGTTTCTTCCTTGGGTTTCAGAGTTAGGAGAGAAATGGAGGAATAGTTACACCCGTTTCTTCCTTTAGGATCCCCTAGGATGAGACACAAATCAGTCCACAAAACAGAGACAATACCCAAATAAAAAACGTCATTAGTCACACTCTAGATCTGAATGAGTTCTGCACAGGGAACTGCATGTTGAAAGGCTTCAGTTACTGAAATTGAGTAGTGGAGTATTTTCTTGACAAGGTGATGTGGAGTGTGTTCCAGCTCCAGGTATTGCAGGAGGAACAGTTTCATGTTATGTTTTTAATTAGTTACTGATGTAAAGCATCAGTAAGAAGTGAGAGTAGAGAAGACATCAGGCTTGTAAAAGCAACTTTGGGACTAAAACTCAGTTGGGTTTTTATTTCTGACCTCTAAAATTATTTGGGCATTGAGTTGAAGATACTGATACAACCAAAGGATTGCTTTAACTGTCCACTGGAGAACTAAGGCAACTATGTGAAGTAATGTATATTGAGGCTATACCTTTTTTTGTTTGTCAACCAGTCCCTATTTGTTTTTCCTCTTATTTTAATTGTTTACAGGTTTTTACGTGCAACTTATATGAAACTGTTTGTTAAAGTCTTAACTTGCTCATGTCATGCTTGTTATTATCTAGGATTAGTTTCCTTATTTGGTTTCTTGAGCGAACAAAAAGCAGAGTTAGGAAGTTCTGGTTTTTATTAAATAACGTTAGAGAAAATTCTAGAATCCATTAATAGTTGAAATTATTATACAGATTGGTTGTGCAAAACTGATATAATTTCACTAAAGGAAGTAAAATGAGTTGGTATTACGGTTGCTGAAAACTGTAGGCAGATTTTCTTCCACTGGTCACGTTTTATAGCTCAACCAAATGTTGAATTCATTTACCTCGATAGAAGAGGAGTTAAAAAGCACCATTTGCTCACCTAATCATTGTGTTTTTCCAAAGCTTATTTTTCTGTGCTGTTTTTTGGTTTAAGTCATAAAGGGTGTTTTTAAATGCCAAGAGCTTGGTAAGGATTTGGAGCCTTTTCTGCTTCTGGTGTAGGATGTGCTCTGTGCCCTGTGGGTTATGAAGACAGACAGAGGCAGCCAAGCCAGTGGGGCAGGAGACTGACAGCTCCAGTACTTAGCTGCTGCAAGAGAAGCGAGTAGGCTGTGAGCTGAAGGGACTCTGCCTTCCCTCCCACCCTATGAATGAATCACCTATTTAGACTGAGGATTTGAGGACTTACAGGACTTCTGGGTGCCAGTGTTGTATAGAGAACAGCGTGAGAGACTTGTGATTTAGAATATACTTGTTTACAGTCTCTCGGGTAGACTCTGTTAGTGCTAAAAGGTCCAAGCTGTCACAGCAAGTGTGTTAGCAACGTGGCACGGTGTTGTAGATCCACGTTAGTATCAAGTATTGCAAATATTGGTAATGAAGTGGCTGGTGTTGGTAACTTCTTGAGAACAAACTTGCCATCCCGATATAACACATTTTCCACTATTTTTCCCTTCCTCATAAGGCTTTGGCAGCTCGACTACGTCTGGGTTTAACTTCAGCAATCCCGGCATCACAGCATCAGCTGGCCTGACGTTCGGGGTGTCTAATCCTGCGTCTGCAGGCTTTGGGACAGGAGGGCAGCTTCTTCAGCTGAAGAAACCTCCAGCTGGAAACAAGCGAGGGAAAAGATAGGCAGCCCTTTTAGGGAAGGGGAAGTGAATCAACTTTGTTCATCTGAAAAGTCTATTTTTCTAGATTGGTGAATTAATTAAGTTGCATCCGAGGAGATTTATAAAACTTTTGCTACTTTTCCCTAGTCTGAAATACAGAGTGAAATCATATTGAACAGCTATTTTCTTGTGAATAGAAACCCATTTATGTATTTTTTATTTTTGGCCCTAGTTTTAGAAATGTTCTATACTGCATTATTATTAAAGAATCTTGTAAAACCATCTATTTAACCTAATGTTAGTAGCAGAATATTTTTTGTTAATAAGCTTTATACCATATGAATATATGCATATTTGGGTTTTTTTTGTACAGATAAAATATATTCTAGTACAAATACTAGAGTTCATATCTTCTGTTCCTGGATATGGCCTTTAAATCTACTTCAGGGTGTTTTTGTGTATATGGATGTAAATATATACAGTACAGTGCACACATCTGTGTGTATGTATGTGTATATACATAAATGTATAAAATACACATGTGCAGACCTTGCCCCATAGACAGGTCTCCATTTCTTTGTCTGCTCTGTTTCTGCATGTTACCCTGTGGTCCTGTATCTTGATGTTCCTAGGAGTTTCAAATAGAGGATCCTGGGCTGTGTCACCATTGCTTCTTGTGTTTTGTTGTTTTAAGACCAGCTGAAATAGGTTTATTATTTTGTAAAGATTGGTAAACAGTGGTTAGTAGCTGGATTTGCTTTTTTTAACTTTTTCTTGACCCATTTAGCAGCCAACTCTGAAGAAGAATCTGAGATCTTGACACAGACATTTCATAAGTAATGTTCCCAAACTGTTTGGTTTTGGTTTTTCACCTGAGCTGAACAGTAGGACGCTGCAGGATTTCACCCGAAAGCTCGACATGCTATGAGGTCTATGTGTAAAGCAAAGACTTGTAGGGCTGGAGGAGCTCTTCTTGCAAATGAGGGAGACAGGATATGATATTCTAATGAAAACCCAATTTGACCATTACAGGAGTTGATTCATGAGCTTCTTGTCAGCACTACTACTGTTGACTTAGAAGCAGTTGTGTGTCTGCTTTCATACAAGGTGTGGTACAGTAAGTTGCTGCTTAAGGATGGAGGAGGAAAATGATGTAATTGGAAAGTTAAAGCTATTGCAACAAGTAGTTCGAGTCCTGCATATTCTACCATCATAGCTTGTGCTGCTTCTCTGGCATAGTGTGCACTAGAAGCAGCTGGGAAAACATCTCGGGGAGGAAATAATAGATGAGTCGAGTCTTTGGAAATAAAGGTAAAGGCTGAAGTGTGAACAAGGAACTTTGGAACTGAGTTACTTTTTATGTAGAAGGTGTTTTGTATATAACATGCATCGAATGAATATTCACAGTCATTTTCACAGAAGCACCTTTTTATCTAAAACAGTTACTGTGCATAAGATTTTTCTAGTACCAGGTCATTTGCTTTCTATTGTTGAAGTATTATTACCATTTTGTATGTTTGGAAACAACATCTGTGTTCAGCAGCGATTGCTCGTTAGCAAGTGTTCAGTGTGTCACTTGATCTGATAAAACGAAGGGAAATTGAGCACAGTTTTCTTCACTTTTGTACTTGTACGTTATTGCATCTTCGTGAGGAGTCTCTTAGGAAGGGATATAATGTGGGGTTTTTATGTCTTGGAAAAATAAAGCCTACAGTTCACTTTTATTTCAACCTTTCTTAAACTTTTATTGGGCTGCAGTCAAAACCATAATATTTCTATTCCTTTGTTATTGCTTTTTTTAATAGTATGTTAAACCACTGGACTCTTCTTGTAACGTATTAATTTGTGAAACTAATTCTCCACGTGTACTGTTTGTCCATATGTGCAACTTACCATTGTGCAAACAATAAAACAGTAATGCTGTGATCCTTGTAATAAATAATTTGCCTCTTTGAAAGGTCATTTCCTGCGGTTCTCCTCTGTTACAGGAGAAACAAAAACATCGTTGGCTAATATGTGGAAATGTTTTTTTCCTAGAATTTGTTCCTGCTGAAGTTTGGGCCTTGATCTCTGGATGGAAAGTGGGGGGTGAAGGGAGGGGATTGTGTTGTGGGTTTGTCTGGAGTCCCTTCACAGTGAGCTCTCCTCCAACCTAAACGATGCTATGATTCCACATAAACCTGCATTGTGCTTACCACAGCACTCCTTATGGCTTTGGAAATTCACAAACAGTCTCAGGCTCCCATGTCCTATTTCTTTTCACGTTAAGGCAACAGGTATGTCCTTAATTTAGCCAAAGTGAAAAAGTGATTATGTGCTCGGAGAATTGCACACTGCAGTACAAACTGAAGTCTAAATGGGATTTGAAATAATTCTATTCCCAGATGATTACTGAGGTAGGTGAGTGGAGCCATGGTTTTTTAGGATCAGCATTGCACATGATGTTTCAAATGACTTTTTTTTTTTTTTTTCAATTGACAGATGTGATACAGAATCACAGAATGGGCAGGGTTGAAAGGGACCTTTACNTTGAGCTGAGGAGCCCAGAACTGGACACAGGACTCCAGATGAGGCCTCACCAGGGCAGAGTAGAGGGAGAGACGAACCTTCTTTGACTTGCTGGCTATACTCTTCTTGATGCATTGCAGGATGCCATTGGCCTTCTTGGCCACGAGGACACATTGCTGGCTCATGTTCAGTTTATTATCAACCAGCACTCCCAGGTCTCTTTCTTCAGATACAATAATGCTGCAAAATAAAAATAGATTCAAGGTGTGGCTTGGCTTTCTACAAGGCAAGCGAAGAAACTGACCTGTGCTTAAACACCATGAAATGAAATCGAGTCTGGATTATTTATTCTGTAAAGAAATAAAAATAGGTACTGCAGGAAGGTTGAAGTCGTAGGATGTGGTTTTCTGTTAGTTTTTACGTGGTTGTACAGCTGTGGTGTGACCTTATGTGACCTCTTCCTTTTACTAGAAGTCACTTATTTTTTTCACTCTTCTGCCCACAGTGAAGGTAGCTGGAGAGAGGGTAGTGTTATGCTTGAGGTCACTGGCTTCATGAACCTCTTCTGCAGCATCTCAAAACTCCCTTTATGCTCCAGTTTTTCTCTGTTCCTGACAAACTGGATGCTACCATGTTGCATACTGCTTGCTGGCAGGTTTGGAGGGAGGAGGTTGAAATAAGGTGGAGGTAGGTACGGTTTATGTATTTTCCTTGCCACAGGAAATCCAAATCCACCTGTACCCTCATCTGCATATTTATAACATAACTGCCTTTTGAACCTCAGTTGCTTTTATAGCATCACTTTTAAATGAAAATAAAGTTGAGGAATAGAGGTGCATGTGATGGAGGAGTCCTTGCTGAAAGCAGTCCACCTTTCACAAAGAGCCTTGGACGGGGTGAGCCCAAATTGCTGAGTGGATGCAATGGGCATGAGCAGTTAGGCCAGTGCTGCCCCAGTCCTTAGCAGCGTGAGGACCTGTCAGACTCTGGAGGTGGTTCAGAGGAGCAAGAGTGAGCACACCTGTATCTCACCTAGTGTGTTGCCTCTGTTGCTTGAGGCAGCTGTGCCTGGCACAGCTCTGGTGTGGTGCCCCTTCACCCGTAATGGCAGTGCTGTGGGCAGCATTGTTGCTGCTAAAGTGGCATCAGGTCAGACAAAGTGAAGTGATGGAAGCAATGGCAAAAGGAACATGGCAGCCTTAATGCCACAGGAACCAGTTTTAGCATTGCATGTTATATCAGTTTCAAATAGAATTGTAGAATCATGATGGTTGGAAAAGACCTTTAAAATTACCGAGTCCAACCACTAACCTCACACTGCCGGGCCCATCACTAAACCTCAGCAGCTCATCCACACAGCTTTTATCTATCTGATGGGCAGCCTGTTCCCATGCTTAATAACCCTCTCAGTGAAAAGTTCTTCCTGATTTTCAATTGAAACCTCCCCTGGTGCAACTTGAGGTCATTTCCTCTTGTCTGATCATTTATTACTTGTGGGATTGACCCCCACCTCACTCTTTCAGGTAGTTGTAAGGAGTGATCATGTCTCCCCTCAGTTTTCTCCAGGATAAACATTCCCAGTTCCCTCAGCTGCTCCTCACGAGACTTGTTCTCCAGACCCTTCACCAGCTTCATCGTTTGCCTCTGGACATGCTCCAGCACCTCAGTGTCCTTATAGTGAGGGGCCCATATCTGAACGTAATATCCGAGGTGTGGCCTCACCAGTGCTGAATACAGGGGGACAGTCACTTCCTTAATGGTTTTTGTTTCCTTTTACCTTTTCTTTTGGTTGCTGGCTAAGGGAACTGGTGGCTGTGTGAAGGAACTTGGCACAGCTAACACCGCCATTGCTTACCCCCACAGTCGCAGTGTGATGCTTAAACAACAAGAATAGATTTAAACAAGCAAGCAGGTGCTCACACCCCTCCAGCAGCCAAACCAGAAGCAAACCTTATCCCCGGGGAAGGTGAGACTGCCTTGGCTGTTAGCTAAGCTTATGCAGTACACAAGGTCAAAGCTCATACTTGATCCTGTGGGAGCAAAATTGATGCTGAGCTCTGTTCTGAGAGTAAAGAGGGAAGCCTTTTAATGTTGTTTATGTTGGCTTCAGGCATGGTAATGCTCTGTCAGTGCCAATAGCAACCTCATCCTTATATCACAGATGTGCGGAAGTGTCTGGAACCACAGGGAGACTGTGGCAGCTCATCTAGATTGCCCTATGCAGGGCAAGAATTACTGTACTGAAGACTCAGGTTAATTGAAATTTATACTTTATTGGTAGCAACACTGAGCTAGAAATGCTTTTCTGAGTAATTTGTCACTTTACGCTGCTCAAGTGTCATGGCCTTCACCACCTCTCTCAGTGCTGTGCTGGTGAGCGGGTGTGCAGAGCTGCAAGAAGGCCTGGGGCAAAAGAAATACTGAGGTAAGATGATGGACTCAGGCAGATGGATGAGGGGAGCAATCCAGCAGTGACAGAAGTCATAACATTAAAAACAACAACAAAAAATGTTGCAGAGAAGTGAAAGTATTTAAAGTCAGCCCTGGTAAAGGGGGAGAGGGAAATCCCAAAACCTCATTGATAGGTTGTATCATCTTTAAGGTAAATTGTATTTGAGCTGTGCTATTGAGATCAAGTAAAATAGCAACAATACAAGCAGACAGAGGGGTTTTTTTTTACTCCTTTGGTAAGCAGTATAATAAATGTCTTGATTTCAAGAATATTCCAATAGATATTGTTAACTTTCTGCACCAAGTCACTGCTTCTTGCTCACCTGCACTAATAATCCCTATATAAAATCCCAAACTGCAAATTAAGCTGCAGTATGTCCTGGTGCATTGTACCAAGAGAAGCAGCACTATTTTATTGCCTGGAGCTCACTAATCTCATTGTCTGAAGCTCACTAATCTTATTGTCTGGGCAGCAGCCTGGGCTACAGCTGCACAGCAATGCTGCTTTCACTGTATGGTGCCTACATCCTTGTACTCTGGCATTAGGAGGTGAGCAACAGTAAATTTCTGGTTTGAAAATACCCTTAGTTCTTTTCCTGCGCTTGACAAAACTCTCATGCTTTATGCTCTGTGTGGCATAAACACTGTGCATGTGGAAAATGTGTGTATTTTGGGGGAGGGGTTTCTGGTTTTAACTGAAATAACTTTATTATAATGATGCCATGTCAAACTGGCCAGTCTCACTGGGAGGGTGGGCTGTGGGAAGATGGATTTAGTCCACAAGAAGTAATTCTTCCTCTCTTCCTGTCTGCTAGGGGAGGTGAGGGGCGGGGAGAAAGCTAAAATTCTTTCCTTTTTGCTAGTGGCTAGAGTGGTTGTTCAGAGAAGAAATAATCCAGTTAGGAAATGGCACCCCTTTATATCTGAAGATGTGCACGTTAGCTTTGTGTCCAGGCTTTTCCTATACTAGAACAGCATTCTGTTGTGTCTGCATTAAGTGGGAGCTCCAAAAATCAATGTAGTAGGACTCCTGGGAGCAGAGCATGACAGTGGTATCGATTGATCACAGCCCAGAAGTCAGACAATGCTGACAAACTCCCTGCAGCCCCGCACTGACGGGGCTCCACGGTGGAACTGGGGGGCATGTTCTGAGAAACAACCACCTCCTTGACTTGTTGCAATCTTGCCCTCACGAACTTGGAGGGAGATGGATGTTCCCTGGCTGAACAGATACTGTTCCCCAGTCACCTCCCTTCATCCTGCATCCCTTGACCCCGGTATCGAGGCAGCAGTGCGATACTGGAGGCGTCTGTGTTGGCAACAATACAAGCAGACAGAGAGTGGTGTGTGCCGAGACAGCCAACACTGATAGCAGCACCCGAATCTCCATGTATTGATGTGCTTGGTGCGGCCACTGCAGATTCCCAGCCCTTGAGGCATGTGTAGAACTTCATATCATTTCATTCAAAGCTATTTTTACAGTCCTTCGACTCTTTCTGTGGGGGTTTGTGTGGTTTTTTTTTCTCCTTGGGTCAGCTTGTTCTAATTATCTTCCAGGAAATGAGAGCCAATAAAAGAAAACCCTTCTGCTATGAATACACGTGTATTTTAAAATGTAGATATTAAATATGTTCCCTAAGCAGAAATAAAAAGCAGTCGGCTTATGCAAGTAATACCAGAACTGGAGTAGCAGTTCGGGACTTTAAATAGACTGATGAAGTTTAAATGATACTTAGCACAGGTATAGCTACACCAGTGTAAAAGGTAGCTAAAGGCCCAGGGTGGGGAGAGAAGGAAACCCTACAAAGTCAAACTCCTATATTCTGGTAACTAGCCTCATTGGGGAAATCACGTTAGCGTAACGTGTCAGTAAGGACTGCACCCTTGATTACAAGAGTTCTCTGTACGAAATCCTTAGTGATGGCATTTTAATTCCGCTACCCTTCCCACTAACTTCACATGGGGGCAGCAAGGCATCGCTTTAACAGTGTGAAACAGGGTTTTACCTAAGAAGTGGCTTTGCCAGGATAAATGTGCAAGACGCAGGGATTTCTGGCTCCAAGGTGATGGGTTTATAAGCTTAAAAACAACCCACACAACAAAACAATCGGTTCTTTAAATGACTAAAGCCCTACATGCTCGGCTTTCAGGTGGAAATTGATTCCATTATTTTATATAACCAGGAAGAGGAATCTGTACTGATGAAGTGTTAAGCTTCAATATGTAAGTGTACAAATTGCAATAAAATCCAGCTTTTATGGTTAACAGGGCCTGGCTTTTACATGCCAAGTGGATTAAATGATAGTACGTTGATGATGAATTCTATCTTTTCTCTGGGAGAAGACTTCAGGTTATGAGTCTCAACTTGCAGCCCTGATCTACAGTGTTGTGAACATAACTGCAGTGCCAAAGTAATTCCTGAATCTAGATTTTCGAGGCTATTCATGAGGTTGTGAAATAGTCACAGTATGACTATTTGACGATGTCACACTAGCTACACTAGTTAAATATAATGAGAAAGGCAAATAAAGACCTGTTTGGCATCTGTGGCTGAGCGATGAAAGGCAGCTCATCTCACTTCACAGAACTGTAGAACCACAGAATGGCAGGGGCTGGAAAGGGCCTATAAAGATCATCCGGTCCAACCACTCTGCTAGTCACTCAGATGATTGGCTACCAAGAATGAAACTGAGTATCTTGAAGTGGAAGAGAAGAAAGCAACCATCCACTAGCTAAAATGTGTCTCCAATGGGTTGAAAGACAAAGAGGACAGGAGTTGCTTCCAGTTTTGTGTCTCTCACCGTCAAGGGACTGTGTCAAGAGCATGGGTTGGAAACATGATAAGGAAAGCAAAACATCCCAAACAGCAAGAGCCACTTACATACCCACAGAAGCTCATGGCAGCTTGGAGAGTCATGTCACAAGGTTTTCCTTTTCCTAGCTCTAAAGAGGTCAATCCCAAAACAGAGATAGATAGATAGATAGAGAATAAAGTGTCATGTCTGTGTACTTGCTTTGTCTTGGAGAATTTGTATGTTGGACATTCAAGGGAGAGGGACTGTTGTTCATTCTTATTACTGGTACAGTTTTCTCTAATTTGTCCTTTCCCTCCTGCCCAGGGACACACTGATGCTGCCAGCCTCGACAAATGTTTGCAGTGCCTCACTGTGACCGGTTCAGCAGCTCAGGCTCAAGGTGGGGTGTCCTTGGTTTTCCCTTTGTTGAACTGGGAGCAGTTAAGGCTGAAATACATGATTTTGTGTTATCTCTCTTTTCATGCCTTCCCTATTTCTTATGTCTTTTTTTTCTGACATAGTTGTATTTAGAACGAGCTTTAGCACAAGAGGCCTGCCAACCTAAGGAAAGCAAAGCACCATGCATTGAAGGCAGGTGACAAATACTGTTGACAAATTCCCTTCTGCAGAGGGACAGTAGCAGTAAAACAGCACAAATGTCTTTATTATAATAGGAAGAATATCTGCCAATGCAATGACAAAACAAATTTACAAGGTGAGAAGACATTGGCTTTACAGAGTCACTGAAGCAGTGGGTGGCCATGATCCTGCAGCAGCTCTGCCTGCAGGGACCAGCACCCCAGCCTGGCACCAGCAGAGGGTCACAGCCCTGTGCCCAGGCACACGGAGTGCGGGGGTCACTCTTGCACAGCTGCTGCAATGGCTGCACTCTGGTTCTCCAGGCTTCAAAAACCTTTGCTCATTCTAAAACATCTCTCTGACGTTTCAATTGTATGTAACAGCTGCAAGGTGCTTAGTTTGATGGGACCCAGTGAGTCCGGTGTCCTACAGGATCTGGGGCCTTAGTGGTGGTTTAGTTTAGATTGAAATAGATGGAGCTGATGTTGTGAGACTGTGTGATTCTAAAGCACTATGCCAAGTGCCAAATGTTGTTCAGTTTTACAGCAGCACACCAAGGTGTGCCATTACCACTGCTCTTACTCATGCAAGTTGAGAGAAATTCCGAGCTCGAGTATATAAAGTGCCTGTTACAGATAATCTCTGCAAGGGATCTGCTGCTGGTGTTTTGCGGTGATCAAGGCTCCTGATTGGGAATATATATGGGCTGGAGAGAAGATAGTCTACTTTTTACCTAATAGTCTGTTATTGCTATGGAAAGATATCCACCATACTGAGTATCAGTAGAATGACCAACTCAAAGGATGGGGCTGGGAAAGTATTTTGTTTGCCACATGTGAAAGAACCAAGAAGCTGCTCTTCTTATTATGAAAATGACAGTCCAACCCGGACTTAACAAAATGGCCTTGCAGGAAGACCTCTGTGAATGTGGGAGTTTAATAGCTGCTGTGCTGTCACTTGGAGCTGCCAGACCCCGAGAGGTCACTGACAGGAGCTCTTGGTTTTAACTCGTTCCCTGGACAATCCCCTTCCCTTGCAGTGCCTTGACACTGACCCACAGCACTGGGGTGTCATGGGCAATGGGTGCTGTGGCACCATCAGTGGCCATGGCTGCCTGTGGTGTGCTCCTTGCCCCAAACCACGCAGGCCAGAGCTGACAGCTCAGGGTGGCTGATGATCAGGTTTTGAGATGGAGCATCTCAAACTCCATCATTCAAATCCCTGCAAGTTTCTTCTCATTCCTCCAGCTGGGTTGGCATGGCCGAGGCAGAACCTGTCCTGCTGCAATCCCGCTTTTCATCTTGATAACTCTGTGTTTTTCTCAAGGTGCTACTAAACTGGTTGCTAACCCTGTCTGAGGTGAGGTGTGAGGTGTGTGGGAACCCCTTCTGCACCCTGCCCTGGCTTGGGCTAGTGCCTGAGCTGAGGGCAGGACCTCTAAGGTAATTAACTTGCTGGGAGCAGTAGTGAAGCCAAAGTGGGTAAGATGCAATTACCTGGGCTGTAATATGACCAGAATCTGCTGCTCTAGAGTAATTTATCTGTGAAAGTCTGCAGCTCACTAAGAGTGGCAGAAAAGAGAACAAAGGAGCAAGGTAGAAATGGAAGAGGAAAGGCAGATATGGCGCTTAGTGAAGGGCAGTAATTGAAGAATTAAAACTTGACGGATGAGAGAAACAAACATAACTTCACAGACACCTTCCTTGCAGGGGAAGGACTTTGCAGCAGGATTGAGTTGTCTGAGCTGAAAAGAGGTGTTTTTCTCACTCGCTCTAGTATGCTCTAAGCAGTTTTCATCTGTTGAGTCGTGGAGTGGAGTGGAGTGGAGGGAGAGAGAAAAAACACCTTTCCCGACCCTTCAGCCGCAGGGAGCGGTTGGAAGGCGCATCCCGAGCCACCGCCGACTGCGCACAAGCTGGAAGGCGGAGACGTGTGCCCCGAGCGCCGCGTCCGCCCCGCGGCGCCGTGGGGGTTCGGCCACCGCGGGGCTCCGACGGCACATCCACCGCCCGCCCGCCCGCGCCCCCTCCCCTCCCCTCCCCTCCCTTCCCTTTCCCTTCCCCGGGGGCG
>WBNH01009331.1:222911-278475 GCA_013401255.1 Urocolius indicus | reverse complement strand
GCGGGGGGGCTCTGACGGAGCGTCCGCCCGCCCGGCGGGCGCCATGCGGGGCGGGCGGTGCCGGCTGCTGCTGCTGGCAGCGCTGGGCTGGCTGCTGCCGGCGGGCGCCGCGGCCAGCGGCGAGTACTGCCACGGCTGGCTGGACGGGCAGGGCGGCTGGCGGGACGGCTTCCAGTGCCCGGAGCGCTTCGACGGCGGCGACGCCACCATCTGCTGCGGCTCCTGCGCCCTGCGCTACTGCTGCTCCTCCGCCGAGGCGCGTCTCGACCAGGGCGCCTGCGACAACGACCGGCGGCAGGGCGGCGGCGAGCCGGGCCGCCCCGGCAAGGACGGCCCCGACGGCGCGGCAGGTGAGGCGTCCCCGGCCCGGCCTCGAGGCACCCTGAGGCTCGGGGTCGGCCGCCGCGGGCCCGCGGCAAACTTCTCTCGCCCGCGGCTCCGGTCCCCCGCTGTCACCGGTCCCCCGCTGTCACCGGTCCCGCCTCCCGAGGGCTCGTGGGGCAGGGCGAGCCCGTTTGCAGCTGCCAGACGGGGAGGGAAGGACCCGGGCAGAGGGACTTCTTTTCCTGTCCTTGTTATTCCCAAGTCCAGCTCTGCCGTCTGTGCAAGCAGGCATCCCCGTGTTCTCGCAGCCCGAGGCGCCGCCTGCGCTGCGGATCAAACAGTGGGGAAGGGAAATGAAACAACCCGTACGAGCGAAACCCTGACTGTAACGTGACATTTCAAAACGACTTCTGGCCGCTCCTCGCTCTAATTGTGTGTGTTGTTCCAGCTCGGGTACCCCCAGCTTAGGGCTGCTTGTCACGGGATTGAATTTCAAGGCTAACGTTCGTTGTCTCGAGGCTGCAGTTTAAAACAAGCCTCTCTGCCTTCCCAGCGCCCCTGCTGCCATCCACGTGTGCTGAACGCACTGGAAGGAGCCTGAAGTGATGTTATAATTAGGACGCGTTTACTGTCGGAAAACTTGTGTGTTACAGTCTGTAGCAAGTGTGTGCACCTGCTCAAGGGCCACTGCAGCGCCAAATGCAGACGCAGAGACAAGTTTCTGCGAGCCTTTTGTTTTAAAAGTGATAAAATTACGGGAGAAATGTGGCCGCGTGGTTCTGACTTGCTGCATGTAATCAGCTGTGCCAGGAGGTATGCAGGTGCCAGTGGACAGGTAACCCCTGCCAATGAGCTTTCCTCCCTGCTAATAATTTAAAGATGTGCTTGGGGAACCTCTCTTCTCCTCTCCCAGCTCCCTAATGACGTGTTCTGAGAATAAGGTGTTTTCACTAACAGTTACTTTTCCTACTTGATATTTGCAGCTCAGCAGCTTTGGGAGCTGTCAGTGCCCACGGGCACAGGTTGACTTGCTCGAGGGGCAGCCGCTGTGCTAGGGCAGGCTGGTGGCAGGGGTCAGGTAAGGTGAGGCAGGGCTTGAGGCCACAGTCCTTCCCTGGTCTTAGGGCTGCCAGATTTTGGTGGAAATGATGAATGCCAGTCACGTTGTCTGGAGCATTCGCAAGTGCTGAAGGGAGACACGTTCAATGTGTTAGGTAGACAGGAAGCAGTGGACTGCCATCAAGGCAGCGGGCTTTCCTCCGTGCTAATAACTTTAAAGATGCATTTGGAAACTCCAGGTGTTGGTGCCTTTTCATCTTCCCTGTGTAAAATGCTCGGCTGCACACACACCTTTTAGTGCGCCCCCTGCATTGACCTGTGCTGGGGGTTGGTGGGCTCTGCTGGGCTGAGGGGTACTTTTTGCCAGGGTGCCAAGGTTCGTCCTTGGCCACCCTGTGACGGCCTTTTCCTTGCTGTTGCAGTGCCCATCTACGTGCCATTCCTCATCGTTGGATCTGTGTTTGTCGCCTTCATCATCTTGGGGTCGCTGGTGGCGGCGTGCTGCTGCAGATGCCTGCGGCCCAAGCAGGAGCCCCAGCAGAGCCGAGCCCCCGGGGGCACCCGCCTGATGGAGACCATCCCCATGATCCCAAGTGCCAGCACCTCGCGAGGCTCCTCCTCCCGCCAGTCGAGCACGGCCGCCAGCTCCAGCTCCAGTGCCAACTCGGGGGCCAGGGCCCCCCCAACCAGGTCCCAGACCAACTGCTGTTTGCCAGAAGGGACCATGAACAACGTCTACGTGAACATGCCGACGAACTTCTCGGTGCTGAACTGCCAGCAGGCCACCCAGATCGTGCCGCACCAGGGCCAGTACCTGCACCCCCAATATGTGGGCTACGCCGTGCAGCACGAAGCGATGCCGCTCACCCCAGTGCCCCCCTTCCTCGAGGGCTACAGGCAGATCCAGTCTCCCTACCCACACACCGGCGGCGAACAGAAGATGTACCCAGCTGTGACTGTGTAGTGCCGGCGCCTTCCCCCCACTTCCCCGACACCCAGCAGATTATTAAAATCTAAACTGAACGGAGCAGAAACGCTTCCTTGGAACAAAGCTCCCAGCACATCACTTGTAAATAATTTTGCAAGGCTCATGCATGTCAGACAGTGTTTATAAAGCGTTTCTTTTCATCGGGGTCCGTTGCCAGAAACTGTAGGATGATCTCTCTGAATTAACGTTGCCAGACACGCTCTCGCTCCAGCGCCTGATTTACAGCGGCGAAGGATTACGCTGGAAGTGCGTTTGCGTTTCACATCGCTGTACTGGCGAGATAAATGCCGGAGCCATTAAGTGCCCTTCAGGTATGACATGGTCTGAAGTGTTTGCCTAATTAATTCGTAGAAAGAGTTTTGTTCCACTGTAGGAGACCCGCAGTGCTTAGGAAACCTCTCTTCTCCTCTCCCAGCTCCCTAATGACGTCTCCCGTTGCTTTACAGACAATCAGAACCGAGATCCGAGCGGTGCAATCCCTGCGTGCCGGGTGCTGGTACCAGCCTCCCCCCGGCTTCTTACCCACGCCCAGTTTCAGGTGAAGTGCCACAAAAGGCTTAGTCTTGGAAAGACCAATTCTCCTTGTCCTTGGTATTTATGTAGGAGTTGGAAGAGCGTGAATTATTTGGCTCTTCCTGCCAGCGCACTTGAATCCCTTCTTGATTTGGTTTTGCCTGAAGATCCAGACTCTGTAGTGGTTTCAACAGACTTTACCTTTGTGAACTTTTGGCTAAAAACAAGGTACGAGGTGCATCCTCTTCCTGATGCACAGCAAAGCTTTCGGGATGGCTCGCAGCAGCTTAGCTGAAACCTGCATGTGGAGGGACTGGCGGAGGTTGGAAATCTCTCCCCTTTTCTTCTTTACCCGTGGGGCAGGGGACATACTTGGAAGGCACAACTGTATTTAAAAATAAGAAGGCTCAACCAAAGGATGAAGGTGGCCACGGCTTCCCGCGATGCCGGAGGGCAGGGAGGAGGGGGAACACTTGGCACCGGAGCTCCTGGCTCCATCTTGCTTTGCTTCATCTGGGAAAAAAACACCTCTCCAGGTTGAGAGGCAGCAGCGTGCTGGGAATGAATAACCAGACTGTGCTAATTGTAATACATCAGCCTGGATGCCAAGAACTGTTTAAGGCTGGTTTTATCTCAAAAAAAAAAAAAGAACCCCAAAACCCGTAGTCTCTGCTTTTCCATCCATTTGTTCCTCGGCCAAAACATGAAGCCTGAGGGATATACCAAAACCGGGCAGTTACTGTAACCAGACCAGAGCTGATAAAAGGTTTCTTATTGCCTGATACTGTATCAGTATGTAGCAATAACTGTGATACTACTATTTTTTGTATGTTTTTAAAGTACACAGCTATGTGGAATTGTCGCCAAACACAGCGGTTCACCCATAAGCGTGGCACAAACGGGCTGTCTGCAGCGGGCACGTGTTTGGCCGCTGATGAGGGACACTGAAGAATGAGGTGATTTACCCCAGCTCTGCTGGTCCTGGCTGCCATCGCCCATTGGGTGTCTGGAACCTGGACAGAGTTTGAGTTCTGAGCCCTGGCTGGCCCTCCAGCCCGCCTGGGTGGCTGTGGCACGACAGTGGCCAGCTGGGCGCATCTGGAAGGGCCGTAGGTGCTGCCAGGCTTCTGAAGGACCTGGCGTGCCCTCGGGTCTTGTGGGGATTCATATTTGTACCTGCTCACATTGCAGCTTGGTCAGGTTGCTCTTTCAACGCTGGGTTGGGCTTTGGCATGAGCTTAGCCCCCGGTGAGGCCTGGCCAGACAACAAGCCCATCGACCCTTCCTGATCTTTCTCAACTGTGAACCAGGTCAGCTCTCGCCTCCCCCTGCCCAGCAGCACGCGCTGCCTGCCTTGCACCTGCCCTGGCAAGGACACCTCCCCTGACCTATGAAATTCAGGTGAATCTCTTTGTATATTGTTTACTTGTTTTAAAAAGAAAAGAAAAAGAATAAGTTAAATTTAAGTCTGAAGAAAGTAATTTACAATTAAAGGCAGAGAAACCTGAGTTGTAATAAAAGGAAGTTTGTGAGATGTGGTGGGGTTTTTGTTTTTAATGTCATGTACAATAACGTAAAACCAACGTTACCATTTGATATAGCTTTTAAATCCCTGAAAAGACACTTGCTTTAAAGTGTTTCTTACAAATGAAGAAGAAAAGCCCCCTTTGTTTCTTAATAAATACTTTATTGTGTGACTTCGGTTTTGTTTGCTTGGTTGTTGCTTTGGTTTCTTTTTTTTTTTCTTCAGTTGATGCTTTACTTCTGTCTCCCAAGATTTATTTGACCAGCTCACTTCTCTCCACCTTGGCAAAGTTAGAATTTTTAGCTGTGTTTTTAATGGACAACAGTAAAACCAGCAACTTCCAAGGCTGGATTCTGTGCCTGGGTGAGGTATGGCTGAGGAGGCTTGTGTGGAGGGGAGGGGAGCAGGGACAAAAGGGGCATCTGAGCATTAGGTGAGCTGGGGACCATGCACGTTCCATTGGTCACAGGGACCCATGGCCCCATCAGGCTCCCACGTGCCAAGTAAGGCCAGATACTCTGCAGCAAAGGGTGTTTCCAGAGGATTTTGTGTTCCAGTTAGATTCATGGTTTCCAGCTACGCATAAAAATAAATAGGAAAATATGTTCAAATAAATAGGGAAGAACAGTCTGGGAAAAACCTGGCCTTGGTCAGTCTGTATGTAGCATGTCCCAAAAGGCCATAGTGTGCTGGGGAGGTGAAGGAGCAAGGCTGGAAGCACAAAGCTGGCAGGGAAGGAGGTAGGGGAGTCAGCCACGGCTTAGAGCAGATGTGCTGAGATGACGAGCATGTTGCAGCAGGAAGGCAGATAGTGCTGTATTTTGATATGTTTGGGGTTGATTTGTGTGTATGTTGTCATTTTTTTTTTTCCTGTGGGAGGTGTTTTTTTTCCCCTTAGTGGAGAAGGGTAGGGTTTTACCTGCTGCACACAGTGACTACAGGTGGCATGGGGGGAAAAAAGGGGTGGAAATTCTGAGCAGGCCTAAGTTGTGGTTCAGAAAGATGCATTTATTTTGTTTTTCTAGGCTACAGTGCTAGCTGAGCCCTGTGTCTGTCTGGTTGTGACTCAGACAGAATAGGCTCAGGTGTAATAACTGTACAGCTCTGGTGCAGTGCTGCTGCGTTGCCTGTGCCATAGCAGCCCAGGGCTGGGCTCAGACCAGGAACCAGGATGGACACCTCAGATGCCACCACTGAACGTGCACTGAACATTCTGTAGGAGAGCCAGTCTTCTTTATCAGGCAAGAGCCTAAAATCTGAGGAACTAAAAAAAAAAGGAGAGCCCAGGCTTCTAAAGCTGCTGCATGGCCTGGAAATACTTTTTTAGCCTCATATGGGTGTAAGGAGTGATGGGACCACTCTTGCAGGCCCTTCACCCACCCGGCAGCCCCCACCCTGGGCAGGTCTGGCAGCACTGTGGGATGCCATATGGCTCAGGAAACCTGCCCCGAGTGCCCACACACCTTTGTGCTTGCTCAATTTCATCCCACTACTCAGTTCCATCTTCCCAGATTAGCCTAAACAGCTCCTCTTTCTTCCTGCTTTTTACACCCCTTAAATTTGCATTCTCTTTCACTTGCAGTCTGAATTGCAGGGTGTACTTTTCCAGTGCCCTGTGCTGACCACCTATGTCAGGCACTGCAGTGCTCAGCACTGCGCTGTGCCAGAGATGCTGTGCACAGGGAGCAGGAACAATGGTGGGGAGAAGCTGGAAAAGCAATTGGAGGCTGGGGTGCCACAGGTGGCTAACACCCACCACTACTGCTGTCCTAGCCCACGGCCGTGCCTGCACCCACCAGCACTGCCTCCGAGCATGATGTGAGCCCCAGGGCCCAAATCCCCGAACCACACAGGACAACAGCATGAAACCCTCACCAGGGACACGGCCCCCTCACAACAGGCACAGGGAGCACCCCGTTGAAACATCTTACCTCTTAGCTAGGCACGCTCTGAGGACAAAGCCCCTTCCTCCCCATTAGCACGAGGCTTGGGCGCCTCTGTACAGCTGTTCCCAGATATCACCACCTTTATTTGGGGAAAGTGGAGCTTGGCGCAATTAGAAGCCAGTGCTTAAATGTCGCCCATAACACCCAGAGAAGAGAGGACCAGGGTGTGTGTCCCAGTTCAGCACATTAACCTCCACACCTCCCTTCTATCTAACTTGCTGTTCCTTTTGTTTTTTTTCTTTTTTTTTTCTTTTAGTCTTGACAGAGCTCTTCTTTCCCCTCCAGATTTTCTGCTTTCCCATTCTTTTCCTCCCGCTGAAGTCGTTAAGTATTATTCCCCACATGTATTCCCTTGTATTTTTCCAAGCTGAATCTCATTTTATTGTTTCCTGCTCATATTTCTTGCTCCTCGGTAGGTCCCTTTGTATTATTTCTATGTCCTCAGTGGGGCTTGTAACATTTTTCCTGCCCAGGATCACTTGCAAATGGATGGGACAAGTCACTTAAGCCTGTACTACCCCCTTCTACCTTTCCCTGTCAGCAGTGAATGGAGTCATTTCAGTGAGACCCTGCCCTGTCTGGGGGCTCTCCATGTCCCCTGTCCTGTAGCTTGAGCATTTAATCCCTGTGACAGTATTTCTACGCAGCCTGCATGGCTGGATAACACGGGTCATTGATGCTGTAACAACTGCCCCTGGGGACCCACTACAGCCCTGGCATAGGGCTGGATTCTCTCTCCCTGTGGCAGAGGGACTCCTTCCCACCCCAACCCTTTCTGGTCTTGTCATTTGCTCACAGAAATGCTGTTGTATTTGCTTGGCTTAATTTGTTCTTTTTATCTGGAAAAATCTCAGCACACTGACTATTTTCACCTGGCTCATGACCTCGCAGCTCTCACCTTCTCCAGCTCCTCTCCCTGGCTTGTTCACAATGTTTTGCCCGGGCTTCCTGCCTTTTCCCTCTCCTACTAGCCCCCACACCAGCCCCGTGCTGTGGTGGCTGCCCAGCTGGTTAAGGAGCAGAGCACAGTCTCCTTGGGAGAATACCTGCATATTTCACTTCTAAGGTGATGCCTTCCTGGCTTCCCAAATATTGAAAGCAAGAAGGCAAACATTGTGCTAGGCATGGCTGGGAAGTTGCCAGCTGTGTCAGGGGTGAGTATCCCCTTACCCCTGATTTTCATTAGAAGAGGGGAGACAAACCTCTCTGGTGTGTAACGTGAATCACAGCTCTCAGATTGCAAGTGCCTCCAGCACTGCACCAGCCACTCGCTTTGGGAAAAGAAGGTTTGTGTACTTTTTCTTAATATTTATCAGTTTGGGTGGTTATTTCTGATGGGATGAAATCACACAGGGAACAGCTCAGTCACCTTCTGCACTGGGCCAGGCCTGTCGGTCACACACAGCTTGTCAATGACAGTTGTCAGTTCCTTCTCGTGCTTGTTTTGCCAACAGTGCATCAGGAAATTTGAAAGAAAACTCAGCTTAAACCTACCATCGCAGGCTCTTTTCATCCGCTTCATAGGCTTACAAAAGCAAAAGCAGAATTCAAATATTCAAGAAAGAGTGGAAATAACATCCTTCCTCCAAAACATGATAGTCTTTCACTTTCAGGTAAGCAATCTCTCATTCACTGTTTTCAGTCCTTCAGAAAACCTCCAGCACACTCAGGCAAACAATGACACTCCAAGCTGAAAGATGTTTAATTCAAAAGATGAGTTGCTTTCCATAATCAAGCCTTTGTTGTGTTTAACGCCGAAGCAGCTGAGGGCACGGCCCACACTGCTTTGTTGTTGTAGGCTAACTTGAAAACAAAAAAGGTAGGAAAGCATTGCTTTGGTTCCCAGTAGTGCTGTGAACATCATGTCAGCGGTAATAATGCAGCAGTACAGTAAAATTACTTATCTCCCTTGCAAGATTACGAGCAAATTCCTTCAGTTTCCTTTGGAAAGCCCTTTGAAAGCTGATGGGGACAGGCTGGCAGAGTAGCTGATGCTGCTGGACACAGAGCTGAGCTCAGCTGGGCCACGAACTTCCCCCTTGCCCCAGGGCAAGCCAGACTCCTTACAGGACACTGCTGCTCCCAGACAAGGATGCCAGTGTGTTGTGCAGTCTCTGCTATGATGTATTACTTGAATGGTAAATATTGGCTTATGCAGCTGCCAATTCCCCTGACATTTCCCTTTGAGAGGAAGAATCCTATTGACTTCACACATGGGACAGTCTGCTCATGATTGGAACTGTCTCATTACGAGAGAAAAACTTATTTCTCAGTTTACAGTGGTACAAACCAAAAGCTACTGCTGCACATCCACGGTGCAGTCAGAATCAGGCACTCAGTTTAAAGGCTAAAATGCCAAAATGTCATCTTCACTATATACAGGTAAATGTGTAGGGTCATTATATAGGATTTAATAAGCATTTATGACATAGGTACACAGTCCAGGCTCTGAAAATGGGCACGTCCAAAGGAACTGCCACAGGACCACGTGACATTTTCCCATGACAGTCCTGTAGTAGCATGCTTGCAGGCAGCTCCTTCCACAACGTGGAGAAGGGAAGGGGGCAGATGGATCAGCATAGTTATAAAACCAGCGGATTATACAAACCCAACCCACAGTCCTGGTTTTCCAGTCTTCTTTCTCTCCGGGGCCTGGGAGGTGTTCCTGCTGCCCACACTGTTACCAGCAAGTACCACCAGCTCCATGGCATCTGTCTAGAACACTGGACCAGACTTGTTTTACCATGACAATTGTGCTGGTGTTTGTGATCAAGCTGTGGGTCAGTGCCAGCCAAGACATCAGACACAAGGTGAGTTGAGTGCTGAGGTTCCCAGGCACTTCACTGCAGGATTTAAGCCTTGAAAACTTGCAGCTTCATCCTTCAAGGGCCTGCTTCATGAGACACAGCAAGCCCAGCACAACACCCTCAGAGGCTGCCCCTCATACTATGGGAAATGTAGAAGGGAACCAGAATCATCCCCATGTCCATGAGACCAGTCATGGCATGAAAAATGCAACAAGAGCTCCTTCTTGTCCAGCCTCCTCGTGGCATGTCCAGGCTGAATATGGCCACGGCAGCAAGGCCTCTCCACCACAGTCCACAGCCCTCTCTCCACCTGCTCTAGAGCTCCCTCCTTCTCAGCCTGGATCCCCAAGAATCAGCAGCGCCTTCCAGTGATGTTTCCAGCCTTGTTTCTCTGTACCCACATACTTCCGTTGCTGAGGAAGCAGGAAGAAACCCACTGCTCCTTACAAGTTTCTGAGGACTTGTGTCACTCCACATGCCAGGGGAGCTCAAAGTTACGAGGCTGTGTTGGAGGGAGGGACAGGGGTAGGTGGCTGAGTACTGCTGCAGTAGCCGTCACAGAAAGGGATTATGCATTTGAAATCTTCTTGCTTACCATTCCTCAACTGGGCCTTTCTCAGTTACACTTTTGTTTTTTAATGCTCCCATTTCAGAGTTGAGCAATTAATCGATGGGTTTAGGGACTTTGTTTCTCCTTTGGTCTGGTATGAGGCACCGAAGACCCCCGGCAACAGACTTAACAGCTGCTCCAGCAACTATGTGGCTCTGGGACATGAGCACCAGACGCTTCTCACCACCTCGCCTGTCAAACTGTTAGAGGGAAAGTCTCTCAGGTGATTAGTCAAATAATATATCTAATAAGGGGTTTAAGCAGCAATCCATTATGTTTAACAATTCTGAGAATCACTTCCCTTTTGGTGTGCTGTGCAAGAGGGGACGGTGCAGGGAGCAGCCGGCTGAGCGTCGAGTTCTCCCACCACCACCCGATAAAAGCTCATTCAACTTGATCATCAATTTTACTTCGGCGTAATTGATTGCCCAGATGTGCAAGAAGCTTTTACATCCAGCAAAGTTCCTGCTGCTACACGCTTGCAGGCTGGACTGCTGCTGGGGAGGCCCAGGGAAGGAGCAGGCGTTTACCTCAGCACCAACAGGGATACACGAGTAGTTCAGCGCTCGCTTTGTATTTCTCTGCAAAGGAAAAGCAGGTACTAGATCTGGCTTCTGGGATAAAAGGGTTTTGAAATGTGCTCAAGCAATGACTCGTAAAGGGAAGAGGGGAAATTTGGCTTACACCTCTTTTTTGTTTCCTAATTTAAAAAAATCCAGAAGTAATGCGTTGTTTTAAAAACGTCTCTCTGCACTCTTAAAAGTGGCTCTGTCGGCAACCTATAAGGGAAAAACCATCCATCAAGTTACAGCTCCCTGAGGAGGAAAAGCTTCAGCCAGACTGTATATAAATATGCATTTTGTTCCTGATAAAAATCTGTTTAATTCTAGTATCTAATAATATTTGGACAAAAAGATCTCTTTGTTAAAACTCATACACTTTTACTTTCTATAAGGATCTTGTAACACGTGTTCCCCATGGTCACCAAAACTCGAGTAAGGCCAGTGTCTTCTGCAAATTTAACTTCAGCCCTGACTCCAGAGTCACTCCTGACTTGGTGCATGCACGGTGGCTTTGCTCAGGAAGGATGTTGCCTTGGGTTGGCTGTACTCTGAGGTCCTGCAGCCCCGTCTGCCTGGCCGAGCTGCTGAGGCTCCCAGCTTCCCCACAGGTCTCAGCAAGGGTAAGGGGCTTCACAGCTCACTAGGGAAAAAAACATTCATTTCATGGAAAGAACATACTGTAGCAGAGAGGATCGCTGCATGTGTGCCCCAGAGCACACAGGCGCAGAGCTACCGGGGTCACCAGAGCCTTGGCGTGGTGCTTCATGTTGTCGTTCTTGCTTGAGGCAAGCGAGCTTGACAGGCACTGCTTGGGGCAAGGCAAGGCAGCTCAGCAGCACCAGCACAGCACCATTGGCAGAGGCTGGATGTGACGTTCCTGAACAGACAGAAGTAAGAGAGCTCCTGCCCTGCGCTTGGCATGGTTTGGAGGAAGGCATCTCTCAGGGCCTCGCATCGCCTCACGGCTTGGTGCACCATCAGACCACTCTCTCCCCACTGACACAAGAGAGGGCAGGCCCAATGTCAAAAAAGCCTCTTGCAAATTTAGCTGCAAGAAGGAATGGAGATTCTAGTGCTTAATCTTCCCCTGCTGCATTTACATGGCTTAGGTGGGACAAAAGATTTCCAAAAATTTCTTTTGGTAAAGCCTTGGTGAGATCAAATGCACCATTTCTAGGAGAGTATCTGGCCATCTAGTTCATACAAAAAGATGGTCTTCCCCCTGGAGACACCCTTCAAAGGTCAAGTACCTGCTGTAGGCTCACCAGTATCACTGTTATTTTGCCATATTAGTCTTGTGTTTGGGGCCTTATTTGAAACCCATCAAACGAACCTAAGCCTTGCCCTTGTCACTAACAGAAGCAGGCCCTTAAAACACACCCAAAAGGCCATGAAAAATAGAATAATCCACTCACCAGCTTTTGCAGGCCAAATCTCAAATGCATTTAACACTGAACTCTGGCTGCAAAACTTGTGGGGAGAGGGGGATAAACCAAACAAGCCTCGGTCCGTTGGGTTGCTTTAATAAAAGGTTTATTGGAAATATTTTTCTGCAGACATACAACAGTGAACAATGCTGTTCAAAGCTACAAATTTGCTAAGTTTTCCGAATCTTCTAAAAATACAAGTAAATGACCTTCATTTGTATTCAGTCTGGGAGGGAAACAAACTCCACTGTAATGTGATGCTGTATTTAAACTACCAGAGGACATTAATGGGATGTGAAAACGGTAACACTTCTAGAGGAAAAAACCCACACACCACTGCTGCTCTGCTGGGAGCCAATTAAACATACCCCCACAGCATTACTCCTCTCTGCATATCCAGATTAAAACCTCCCCATCTGAAACAATATTTAAGCAATCTGAGTACAGATATGACAGACAAGCGGGCACATGACTCGGCTCACTGATGAAAAAGATGCTGTTAAACATCCTGTCACTCAAGCTGCTGAATATTTGACCTCCCGGCACAACAGGCTTCACTTCAGGGGCAGGAGGAGGGACAGGGAGACTGTTTTCAAGTTGGATGACTCTCCCAACACACACATGCACACACAGTCCCAGAGGGCTTTGCTGCCTCAGAGCTTTATGGTATCTGAAGTACTTTTTTATTACCAAAAAAAAAAAGGGTCAGGCAACAACTTTGAGCAACTTTGTGCTCTTGATGGTAAGAACAGCAAGTACTTGCATTCCCTTTCTGAATCAAAACATCCAGCAGAAGGGCAAAGGACAGCATATGCACTGTCTGTTAAATTCCATGTTTTCTAAGAAACCCTGCAGATGTGTGGAAATTGATTACTTTATGCCAAGACAACATCTGGAACATCTTCGCAGCGAAGCCACCCAGTAAGGTGGTCAGAATTTAAAACAATCACGTCTTTCTGTTAATGTTGGCTTTTCCCCTTGGTTTCATCACTCCATAATTACAAGGGTACTGACCTCTGGCTACGCACGGTGACAGTTTGGCAATATATTAGGCTTTTCCTCACCGTTAGACTTCTGCGTGACTCCCCAGAGCCGGGCTTGCCCACACAGAATGTGTCATTTACTCACTGCTCTTTCTCCTCAGGAACTACAGAGGGAGAACAATCCCCTCACTGCAGGCTTCAGGAGAACCTGTCTCACCTTCTTCATACATAAAGGATTTGGAGAAACACCAGCACTCAGCTGTTTTACGTTCTGCCCATAACAGCAAGTGAGCAGGCCGTGGATACAAATGAAACAGCCCCACAGCCTCTACCCCAAGGTGACCCATGGGCCCAGAGGAACAAGCCCCTTGCACAGCCTGGAAGAACAGGAACCTGCCCAGGACCAACATCTAAAGAGAAGTCCCATTGACTCTCCATGAAAGGACTGAAGCAATGTCAGTGCTCCATTCCTGTGGGTCCAGGAGGCAAAGAGCAGCCAGTAAACAATGCAGCCATCTGTCATAACCCCAGAAGCAACCCACTAGAGCCAAGGGGTGCTACGCAGCGGGGCTTTTGGTAAGGACGCCCTCCCTTTCTCCCAGCCCAGGACTCAGCTCGGTGCCAGAGAAAGCTCAGCTTCAGCAGATAACAGAGCTTTGCACAGCTCTCCTCCTCCCTTCCCAGAGCTGCAGGAAGGAACCAGAGAAGTAAGCTTTATCGCAGCTCTTCAGGGAAGCCTGAGGAATCCCTCCACTCCCTCACCTCTTAACAGCAGCCGTGGTCTTGGTCAAGCTGTTTCGTTTCCCAGTCCCTTCACCCCTCCAGACAGCCCATCTGAGAGCACATTCCCAGCCAGATAAAGCCAGCCAGGCTGTCTGGGCTTTCAGCAGGTCACCAAGAAGCAATCACCTTCGGGATTCACTTATGTGGCCAAGCAGCGCAGGGCACTGCCTGCATTTCATATGCCAACAGGGCTCAAAGCCTCCGTTAATCTTGCTGCCAGGTATGGAAAAGGCATAGAAAGAGTTATTCTCTATATCCATATGAGTTTATTTTGTTGTCATCTGTTGTACTGACCTGTCCCATGGCCTTCTTCCAGGCACACAGCTCTGGTCACAAGCACTGAAGGGTAGGGCAGGCTCTTTTGCGTGTCTGAAGAATACGTTTAAGAGGACCTGAGCTCGCTCTCTCCTGGAGCTATTCAGTTCTGAGAAGTCAGTGTAAGCAATAAGACTAGTGAAAACAAAAGTGGAATATGGATGTGATGACTGTGTAATCAAACCAGGGAGGCTTGCCCCAACCCCATACAGATGGAGAAAGCTCCAAGAAGAAAAATGAACCTGTGTGGTTCCACTAAGGAAAGCACCGAGCCCTTCATGAGCAGAACAGAAAATGGATAATAGCATGTTTCACACTATTCTAACAGGAATTGCTTGCAACCAAGCCAGAAAGATCAGCACAGCACCAGGAAGAACAAGCTCCAGAAAGAAGCCACCCGTCTGAAAGCTCAGGTCATGTCAAAGGCCCAGCCTAATCAGGATCAACAGGACATTTACAGAGCAGCAGGGCTGTGATCCTGGAGCATCCTGTCTTACCTCCCATTACTGCTGGCAGAGTCCCACCAGCCACTGTCTGTGGCCAAAGACAACCACACCATCATCTTAGGACCAGGCAGCAGCTGGGGGCTGCCGTTCAGCCTGGCTGGAGGGCTGCCTGCCACAACAGGATCCGGGGTACAGCTCCTGCTCGGAGGGCTGCGGAGGAACAGGGATGTGGCTGCCAATGAGCAACACGCTACAGAGAGGTGGCACTGCCCGTTCACTCACTCACCAAACGTCACAGCTGCTCCCACAGGGCCTGGCCAGTGGGATGGGAACAGGCCGAGTACAAGACCATAACCTGCTGAGTCTGCATCTCTTCACCCTGTCTGCAGTGACAGTTATGAGTTGTGGCTAGGAACAGCACCTGAAATGGACTTCAAAACTCCTCACTTGACAGCCACAGACTCAAGACAGACCCTTGTGCAGGCACAAGGTAGGGAGCAAAGTCTGGACCTGCTTTGTGCTCAGCATCCTCGAAGAGGCCTGGAGCTGAAGCACTGGCAGACTCTGGAAGAGGCAAGTACAGGCCTCCTTCTTGACAGGACTGAAGCAGCCCAACTGTCTGCCAGAGTGAGGAACACTGCATGGTCAATGCCAAAGCTTCAGAAGCAAACCACTACCCAGAAACATCAGGTACAGCATAGGCACAGCTCAGAAGTATCAGGTATAGCATAGACACAGCCAAATTCTTCACCAACTCATCAGGTATTTCAAATAATCTCTGTTTATTGTTGGACTCAACAAGACACAAAGA
The DNA here is from genome assembly GCA_013401255.1 of Urocolius indicus. NCBI lineage: Eukaryota > Metazoa > Chordata > Aves > Coliiformes > Coliidae > Urocolius > Urocolius indicus. The sequence goes on along the minus strand of WBNH01009331.1, from coordinate 263,375 downwards.
GCTCTCCCTGCGGAGTGTCTGAAGTTTAAGGCACTGCTACTGTATGATGATCCAAAACTAAGGTGAAATACCCTCAGTGCCTTAAAACTAGGGAGAAAACTGACAAATCCAAAGTGTTTCTCAAGGTGAACACCTGCTCCAGGACTGCTCTGCTTGAAGCTTGAGCTGTGAGGTAAGTACAGCTCTCAGTATTTAAAAATGAAATTAAGTCGTTATTTATAAAACCAAGGGCAAATGTAAATAAGGCATCACTCGTCTGCACTGATGACCGGAGGCAGTGCCAAGGAGCAGATTTGGTGAGTTAGCCCAAAATAAGCCTGCAGGACAGGGCTAGCATAAGGGCTGTGCACTTACCAAACTCTTGGGTTCGCCCACAGAGGGCCAAGTTGCAGCCAGTGTGGTCACTGACCGTGTCGTAGTCCCTGCACTTCACTTAACACTGGTCCCCTTGGTCTTTCCCTTCTTTATTTATGAGCATTGACTGTCTCCCAGCAAACACACTCTGCTGTAAAAATAATAGCATCTTGGTAACAGGAGACTTCCCAGCAGCATCTGCTATTAGCTGCTGGCAGAGGCTGGGGAAGAGGCTGCACATTTCTGGCGTGCACTGAGAGGCGTGTGGTCTAGCGAAGTGCAGATTAGCGAGCGCTGTTACCTTAATTTACAGCCCATATAGTTCATGTTAACTCCACACACATTTTTAGATACATTAGCAGCTAAGTTTGACTCAGATACTTTTATTAGTTATTTGCTGTTTCTCTTTGACAAGTTATTACTGACTTCCCATGCTAGCTCCCTACAGCAAGACCTGAAGCCCTGTCAAGGAAAAGAAAACGTCAGCAGACTTCTCGGCAGCGCTCGGCTCAGGCTCCTTGCTCACAGGCTTTCACTTGCTACTAGGCAATCGTTAAAGGAACAGCAGCTTCTATGTAAGCAGCGATTTTGGTGTTACAAAAAGCAGCAAGCGGATCTAGGTTTAATTCAGGAAAACCACCACTTCCTTCTGAACATTCAACCCTCCCTCTCTACCACTTCGGTCAGCACAGAGATGGGCCTAAGAAACCCTCTTTTGCCGAGTCCTGGGTAGTTAAGTCTGGACAGTCAGGCAGAAATCTCCCATTCCTTCTGCTCAGATACCCTATCTAGCTGCTAACACTTCTGTGTGGCACCTTCAAAGGTTGCCATCACTGCTGCAGGCGTTTGTGTTAACCAACAGGGAATTCTGGTGGCATGGGGTGGCTGGCCACAGCCGACCACAGCACCGGAACACACCTCATCACTGCTCACCCAGGCAAGCAGCTCCAACAGCCAGGCAACGGCCTATTACTATACATTAATTTCTGTAATGACTCCAAGGAACAAGAATGCCAGGTCTTGACCTGGGTGGGCTCTACAGGATTAACTTAGCCAGAGATTAAGGCCTTACAGTGATGATGAAGCCTGACCTGCCAGCTCCAGTGTCTCACACTGCACAGCCCTGTGACAAACCCCATGTGTAATTCCCATTGAGCTGGCATCCACACACGTGCCTCCATCTAAGTCACTATTCCCTCCAGGGAGGGTTTGTGTTTGCGACACACACTGACCTCAATTTACAGAGAGGTCAAAATGATACAGCCCGTAGTCTGCACTAATAAAATAAATCACATCAAGTGACAGCTGCTCCTCCCCAGCATCTCTCAGCACGTTCCATAAACTTTCATTGCACTAAGTTAAGAACAGAAAAGACTCCAGGATCCTTTCTGTTCCCTGCTCAAGACATTTACTTGCTCTTCTTCATTATCCAGAGGTTTTTTTTGAAGGTGGTGTTCTTTCCTGTATCTTCACAAAAAGCCTCCAAATTGTTTACATACCAATGTCCAGCGTGTGGCTTAGAGCAGAAAGACTAAGCTGATCTTGCTTTGTCTCAGTGGGAAGTTAATTTTCCTGGTGTTATTACGAAAGGAAGAAACAATTAGCAGTTTTGAGGACAGGCTTTACACCACACATTTCCTAAACAGGTTTTGTTTCTAAATAAAATAGGTGAGATCAGCAGTAAGATTTAAAAGCTCCTGGGATCTGGTTTACTTCTCCCTTATTTCTTCTCTGCACTAGTATTCATGCCTTTAAACAAAATTAATCTCCCAGAAAATACATACACCCACCCTTGGCCCCTTGACATTCATGCCTATGGCAAAATTATTTGCATGTTTCCCCTATTGCATAATTGTCTCATTAGCACTGCAGAAAGAAGGTGATGGCTTTTCCCTCTGTGCCACTAGCCAAATCCAAGGGCAATCCTGCCTGGTGCTGAAGGAGCAAAATTTGCTTTTTAACATGGAAGGGGACTCCAAGCCTCCAAGGCATCACTGGGAACTCAACTACAACACTTGAACACTGGCATTTACTCACAGCCCTTAAGGAAGATGAAGCCAGTGGGCCAGGCTGGCGTTTTCCTTTGCCTTGCTAAACAAATATTCATATTCAAATTACTTTCGGATACATTTAAATGAACACAAAGTTCTGGATCACGGTCAATAGGGCAAAAAACAACGCCAACTTTTTAAATGCACAGATGTAATACATACATTAACCACGAAACCTGGCTAAAACACAGCAGTATATACTTTATGCTATTCAGAAACGTGGCTTGGCGACTAAAATTAATAGAACTTGTCTGGAGGACAGCATAAGCTTTCTAAGAGCTCTTTCAGCCTTAACTTATGCCCCAGTTTTCTTTTTTTTTTTTTTTTCAGAATTCCAATCTATGCAGCAGCATGCCTGTCCCACTGGCAGAACGGGGCTGTGGAGCCAGCATTCCTCCAGGGCTCACGGGTCCTAGGCTGTCGGGAACCCTGGTGATGGATCAGATCTAGGAGAGGGACTCGTTTGGCTGAACAAATAAACAGCAGGTCTTCCCTTACAGTGCCCAGCTCCACGGGTGTACATGTGTGTGCACGCATGTGTGTAATCCCTCCTTGCAAGCCTGTCCTGCCTGGTGAGGGGAATTCTTCTTCAGGGTTGCAGTATCAGCCTCATGTGAGGATGCACACCTTCTTTCTCAACATCTGACGAGCTTATACCTTTTAAGTTCTCCCTGTTTCGTTCTGCTGTTGGAGGAATGGGTTCATAGAGGGCACTCCCAGGTTTCACTTGAAGGGTACGTCCAAATACAACAAGAAGAGCTACCAGGATGCACCTATTTGAGTTCGCTTTTGTGCACAATGCCATGCGCTCAAGACAGCTGTCCTGCTGAGCTCTGACTTCCACATCCTGGCTCTGTGAGTATGCCAGTAAATGGAGTTTAGAAAGCTAAGGTGAAGTCCTAATAAATCCTACAAGAGGGCAAGACATATTCCGGGTAATGAATTCCTATCTTGAATTATTCCATCATAAGAAGGCAAGTAAGCATTTTTAGCTACAGACCGTGTCACAATCAAAAGTTAAAGTTGCCAAGTTGTTAAAATTTTCAGCCAAATCAGTAAAGAGTGAATATTAGGAGTAAGGTCTGCATGCAGCCTTGTGTACTTGACTTGGTCTATGTGTAACAAAACAGGAAATCTCAGCACCCCGTTCCAATTAAGCAAAGGCTGATTTCTCATGGAACATAAATTTCCTACTTTTCTCCCAGAACGGCCTTATGCTGATGTTTTAAATAGTGGTAAAACATTGTTTTTAATTTCACACCTCACATAGCACAGTCAAACGCTTCATAACAACATAAACAAAACTTTAGGCAGAGCTTTGTGACTGAATTCAAACGACGATTTCCCCCCCCACAATATGTACTCAAGGTTTGCAGGGAAAATACAGAAACTTGTTGGCTAAGGCCACAGAAATGAGTTCTCTGGTGTTTTGGCTACTGCTGCCAACCCTAGTCAAGAATGTGTTAACAGTGGATGCATTGATCCAAATCCCGTTACTCCTGCCACCCATCAAGGAGAGAACCGTTTATTCTATTTCCGTTCTCCTCTTGGTCGTATCGTAGGATCGAACGACTTGCGACTGGGAAACAACACCGTGCTCTTCTTGAGAAAATGCATATCCATCTGAAAAAGCAAAGGGAGGAAAAAAGTCAGTCACTGGAGTCGAGCACAGGGACACAGCCCGCTTTTAGGCATCATCGAAGTTACACGACTGACACTGCAACGGTTTCATTTCTGTGCTGCGCTTCTGACCATTTACAGCTGTATTACATTGCCCACATCACACAGAAAGGATGTCTGCTGCCTTCCTGCTCCCTTCCCCAGGTCAGGGATGTGTGTACACAGTCAGCACTGCCCTTTGAGTCAACCTAATAAGCTACAGACTGAATTTGGACACCACATGTACTCCCATAGTGGCAGAGCTGCTTTAAAGACCTAACAGACAGGTAGAGATTTGCATTTTGGCTCGACTCCTCTATAGTCTGCTTGATATCAGCAGTTTCCCCGGAGCAACGTGGCAATGTCTAGACCACAACTGGATGTGAGTCACATCTTCCTCTTAACTCCTTTCAGGAATTTTGTTTTTACAAGTTTCCAGGTGGCATCTGACAAATCACACCAAGAAACTCTCGGTCCTCTTGGCCAGCCACCCGTATCTTGAACACAGCAAACAAACATATTCTGGAGGTCTCTGTTTTGCACAAGTAAATCCTGCTAGCTTGCGCAACTCCTTGGTCTTCCTAGAAATTACTCAGATGAAAATAATCATGTGCCTGATTTCTTTTAAAGTATTGTGGACAAGTATAATTTCCAACATCATCTGCAAAACACCACGTTACCTGTAAAACAATCACAAAAGCCAATGGGCCAACATGGTGAAACACCAAACAGTATTGAAAGCAGACATGACCCTACAGAAAATTCTCAATGGAAAACTATAGCAAAGGACAACAGACTTTGCAACACCAAGGAAAGGTGCTTTTCAGGTGTAAATGAGCCACCAGATAGGAGAAGGGTGGCAGATCAGCATAGTTACAAAACTGGAGAAGTCGGAGAGTCACAGGCTATACTGGGCCAGACAATGCTTTGTAGCAGGAAAGCAAGCAAGAGGTGGCAAAAGCGAACACTGTCTGTCAGAATCTAACAATTATACCATGTCCAACTCTCCACAGGCAATTCTCTGTCTTCCCCGAGCAGCTCTGGAAGCAGGAGCTTATGAATTCCAAAATCCTGCCTCAAATTCACCCCAGGCTGAAAGATGATGCATCAGATAAAGACGAATGTCCCAATTACCACCCAGAGACCTAGCAAATGTCGTCCAGGAGTCCTCCCTTAACAGGCTCAAAACAGATCTTGTTCAGCTAAGGCTGGAGCACAACACAGAGACCCTATGACAGAAAGGCACACAGCGCACAACACCATCATCAGGGAGGAGGGATGTGAGGCCCCTAAACAGCTCGCTGCTGTAGACTGAACTTGCCAGAATGCAGCCTGCTTTGAAGCAGATGACCTATGCTGGTAGTCAGAGGACCATAAACGAACCATATCCCCTGAGTAAGGCTTGTTAAACCTTCATTTTGACAACCAAGTTGGGAATCATGTGAGACAGGCACATGCTCAAGCACTCCGAGATCTTTTCCCCTGGCTAACACTTGCAAAGGGAGGGTGGTCAGCAACTCCTATACAGCTGTAATCTGCTGGGAAGAGAGTCCCACCACACTGAGGATGACCACTGTTCATGTGGGGGGTTCCTCTCCTCTCACAGAGTGCAGGTAAAGGGCACCTCTGAAACCACAGGGAATTTGCTGTTGGTTCCAGCTCCTAAGGCAGCGCACACACACTCCCTTATAGCAGGAGAGCACAGCATCAGCGGGTTAGCTCACCTGAATCACATCATGGTAGGACATCTTTGCCAGTAAACAGAGGGGATTCACACATCACTCAAAAAGTAACTCCAGTCCCATTTCCCTCTTGGAACAGTTGCAGGACAGTATGAACTTTGATTTGAGTATGTTACTGATCATCCCAGCATCCCCTTTTCCTGAGAAATTCTATGCCAAGGTACATACAGTTACAGAGGTACTGGTTGGTTTTTTCCTGCCTCTAGCTGAAGGTTCACAGAAAACATTCACAAAATGCAAACAGTCTTTTGGAAAAAAGTATGTGCGTGCTGGATAGTCGCAAGGGAAATATGATTTACAAAACAGGCTTTCATTTGAAAAAAAGGTTAGATTCACACTTAAACAAATACGTCCAGTGGGTTTCTTCCTTGCTAAGGGCCAGCATGCTGTTAGCTTTTTTGGCTACATTCTCAGTGGAAAGTCAACTTGGTCAAAGACTGCAAGCTTCAGCCATGCCCCATAACCTGGTCTGCATCAGTATGGCTTTGCTATGTTTACTTATCCAGTAAGATCATTCAGTGCAGTGGATTCTTCAACTGCTCTAACTCCTGCAAACCCAGCACTGACTAGATGAGCATGTAGAGACCAGCAGCCTCAGGTACCTTGGCACGCCCTGCACCATTTCCAGTGCCAGGCCAGGCCTATACCCTCCAGGCAGCCCCAGCACTCTGCAAAGCCATGCAAAACGCAGTCAAAGAAATACATTCAACCCTCCCACACTAGTAGAAAAAACCGTAAGAGGGAAAAAACATTCAGGTTAAAATGATTAATGGTTAAGAATACCAGGACTACCCTACATCCTCATGTTCTTGACCTGTCCTGAAGTATCAGCAATGAGGGTTTTGTGTGCACATCATGGGAAATGCTGTGACCTCCATACTTGCACACTGCCCTACTTAGTTGAAGCTCGACGTTTGGCAGTTTATTTAAAACTTTTCCTGTTGATCTGTATAGAGGAAGATGAGTTCATATTATATTTTCTTATTCACATTACAACTAAAATCAAGCTCCAAGCTGTTCAGGCAGCTGACTGTGCCTTGTGGAGTCAGAGTGCTGTGAATGCTCAGTCCCATCCACACTCTCCAAGCAGTTTTACATTTCCACTATTTTTAGACCCCATCCAAAAACAATGAAAGTTTCCATCTGCCAGTTACTATGGAACTTTTTTGGAAGTTTGAACTTTTTCCCCCAACTCCAGTTTTAAAACCACACCTACGGGCCTGCCCTGGGAACAAGGTCCTCATTGTTCAGCTGTTCCGCAGCAGCCCAAAGAAGGAACATGTTTCTTTGGAGGCTTCTGGGCACAACTCGCTCACGGCCAACGCAGAAGGACAGACCTTTGTACTTAGAGGCTTTCTATTAATGGTGGATTTTGAATACCTGTCAGCAGGGCTCATTTGTTAAGAGGAGACTCACGTTCTCATCAATCTAAGGTTTCACTTGTACCGGATACTATCAGGCAACCTACTGCATTTTAAAAAGCACCCTGTTGGGTTTTTTTAAAGTTTTGATATTCTATTAGTAGATCAGAATCTAGACTCCCATTAGGTCTCTAATTTAACACACTTTTTCTGCCCGCTGCAATGACTACTCTGGTGTGTGCAATGCTGGATTACAGAAACTGCATCCACGCACGTGTCCTCAACACAGACGGCAACGCTGAGCAAGCCCACTGGCCCACTCACATGCAATAGCTTCCCAGACCAGGATCAGAAAGGGTCAAGAACACTCTCTGTACTCCAGAAAATCTGCTCATGGTAGGGCTGCATACAGTTTTAGCCACTTTAGGGATTTATTTCAGAGACATCCCATTCCTTACACTCTCTTCTGACACCTCTGAACTGTCTTGTCCTGGGGTTTAGCTCAGTCCAACCAGCAAGAGGGCAGCTCTAACCGAAAGTCTGTCAGAAAAGTCACCTTCTGCAACAGAGATAGCCAACAAAGCTGGTGAAAGGTCTGGACAAGTCTCATGAGGAGTGGCTGGGGGTGTTCAGCTTGGAGAAGGCTGAGGGTAGACATGATCATTCTCTACAACTATCTGAAGGGAGGTGGTACTGAGGTGGGGGTTGGTCTCTTCAGTAATGAATGACAGGACAAGAGGAAATGGGGTCCAGTTGCATCAAGGGAAGTTTAAATTGGAGATTAGGAAGAACTTTTTCACTTAGAGGGTTTTTAAGCATTGGAACTGGCTGCCCAGGGACATGGTGGAGTCCCCATCCCTGGAGATATTGAAAAACTGTGTGCTGAAGGATATGGTGTAGTGATGGTTTTTGACAGTGTGAGGTTAGTAGTTGGACCTGATGAGCTTTAAGGTCTTCCCCAACTGAAATGATTCTACGATGCTATGATTTCACTATTTCATACATGCAGTGGTTTACGGTTTAGTAGAAACCAAAGTATGAAACGCATTTTATCATCACGTCATTCCTCTTTAAAGAAAAATGCCCAGATTCACATCCATTGAAATGTCTGGTGTTTGGAGGGATGGGAGGGGTATTTTTGATAAAATAAACTATCTTTCAGGAAATGTTGCTGCTTATACACCAAAAATCTCTGACATTAAAAACCCAACAATGTTAGTGTATCACTTGGCCAGCCAAATTCCCTCTCAGACCAAACGTCTGGTTCTGCAGAGTTTTCAAGGAGATTTCCTATGATGTTGCAGTTCACATTGATCAATTAAACAGTAAATGCTAACTCAGCTTTGACTTCTCAGTCAACCCTCTTCCACTTATCCTGGGAAACTGAGAGCTGCTTTAAATCTTGAACATTTTGACTAGTGCTTACAGAAATCATTCATTTCTCTGCTGATAAACTACGCCTGTGTTTTCTAAAGGACCCAAGAGGAATTCCTGACAAATGGTCCCATCTCTTTTGTCCCGGATACTAACCAACCCGTATTTGAATGCAGAAATGAGCCAGATGCTGCAGCATTAATTCTAAACTAATTATTCCTATTTCTTTTTCTTAAGTTAATTTTAAAAGGCTGCAACTTCACTTGACGATCAACAAATAGGTAGCTCGGAAAAAAGCCACAACAGAATGTGTATTATATTTCAAACAAATGCAACGTAAGAGGAAATGGAGTTTGAAAAGCATCTCCAGTAGCTACCTTGTTGTTTTTCAAAATCAAAATGCACCAGCAGGAAAGTGAGAGGAAGGTGGTGTCTACTAGTAGAAAATAAATGGAGGGATAAGAGCCCTCAGCATGACGACACTATTATTATCATTTACCAGTCCCCACACCGTGAAACAAATCTCAGATGACATGTGTGATTTCTCCACTGACTAATAAGGTGCAAATCATATACTCTGCATTCAGATTTACTCTGTGCAATCACCACATTCTGTCAAGGAAGAGGGATTGTCTTTGCTAGCATAGGAAATCTGGGCCAAGTGCAGTAATCCTCATTCAGGCATGGCTCTCTGCATTTCAGGGGGGAGTTCTGCCAGAACAGTGATGAATGAGAATGGGGGTCAGCTCCACTCTTAAGAGTGTACTAAGACAGATGACAACTAAACACTGGCAGGGGTATTCTGAATTACAGGAGGGAAACTGCACTAGAGGAATGTTATGGGACTTCCCTTCCAGATTGACAGATCTGAAGACACCTGACCAAGTGGGGAGCACTGCCCTTCCCATCCTGCTGGTGAGGCTCTAGGGGCACAGGTGATATCGGTCAGTCACGCAGGAGAAAGGGCAGGTGAACAACCATCTTTATCTACAGAGCTTGTCTAAAGGAGATGCTACCTTCACAAAGTCATAGCAAATAAAGACATGAACTTGGATGGAGACTAAGAGAAGGCTCAGCTAGAGAAAATCTCATTGCAAGGAAACTTTCTGAGAGGAAAAGCTTTTGTGAGTCATTACTGCTCCTTCCCTCAAGTGTGAACCGCAGCACACAACACACTAGAAGGAAGGAAGGGTCTAAAGACATGTCTGAGAGGAGCCTGGTCATACTTTCTGCTCACTCTTAAGAAGCTTTAGAAAGCATATGGCAATGGCCAGTCTCCAATTTCACCAGGAGCTATACTAAGCCCAGAGGCCAGCATCATCATCACTGCCTAAAAGACTCTGAGATGGTTTTATGTTAGCAATATGGGCTTGATTATCATATAAAACTTGTCTCATGGCAACATCATCCAACAGGAACTTCACCTTTTTTTTTTTGTTTGTTTTTTTTACAGTTTTCATAAAGCTTTCCAGGAGTTACACTGGTATGAAGGAATCACATAATCTCAGATGGTACAATTAGCAGGTAGTTTTCTTTCATGCTTCTGACAGCTCTACATGATGCAGGAACATAAAACGATAGTCAGAGCAAGAAAAACAGTCATGAAGGTCTTACACAGTTTAAGGGCATACTCTTCCAGACAGACAGGGGCTACTCTCCAAGGCAGTCATTCCGACACAGTTTCTTTACTGGGGGGAGACAAGAGATGAATTCTGGCTGGCGCTCCTGTATGGCACTGACAGGCATAGCCTGTGTCGCTCTGCCCTCCCACTTTGGGGGCTGGATCCATCAGAGCATTGTGCTGAACGAGAGCACTTCAGTCATGTATCCTGACTGATGGTCTTGTCCTGTGCTAATGCTTTTGGAAAGGGGCTGTCTCACCAGCAGAGATCCAAAGAAACACATAGAGTGAGCTTCTGCCTTTTGTTACAGGGCTCTGTAGACTTACATCAGTGGTCATCTTCCTCTCACCACAGATCACTGAAACTCCCCAGGAGATTTTTCTCCTTTCCATGTGATTGGAAACAAAGCTATTTAGGCATTGTTTGCTCTAAACCAATACTGCATCTTTACAATCTCTGCTAAGAAATTAAATCACATTTTCCTTCCATGTTGAGACCAAGGCAGTTGATTTGCTCAAATCTGTGTCAGCTGTAACTAAAAAAAAAAAAAAACCTTTTTCTGCTTTATATGCAAGTGTCAGATTCTAAGATGGAGTCACACAAGCAGTTTTTGGAAGAAGTGGCCTTCACAGACCGGGAACTTGGAGCCTGATGGAAACATATGAACAATTCAAGACTTCAAACAGAGCGTTTGTAGTGGTGATTTAAGATACTGGCCCAGCATGTCAAGGCTACTGCCCTATTCATCAAGTCTTTGCTTTGAAGATGTCTAGCACTTAGTAAACAGTTGTACAATTTAGGGTTGTGAAAACAGCACATATGTTCCCTGGATTTCACATGGCCTTGTACATATAGCAGCTATGCAACATTTGACAAGAGATGATAGAAGTTTTTTAAAGAGTCATGGCTATGCCATAAAGAGTCTTTCAGTCCTAACAGCTTCACAACCAAAATTGACAGTCATGTGAAAAACAGACGGCAGATTTTAACCCATCCTGAATCATTTAGCACTTAATCATTTGCATTTATAGGAAAGCTAGTTATCCAAATTAGCATTTGTTTTGGTATGTCATTTTTCTTTCTCAATAGCTAGTCATCTAATGACCTGATGATGTGTTCTACCAGACTAAAAGCATATATCAAGCCTGACTAGTCACTGCTGGTGTATCTCCCTTCTGCCCTATGGTTAAGGCTCTACAGCAGACTACTTTGACAGCATTTTATTTAAGCATTTTATGGATTTCTTCTGTCAATCACCATCTTTGGAATCTCCTCAAAGAGCATGTTTGCATGCCCAAAGCTGTGCTGCCATCAGCATTCCTAGCTCTTTGACACAAGGGATTAAATCCTGGCAGGAGCATTTGGTCCACAGGTCTGCTCTGCACACTGGCCTCTTCCCAGGAGCGATGGGACTGATCGCTATGGATGCACATCCCTTGACAGTGATAGCCTTGCCACGACTCTATGAAGGACAAAGACTAACAGAGCTGACACTGTTTCACCCCTCTGGTTAAATTTCCTGTGGAAAACAGGTATACCATTTAGTCTCTCTGATCCCAGCCCTGCCTCCATGGCTTGGACCACAACAGTTCTACTACATAAGATGACACAGCCAGAAAAGAGGTTTGACTTCCCCAGGATTCTTAAACAGTCAGGAGTGTCACTTCTCACTGCAATAGCAATACAAACCCCAAATCCAAGTGCCTGCTCTTTGGCCTGTGTGCAGCAGTACTGTGTGCTGGGAGGCTATTTTCTTTAGTAAGATGAGCATATTTTGACCACTAATTTAATCACAAAAGAAACTACATCTTACCACTATAAGGGGTTAACTGGACTCCCTGGTCCCTCTAGACAGCATGATCCTTCAGTCTATCTGGCCTACTGAGCCATTTTAAGGCTGTGGATGCCTTTCTAACACTGACAAAACCACTGGGGTCCAGCAAATTAAGGCCTGTCACACATTCCTCTAGGAAGATGAATAAATGGATGATCTCCACACAAACAAGAAATGCTACTTATTCCAAATAACAGCAGCAGCAAGATGAAACACGGCATCTCTCCTCCCAGCAGAGGACAAAGCAGGAGAAGAGCAAAGCAGCTCTGCACACCACGGCTTTCCTCATCAGAAACACAGAGAACCCCTAAGTGGCATCCCTGAAATATTGTTGTGTTCTTAGCCAACCAGAGCTAACATGATTTTTCACAACGAAATCATTTCTACTCAAGCTAGGCTCTATCACAACATTTATTTTATCCTGCAGAGTTTTTTATTTCACAGTATTTTTGTGACTATCAGGATTTTACATTTAGAGAATCTGCTTACTGGGATTTTGTCATTTGGGGCCTGTTGACTGGATCCTAGGGAATTATCCACATTTGAGCTCCACCTGCCTAAGGCCAAATACACTAATTCCACTTCCAAATGTCTGTGTCTTGCTTGGCAGCTCAGACTCCGTACTACATTATCTCTATCTACAATTTAATTAAAAAATAATCAGCCGGTGCCCCCCTCGTATGGGGCCGACCGCTGTGAAACACACATACGCACACACACACAGGAGCTGCTACTTACGTGACACACTTTGCTGGACAGAATGAGCACGGAAAAGGCTCGGAGGAGTTTTCCTGCCAAGCCTCTTTAACAAATGATCACGTTCGTTCACGCTGAGGGAGAGAGAAAAACGTAACAGTGAGTAAACAGATAATTTCAACGTAAAAGTCAACTGTATTTGAAGTGCTCGTTTGCTTTGATTTTGTCAGTATTTAAGATGGTTGTGGCACAAACAAATAATTTTCCCTTTCTTTTGCACATTATCAAGAGAACTCTCTAGTACTGGAAACTCCTCCTTTCTAAGGCCATTATGTACAAGTTCACAATTAGTTAATCCATCCCTGGTGCTACCATTACTGCAATTTCCAAATGTCTGATGCCTATAAATTATTACAAGCTGTATCAGCAGTCTGACACCAAGTGATATAGAACGTTAAAAAGAAGATTTCTCTTTAGTAGTGAGTACATCAATCATGGCACCCACAAACTGCCTTAGAGAGAAGGAGTAAAGCATTGTGGCTTAGCACGTGGTAAAAGGCTTCTATCACACCTGCAAAACTCCCTGAAGCAATGAAAGGTGGAAGCCATAGTTAATTCTGTTTTCTAAAGAACACTCTCATTTTCACCTCCAACCTTCTATGCAGCTGTTGATTAAAAACCCCTTTGGCTTACACAGTTCCTCTGGATGGCCTCAAAAATTCTTACTGAATTTACAGAAAGTGAAAATACAAACTTAAGGTGCAAAATACAGCATACGTACACAGATTATTAGAGACATTCTCCACTCTGATTTTTACTAAAAACAACTAATTTCATCAACAACTTTGTGCCTTGAATTAATAAACAATGGCTAAGATCCCGAGCTTTCAAAGGGCTTAATTAGGTACACAAGTCCAACTAAGTTCTATGGGGTTTTAAAATAATGTAGGTGTCCAAATCTCTTTGAACTGGAGGCTTCAGTAACTGTTATGTATGACATTATTTAGAAAAAGATATTACAGTCTACTTCAGTTCAAAGTGCCTCTGTGACTGTGTTGTTTTTTCCATCTTGTCTTTGTTCCTAACACCAAGATGAAGCAATGCACAGAAGAGATCTGTTTGTGCAGCTCCTTGCAGTGCCTTTATCCTATTTGCACCACATTTACAGCATGTTACCATTCTCAGTCTGCTTGTTCTTTCACATCTTTGTTCACCTGCAGGAATTCCGCTGGTTGCGCTGGGAACACGGATATGCATCTGAATGCCAACGTTGGTATCTTTCTTGGATTAGATTACAAATTCACATACATTTGGTATATGGAATGGAAATCCCAGCAAGCACAGCTGCTGCTGTCAACAAGCTGACACAGCTTTAAACAAACAACTCCCTTTCATTGCAGCGGTTTGCTGACTTCAAACAAGACAGTAACCAAAGAATCTCTGAGATGCCTATAATATGTAACCCAGCCATGCAGGCTTGTATTCCACTTAATAGTCCATTAGGGTAATATCCAGGCTCACAGTCCTCTGTTCAGTGCATGAATGAGGTGTCCATGAAAGAAAGGGAAGAATCCTTTCTCTTTTTCCTGTGGTCTCTAAGGTCAGACACTTGAACTACGAACTGGTACAGCCTACGGACCCCTCCATAAAACCTTTGTAAACTGTCAGCATTTTCAGACATTTGGTCTCCTCCCCTCCTTCCCCTGGCACCACAGAAGCACACCTGCAAGAGATATGCCAGGTTGCTTTCTCTGCCTGCCTTCAACAGTATTCCCTCGATATAAAATAAGTTGATTGCATATTTAGAAGCAAAACTACAGATAGCAATGGAGCTTTTGGATCATGAGATCTGCATGCTTTCACAGCAGGATCACAGTTTCCACTAAACCACCATTACAGCCTAGAAGCTTCTACTAAATCTTGGAAGATCCAACTGGTAAAAAACCCCAAGAGCAAGTTGCTGTAAGAAAATCAACTACATGCACAAAGAAACTTCTGACTGCTCAAAGCAGTTAGTGTAATAGAAGGCACGTATTAAAGAGAATCACGAGGTAAGAGGGTGGCAGACATAAAACAAGACATGAGATCTCTCTACCCTTTAGCAGGCTTACAGAGTTGATAGTCTGCAGAATCAGTCATTACCAGCACTCATGCAGATCCGTGATGCTGCATTGTGCAACATCCCCTGACCACAGAGGACTGCCTGTAAGCCCACTGACTACCAAAAGCAGCAAAACAGAGCCTACTGCTGACCTGGAAATGACAGAAGTGGAACACTTGCTCATCTTCTACAGGTAAAGAACACACAGGTAGAGTCCTTCTCATCTCAGTAGGAGAACTGGAGGATTTTGGATAGATGGCTTAAAGAAGGAATATTGAACCACTTCAAAAAAACCCCACTCTATAGGCCAAATAAGCAACATCTACCACAAAATTCTTACACTGGGGATAGAGTTAAGCACAGCAGCAGAAGGCATGAGGAACAAAGTCTTCATCTGCCCATGAAGAAATGCAGGATGGTATCTGCCACAGATCCGTAACAGTTAGCTCCTCAGGCTTCTACGTGTAGTCAAGGGACTTCTTGAGCAGGAGGGGCATACTGTAGCTCTGAGGAAGCCAAAGCTAGACAGTCTTTGATATTGTTAATTATAATCAACCATCTCAAAACTGGAGCTGTATCTGATTTTCCCACCTGGGAAATTATATTGGATTGTATCTATTCAGAGAAAGGAAAACTCATGGAAGAATTGGAGCATTTGTGGATTAAGTACAAAGGATGTTTAAACAGACTGCAAGTCAAGATCAGTCAAGTATTATAAAATGAGCTCTTAATACATAGAGGTAAACGCAACACTTCTGAAATGGATGAGTATTTTATTTATTAAGATACCAACTCTCTCAATATAAGCTCTCAAAGAAAAGAAAAGTGAAGTTAGGTGTGTTTCTTAACTAGACTGAAGTGTTTGTACTGATATCAACTCTCTGCTTCCGCACAAGGTTTTTGTCTGCTACCAACAGACAACAAAATGAAGACTTCTCAGTCTCTCTCACACTTTGATGTAAAACTAATGCAGGCACCATGTTAGGCCTTGCTCACAGCAATATTGCTTGTAAATCTATCCAAAGTATTAGCCATGATTTCAAGTGTTAATTATGCTTTCCAAGGATTCGGAGTCAGTGCCAAAGTTCTCCCATGGGGTCGAAGGATGACATCTTAAGATGTATTGAGGCAAAAGGATAAGAGATTATGAGATCACACTCTGAATATTTGATAGAGTTGTGGTCACACTCATGATCTTGGAAACAGTGTCACAATGGAAGATACCACAAATTCAGACATCCTTATGAGAGTCAATGACCTGGAAAGTGACTAACCAACTTAAGCATATTTCACAGTTAGTGACCTCAGAAGGGGTAAGGAAGAAACACCATCTATCTGTAATAAGGATACAGGGACACAGACAAAATGGTTCAAACTTAACAAACCAAATAGTAGTTTAGAACAAAATTTATTAAAAAGTCCCATTTCTGAGGGTTTCTATTCAAAAAAGACGTAAAAAGTCATTACTCAAGTCATCTAAAAACAGATTCAGTAGCTTCAATGGCTATCTAAGAGGGTAAAGATGACCTCTGTCTGCCTGGAAGTCTGTGCTAACGTTACACAAATTCTCTAAGTGAATGCAAAATCAAAAGCTAAACTAAAGGCAACATGTTAATTCATAACAATATTTTTCCATTCCATGAACAAAATAACTTCTTTTCTCTCCCTTTCTCTTCTTTTCCCATCTGAATTGCTCTAAGGTGTCAACAGAGACCTTAATTTTATTTTTCTGTGTTCTCTCCTCATCCCTCACAAAAGCAAACAGCCCTTAAATCTCAGTAACAAACATCTGGCTTTACCCATTCAAATGAGGTGCATCAAAACAAACAGAATAATTCAAAGCTGACTGAAAGGTCCCACTGGCTCATTTGCTCAAGTAATTAAAAAAAGATGAGCTTCATCACCAATTACCCTTCTGAGCACTAATTAGCATTAATGAGGATTTGCAGTATTTGGTATAGCTTGACCCAGAATGTCCTCCTGAGTCCACTAATTGGCTGGTGGCAAAAGCTGGGCTCACAAAGAAGGGAAGGTTAAAGTGGATGCAGGTGTCTGAAAATTGGATCTTCCCTGAGAAAACATACACATAATTTAGTTAAAGAAAAATTAAAAATCGAGGCCCTTCCCTTCTTTTGCAAGAACTGATCTCATAAGAAATGAGTCTGTGTTTTGTTATGATTTACTAGAAAAGACAGAGTACAGGCACACCAAATGGGCAAAGACAGTTGCCATTAGTTTTAACTCACTGCTCCTCTGGATCATTCAGAAGTTGGTCAGATACACACGTATGAAACGGTTTTGTTTTGTTTCTGCTTTTCTACTTTTGAGCTACTAGTGAAGGGCTGCTAAAGATGACAAAACACAGAACCACATACCCCAGCTGCTATCCCTCTACCCTAAAAACACACAAAGGACCCGTGGCAGAGGCATGGCTCTTCAGTGCCCATGGGTAAGCCCAGAGGGCAAGAAAGCATGCAGCTGCTTTGCCTATCATCTGAACAGCTATGAAGCCCGTCACCCTACTGCCTGCAGGTGCCCTGTCACTGTTTCCTCATCTCTGGTGCTGCCGCAGCATCTAGCAACAGGTGAATCATTGTGCAGCTTGGCTTATGGCAAAAACCCCTCACAAGTTTAGGTTGAAGTTCTGCCTTCCACTCCACAGTCTCCCTCCTACCCATATGCATTTCCAAAGAGACAAATCCTCCTTCAGCCTCTTTCTTTCCACTGTTACATATTTTGCCTGAGAAAGCCTGCCTGGCCTGCATTCCTCTCCTGTTGAAAGAAATGTCCTGCAATATGACAGCAGTGAAGGAGAGAGAAAAAGATGTTTGTGGTTAAACACAAAGTCAGGAAGTTTGTGCCCCTGTCGACTTTACCTGTGGATTAGATTTTGAGGTCAGACAAGGATACTCTTCTCTCCTTTTTAAAATTTAGAATTAAAACATAAGAATTGTGGGTTTTTTCCCATAAATTCCAAACAGTACCATACACAAAAGTATGATGTTTCTTTGTTGAAATGTTTCTGTCACCAAAAGTTACATGAACATTCAATACAAAGAGCAAGAAAAAAAAGCTATGAAACACACTTCTCCAGCTCTGCCCAATCCTAATCACAAAACTCTTTACAAGCAAATTGGTGATCTTATTTCAGTCTCTTGCTTCTAAAACTGTGTTAAGCATCTTCTAAAGAAGAAACAGAAGTTCAAGCACTAGGATTTCTCCTCGAGTATGACCTGGCAGAGGAGCTTCATGGATGCCTCTCCAGCTGCTAGGGCACAGCAAGTATTCCTGAGGATTTATTCACAAGTTGTATCTCTCACCTTTCATGCCATGTAACACTGTTTGAAGCATGAGTCAGGATCCAGGTGGACAAAGAGTGAGTACTGTAATTCAGGCAGAGGCTAGGGCCACATTTTTGTAATTGCCCAGAGAATAACTATATTTCTTCCTCAAATACTTCCTCCTGGCTGAGTGCACTCCTCCATTGCAGCCACAGGCCATGGTTTAGCCTGTTTTCTTGTAGTTTAGGCTTAAGTGCATTACTTGAATTCATATGTGGGAGTTAAGAGTTATGCAGAGGGCAGAGAGATGACAACTAACACAGTCTTGATATAATGAGAACATAAAACCAACATTCTAGCAGACCAGGCAAAAAACAATAAAGCATACAAATCACCTCATATGCAAGGCATATTAATGCTGAAGGTTTAGCAAAACTCTGTATGCTCAATATTCACAAGAACCCAGGGCTGCAGAAAAAGGCCTGACAGGCCAAGGGAGCAAATGTACCTCCATCCTCTGGGCTTCAGAGACATTGTAGAGAGAAATGTCCCTCCTACAGAAAAGCAGAAGTAGCAACTGTAGGCTTCTGCTTGGTTTCTCTCTCTGTCTCGGTCCATCAAGGGGAGATGTTATTTCTGGTTATCTAGCACTGGATTGCAGGAATGTTTTACTATGAGGTCAATCAGGGTAGGAGGTCTTTTTAATTTAAAAGGCAAACAGGCATTACTGATAATGAAGCTGCAGTGTAATCAAGGGAAATCTCCAGAGCATTTCACAAGGAAGCATCTGAGCCCTATAAACAGTAAAACAAAAAAATCAGCATTTTCTTTGCAGCGTCAGCGTCTACACAAACTGCTCTTTTATCACTTAGGATCCAGCTGAAATGAAGACATCCAAATCCATGCCCTTTTTTCATTTTTTTCTGTAAATACTCAGCAAGCCATCAACAGAAACTCAGACTATGGCTAGAAGACCAAAGGGTCACCAGGCACAAACCACATAAGCATGGCCTGTGACACTTGCAGGCTGAGAGGTGCAAGAAGCTACGTATTAGAAGTGACTCCTACAACAAAAAAATCAGGATTTATGGAGTATCAAAAGTCCTTGCTGAAGGTTCAGCAACAACCAACTCTCCAGGGAAGCCAGAAACCCTACGCCCAGCTCCAGGCCTTATTAATGCAGCAGCTCCCCTCCAGCGGTTTCCCAAGCACGTCACAGAGGAGGAACTCCCTTTCCCTAGATAGGAGGCAACTATTTAAGGAATTTTCTCTCAAAGAGTTATATTTGACATCTAGCCAAATGCTTGTCTGTTAAGGATCAAATGTATCTGTATGCATGGCCCAGTAAGACCAACTTGGAACATACCTAAAGCAGTCATGTAGGGTGAGCTCTCCAGGCCTGCAATACATAGTACCAAGCTCTGTTCACAGATGGCTGCAAGTTAATTCCACGTGGATGTGATAAGGTTGAGTGTGACACAACTTCAACAGCAGTTCCATAGACATCTTCTGTGGTAACTGATGGACAAAGAAGCTCCTGCCCTTACCAGTTGGTCAGAGAACCTTACAGTGCTTCCCATACCATCCCACTTCCCATCAATAGCTGAGCTGATCCAGCTGAGACAACAGGGCAAAGATGGCCTAATATGACCACCACTGGTAAGGGATGGATTGAGAGCAACCCTGCAAAGAAGAACTTGGGGCTGCTGGTTGAGGAGAAGCTCATCATGACACAGTAACGTCCACTTGCAGCCCATAAAGCCAATCATACTCTGGGCTGCATCAAAAGCAGCGTGTCCAACAGGTTGAGGGATGCGATTCTCCTCCTCTACTCTGCTCCCATGAGATCCCACCTGCAGTACTGCATCCAGCTCTGGGGCTTCCAACATAAAGAGGACATGGACCTGTTGGAGCAAGTCCAAAGCAGGGCCAGAAAGAGGATCAGAGTGCTGGAAGACAGACTGAGAGAACTGGGGTTACTCAGCCTGGAGAAGAGAAGGCTTCAGGGAGACCTTACAGCAGCCTTCCAGTATCTGAAGTGACTTAAAAGAGAGCTGGAAAGGGACTTTTTACAAGGCCACATAGGAAAAGAGGTAAAATTTCTTCACTGTGTGAATGGTGAGGCACTGGAAGAGGTTGCACGAGAGGCTGTGGATGTCCCATCCATGGCAGTGTTCAAGGCCAGGTTGGATGGGGCTTTGAGCAACCTTGTCTAGTGGAAAGTGTCCCTGCCTGTGGCAGGTGGGTTGGAACTAATGATCTTTAAAGTCCCTTCCAACCTAAACCATGTAGTGATTCTATGAATGGTCTGGTAAACTTTTAAACCAGACCTGCAGTCACATCAACAAAAAATCCATGGATCCATGACTGTCACCAGTACAATGGAGAAACAATTGTTTCAGCTTGTGATTTGGCCTGGTAGAGTGCTACTTGACCAGGACAGCAGCTTTCCTTCCTTATTACATCTCAGAGGTTTGAATGCAGGATCCCAGCTAGTATGCAGCAGAATGTCTCATGTCAGGTACATGCAAGTCTACCCAAGTTGGCACAATGCCAGAATCAGGGTAGCAGAATTGCCCTGTGACAGGAGGCAAAGGCCAACACATGCTTCATCCAGCCCTGTGTGCAGCACCCAGTTGGTATGTAGCATTCTGAGACTAAATTCTCCACTCTAAGCCCAAAACATCCTCTTCAAGTTAGTCCTTAAATTTGTACAGCTAAAAGCAGGACAAAGTTTTTCCCTCTAGTGATGATTAACAATGATTTGTAATTTTTGGGATCATGAATGATGTTTTAAGGCCAAAAAAACAAACAGACTCCTCCTTCTACCCCTTAAAAAAAAGTCACTTGAACAATGCATTCTAGCCTCTGTTTTTAAGGTTGCTATTCCTAAACTTCTTCCCAAGACTACTTCTCTCAACAGAAGTGTACTGAGTTTGCATGACAAGATTTTGGTAGCAGAGAGGCTACACTGGTGGCTTTTGTGGGAAGCTGCTAGAATCTTCCTCTGCATCTGACAGAGGAGTGATAGAGCAGCTTTGGTGAGCACCTGGCATCCAGCCAGGGTCAACTCACTGCAAAACAACAGTATTACCAAGCATCTTCTAAAAATACCACCTAAAAAAAAAAAGCAGACACTAAATCTCACATAGCTCTCTGAAAAGCAACATTCCTGAGAATATAATAAATGAGATTTCTCTCTGTTCAGAGTGCCTTCCATGTCTAAAGCACTGCGAACCTTAAGTGTGCTGGCAGGGAGCATCGTTGTGAGCTGTCCCAAAGCCAACTAACTTAACACAAAGTTGCAGTGGCCCAGTTTTGGCTTCAGCCTTTCCAAAGTGTGGGAACTGACTCAATTTAAGCTTCTGAAAACCAGAAAAGGCCAAGTGTGGCTTGTTTCTCTTCAGCTATCCTCCTTTTGGTATCAGTGCTGTTTACTTCTTGTCCCTAAGTGCCTCACTTTGCACTTACTCTAGTGGGTGCTTGGTCATGTCCTCTACAGATAAGGTGGCAACATGGCTGCAATTATAACATTCTTTTCCCAGTCACTAATGTTTTCAGAAGTAGCCACACCTCGGAGGTTGGAGTTTTCCATGCTTTCAATGGTCTCTGTGTAAAGGTGGGCTTATTTTGTTTTCCTTATTTTCTTTTTTTAAATCCAAACTTTCTGGTTCCAAAAGAGTCAACTCACATACTTTGACTGAAGTCACAATGAAAACAGAAAGTTCCATGTGTTAATTCTAAACTCCTCCTATCAGGTTTCTTCTTCCTTTTCTTCAGAGAGAAAAAAAAAAAAGCCAAATAACAGCTCAGAACAACAATAAAAAAAGGATAATCTTTGAAAGTGGCTGGATACAATTTAGAGCAAAGCCCAGGACAGTTGGTTCATCTTCAAAGAGCCAAAGAGTTTCTCTTTAAGCTTAACTATTTTGTAATTGGTAATAATTAAATATGTAGTACAACTTCTGTCTTCTTGTGCTTGCTACACATAACTCAGCACTTTATTCTTTGCCACGCACCAGAGGTGTGAATGCAGGCTGTCCTGCCTCTTTCCAGAGATGAGTTAGGCAGCGCAGGCACAGGCAGACTGCAGAAGCCATTAGGCTGGAAGAGCAGTTCTCCTGCTGTGCAGCCTAGAGGGAAGATTTCTTCTTCTCTCCCCTGTGGAGATCCCCAGTGCCCAACCCAGCAACTCAGGATTAGGCATCACAGACACTGGCCCCTTAATCAGTTTTAACTCTCATCTTGTGTTCTCGTTTTTCCCCTAATCTTTCCTTTCAGTTTACAGCTTCATTTTGGCCTTTGTGCTGATACTGTACCTCCGTCAACTTTGACTTTGCTAGCAGATTTGATCACAGCTCTAAATCTTTCTCAGGTCACCAGGTTTTAACCTTGTTTGTGCAATGGATTTCCCTCAAGGTTACCCAATTGGCACAATTAGGATGAGAAGTAATTAATTCTACTGGAGAAAGGGCATTTCAGCTGCAGCTGGTTTGTGCTAGCAGCTGGGTCCTTGGGATCCCAGTGCCACTGGGAGCACAACTCCTTATCAATGCCTCTGGCCAGCTTCTGAAAACCTCTCTCTGCCCTCTCCACCTTCCCATCCCTGTCCCACAGCCTCCCCACTGCTCAACTCGGAGCAGAATCAAACCGAGCAATTCCAAGTGCCTCACACACAGGGGTTCAAAATGCCGGAAATTAACAGCACACATTAAAATGAAGAAATAATGTGATGATTCCTTATTGAAATGGAACACGAGGGAGAGAGAAAGGGACAAGTGTCAAATAAAATCCTGCATTTTCCACCTACCATACACGAATGTTTACCATATGGAATCAAAGAACTTTAAAAAACACTGATATGATTTTATGTGCTTTTTGCTAGTAAAAGGAGTCTAATATCTTTTTACTAGAAAAGCTGCAAGGAAAAACCGTAAATATGCCAGTCACTTTGTCGTGTATGCTGGTGGAGAAATCTCGCCTTGGCTTCCCAGAAATGGTGTGAAGAACATCTGGAAAAATTGATAAAAAGACTCAGAAACCTCAAAGCCCACAGTACACCTCTCCCCTCTTCAACCTCATTTTACGCTCAGCTGCACTGGAGAGGCCGGATTCAGATCACAGTCATGCGTATCCTGAGTAAATACACTGAAGTCAACACACTACTGAACCAAGAATTTGGCTCCAAATGTTCAGTGCCATTTAGCCACTTGAAAACAGTTCGTTGTACCCGCTGATGTGAAGGGGCCTTGCTGGCCTGGTTTTCCTGTTCAAGTAAATGCAAGTTGAAATGCATCAATAAAGAGAAAAAGTGCTTTGAAATGTAACAAGCACAGCCTCATTCCTCTTGATCTTAATGAAAAAGCCTGTGTCTTCCTCTGGAATTATGAGATGGGGTCCTCAGCTCATTCATAGGCTTGTTAAGAGAAAAGTCATGTCTGTGTAACCATTTCTATTTCTGCCAGCATGAGGCTGAGGGTTCTGTCGCTCTTGGCTCTGTGCACAGCCACAGGCTTGAGTCAGGTGCCCCATATTCTACTCTTGCTCATGTGGAGTGGGCAAGTCTCCATGCGTACCTGTGTCAGCTCACTGATTACCCACCAGGTCACGCAACTATTGAAACGAGAATCTGCCCTCACCCACCAAATAAAACTGAGGCTTGATCCTGGGGTAAGAGTTAGTCATGCCTTTTTCAACTGAAGCAACAGAGTTAGATTTGGTGAGAAGAACTTAAAAGAACGCAAATCTCCACCAGTGTGTCTCCTTGTTGAAGGAAGACAGTGGAGAGACTGTGGGGAACTGCTGTTTTAAGTACACTGAAAAACAGTGTTTCTTTTATGAAATGGAGATGAAAGAAAGAGCTGGTTAGCTACCATCAGCGGGTGCCTGAAAGAAGCAGGAGTAGCAAGGCATACTGAAAGATTCAGCATACTGAGAAAAGCTGCACAAAAGCAGACTGCAGTGCTTCCTTGTCACTCACAGTTGTATCTCACTAGTCCTGTCACTTCCCTTCACCTTTATTACAGGCATGACACTGCCTTCCAGGTTTCTGAGTAAGACAAACTCTTCCCATACCTCAGTGATACAGGCACTTTCCTGCAACGCCCCAGACAGGCCCTTCAGCTCCTTGTAAAGTACATAAATCCTGAAAGCTACATTGTTCTTCAGTACCAAATGATCTTCTAATCCCAGACACCAACCAATTAAAAACAGAACAAAAAAAGAAAACCATCAAAAAGCTACTTTCAAAGGGTGATCTCTGGCAATTCCAAGACAGAGAAACCCTCTGAAACAGGAAATTCACCATCACGAAGGGGTACTGCACAGCTCTGCTTGCTCTCCATCAGCTGGGCAGTGGAGCAACAGTGTGATATGGGCTTCCAAAGTAAAGTTTGCTTTGGTCCCTAATCAGGATTTACTCCACCTGAACTCCTCAATGAGAAGTTAGATGGAGTGAAAATGAACGAGGACTTGAAGATCTGGTCCTTTACAAGCCAAGATTTAGTTGTAAACTTATTTAAAGATACAAAAATCTCTGCAGCTGAACTCAATGCCTACTTTTGAACACAAACCTGCATAAAAAAAAAATCCTGTTTGTTTTCTTTGTGTAAATCTTGCATGTTAACATGATTAGGTCTGCTGAGCAGGTGTCTCCACATGTCCATGTTTGCTTTGGCACATGAGCTGCCCCTCTCACCTCTACAAATTCACGTAAATTTAGTGTTAAATCCTGCCTTTTGTTACAAGAGAGTGCCAGGGAGCCCCTCTCCCTTCCCACACCAGGCTTGCTCATGTCGCAGCTGGGCTGGAGTCCAGCTCAGCCCTGTCGGGTGCCAGGCTGGAGAGGGCAAGTGCAGGGACTCATCTTCCACAAGCAGGCATGAGGATTCATCACCAGCCCCTTACCGCATTTTCTCTCCTTGGCCTCTCAAGCTGTTTCTGAAGTTGCCAGTTTTCCAGATACTTGTTTCCCCAGATGGAACAGCCTGCTCCCAGTATCATCTGATTTTAAGATCATGCCAGGTTCCACCAAAAATAAGTTTTTATCAGTCTAGATGAGATATACAGAGAAACAAGAACATGCCTCTTTACAGCTCAAAACTTCCACACTTGAAATAATCTCCAAGCATTACTCTAATGTTATTTGCAAGGTTTTTGGGAACCATCTGTAAGTGCTCAGGGTGCTTCCCTGCACAGAGCAGACAACCCCCTGACCTGCCACTCACCCTTCTGTTTGCTCCCTACCGTTGGTAGGGCAAACATTTGCACTTGCTTTTTCAGATCAATACAAGCAAGTTCAACATTAGAAACTATTCAGAGAGGCTAAGATTCATAAGGATGCTACAAATACTCGTGAAGACATCTTTTATTAACCCGGCAAATGTCTATGAAGACCAGCTGACAGGGTGATGATCCTCTAAGACACTGTCATGCAGGCATCAGAACTCTTAGCACTCCTTCCCCAAATGCAGGGAGGACCAATATGCTACTCTGCACACATTTTACAGACATTTAGCTAAGCCATATTAAACTGTTAGCATCCTGTTGTGCAAGCCTAGATGCACTCACTGTTTTTGGGGCTTTGTGAATTGCTTTTTGTTTAGCAGCTTGATTGTAAACCTTCAGACTTTGCACCTCATTTTTTTGGTGTAAGGTCTAGGCAATGATAAAAGCAATTAGCTCCCCAAATCGTTCTCTTATCTCTAATTGGGTGGGAGTTTTTCTTGTTTGTTTGTGAAAAGCACTGAACAAAAATAGCATGCACTATGTGGGCCAGGAAAATAGAGCCTGATGACAGCCAGCTTATCTTCCACAGCTGCCTGAACAAACCGACATCCAAAGGGCATGTTTTCCGGGACACTTCCAATCAAGAGCTGACAACGTTACTGGGAGGTGACAGATGGACTGTGCAGTTCTAACACAGCTCTCCACTTGCTGTTAGAAATGCGGAGACTCTGGTTACTTTCCCCTCCTGCATAGTGTCACATTGCCAGAAATATCCCAAGAGCAATGGGGCTGTGGGCAGGAGGGGAGAGCAGCGAACGCATCTCAGCGCTCACCCTTCACTGGCTTCAAGGAAATTTTTAACAAATAAAGAACAGGAATCAGAGGCTGTAACTGCAGAAAGTTCCCACTCTGTTTCCTTCCCACCCTCACCCTTCCCTTTGGACACGCACAGAATTTCTAGCAGGTGTGAAAGAGCCAGGAGACAAACAAAAGAGATAAAAGACAGAACAACTCTGAAGAGCACTCAGGAGGCCACATCACAAGCACAGTACACCAGCTCCTAGCAGGCAGAGGCACTCTACTATTATCTAGTTCACAGATGGACCACCCAGAAAATCTGGGAGCAATTAGGAAAGAGAACAAACAAATGCATGGAAAGAAGGGGGGAGGGAGAATGGGAAGGAGGGTCAGAAGGGATTCCTTACATCATCTCCATGCAAGCGTTTCGAGAATGAAGTGAAGCTATATGGAGGAGGAATGCAGATGAAAGAGTTTGCAGTGAGAATGCAATAAAACAAAAGGCTATGAAAACATGTAGTGTATGAATGAATTACAAAAGGACCATTAAATTTACAGAAAGTCAGGACAGCGTGAAAACAGAGAAGAAACCCATCAAGTTCCTGGAGACACATTCATGCATATATGAACAGATCAAATGCTAACTGTCTCCCTCACTACTGATAGTATGTCAACTCGCCTTGCAACCCAGGGATCACTAGGCAAAAAGCTGACTCACTCTCCTCTCTAGTTGTCAATAAATGGCAGTAAATAGTGGCAGGAAAACAGAAATGCTATAAACCAACAAATGCAGCTTTGCAGCCTATGCATGGTCAGGAACCACAGCAACAGCCAAGGGGCTCAGACTACCAGAGCTGCGTGCCTGGAAACACGCAGTTTTCTGCTGGCCAGGATTCTGCTTGCCTGGCATCACATCAGTCTGTCAGTCAGCACCTCACAACAAGAAGTTACACCTTTCTTGTCTAGGAGCCTGACCTGATTTTGTACCAAGCGCCTGGGCTCTAACTGACTTTCAAGGCGACTGCTCAGCCCTCTTAAAACAAGGCCCACTTTTAATTAGATGACCAATTTCAGGAACCTTTGTTGGTTTTAACTGTGGCATGGAAGGTTGCCTTTGTTGGCCAGTGCTGCAAAGTGTGCTTTTTCTTTTTAAATGATTTGATGTGCAGTTTGCAATTTCTGCAAATGAGCACAATTTATAAACTGTATTTTGTACAATCCAAAAGTAACAGCAGAAAAATGTCTTAAAAACCGCCTAAACACACCAAGTGTTTTGAAGTGACTTTAATCAATAACATCGTGTTTACTTTGTCTTGGCCTCTGAGAAGCAAATTCTGGTCACTAAAGACATCTTATAAACACATTAAAGTTTACACAAGTATTTTTTAAAGCTTTTCAGTTTACTATAATCTTGATAAACTTACCTCCTGATAATTTTCCCTAAAAACAGTGCTTATTAACTCACAAGTTCAGCTGAAAACATCTACTATCCGCTCATCTTAGCAGCAGCTACAATATGGCAATTAGTTTACCTTAGAATAGACATCAAAGGCTCAAAGGATGACCCTGCCCCAGAAGAACAAAATCTTTTAAAAGCCCCATTCCACTCAGTTTGCCAGTTTATAAGGTTTGCTGAAATCCAGTTTAATGATCATGTAGTTTCTTAGCAAATCATGTGGTGCCATATTGTGTAAGGAACAGAAGAGTTAGTTCTAAAACCTTTTTGAACTTGGGGAGCTTTTCCGACCAGCTGATGCAGAACCACATTCCAAGATGGTAAATGAAACTGTTGGATGCAAAAGCCTCACTATGGTTTTCTTTAGCTTCTTTCAAAGGAGACAAAAGTTCCCACACAACACATACTCTCCCCTTACAATGAAAGAATCAATAATAGCAATATGTTCAAGTCCATATGGTGCAGATATAAGTGACAGGCACAACGAGAAACTGAGAACCCTGAAAGCAGCAGCCTGAAAGCTGTAGTGGAAAAAAGCAAAAGCATTAAAAACCCCTTCAGGTGAGACTGAACAAAGCTGCAGGGCTCACTGAATCAGCCACCTCTTGTAGCTCAAGTCTTCACATTCGGAGCTGCAGACAGTTCCCTCCTCAACATGGTTATCAGAAGGATTTATTTTTTTAATGACATACAACATAATACTTTCAAAACCCGTCTGGCCCAGTGGCCAGGTAGTAGCATTACATGTTAGCAGGCAGGAGACTGAGCAGCAGTTTCCAATGCAGCTGCTGTCACCGCAGTAATGCAGAAGAAATGAAACTGGAAGGGCTGATACCAGTGGGGACTACAGACATACATGAAAAGGAGCAATAAATGAATAATACAGGAGAGGTCTTCTTACCCTGTCTGGAATCAGATTTTAATGGTGAAGGAAAAAAATAGTGAGAGAAGGGTCTGTTTTAAACATTAGCATAGATTTTCCCCACCTCTTTCCATTACTGTCACGAAGCATGGCTTTTCCCAGCTCTCTCGTCTTTGTCTCCAGCTCCTGAACTTGCTCCAGCAAAGTTTTATGGTAGGTATGCTTGGCTCTGTACCACAAGGAAAAAACAAAAATAAAACAAAAAAAAGCCTTGTGAACACTTGTTTTTCTAGAAACCCCTAATTTAACCTCTCAGATGAGAGGCACGAGGCTCTCCCTTGAAGGAACTGGGAAATGAGGCACAGTGTACTCATGACAATTCACGTTCACAATACCTGGCAATATTGCATAAGAAAGGAGAAATCAGAGGGGCTTGAAATTCAGAGCAGCTGGGCTGCTTGAGCATAACACTCAAAATTTAACCAAGCAGCAAAGCTACAGGACTATGGAGACCTGACACCACTGCCGTGGGACTGCTCAGGACCCAGGCCTTCAGACAAAGGAGCTGGGATTCATTGAATATTCATGGCAGTAAAACATGATTCTACTCTGTCTTTTGAGCTATGTATGGCACTGCTCTAAAAACACGAAGAGAGTCTCAGATAATAATTGCCATTCAAGCCCCTTTATTTTCATTTATCAGTCTCACATGACTTGGAAAAGCACTTCTCTCCCCTCTGAGCTTTCAAAGTGACAGTAACAAGACTGGCTGTGTCCTATTTTCTCAGCCTGGGAATTTCAAAGAGCAATTCACGTACCACACGTGCAACAAAAAATTGGAGAGACCTGTGAAGACACTTGGGCTTTCTTTTCCCAGTTTCACCTACTGCTCCAGTGTTATTATACCTAAATGACATTGATATAAAGAGAGAATCTAGCCCTCTGTCTTGACATGTACAAAGCAATAATATGGAACGCAGGGGTCTTTCTCCAGTGGGCAGTTTTTGATCAGCTTCCTCTTTTGTGTCACTTAAATGAGGACAAGTGTCCCATGAGATAATATTGACTTGCATGTGACTGTGTAATAAGCATGGAAGCAGTTAAAATTGAGAAATTAATTTAAATCAATTAAAATGAGTAAGCTTTGAGCTATTAATTCTTACAATCTTTGCAGCTGACTTCACTATCACACTTTTGAATGTCATTACATACACTGAAATTTTGACCTTGAACACATCTCTTACCTTTTGAAGAGGTTATATCTACTATTGCAAACTTGAAGACTGAGCATGTTTGGAACTTTTCAAATCCTTTATAACCAGTTTTCCCACAGACAAGAACATAGAAATATACAAGTAGTTCAGGCTCTCTTAAGGTTCCATGTTTATCTTGTACAGCAGCAGAGATGTTTTTCTTCTCCCTTAGAGTGAATACTGAATTCAAAGTTTACCAGAATGGAGCCTAAGCAACGAAGTCTAATTAGTGCAGCACAGGATGAGGTGTCATTGCACTGGTATTTCTCAATATAGAAAAAAATACTGTTGCCCTGAAGTTGAGAGTACTGAAGTGTTTTGTAAGTAGTCTGAAATGATGAAACATGGGCTCTGCTGGGCTGGGTATCCATAAGACAACAATAAACCCACAAGTAATTGTTATGCATTGAGTCATTCCTTCACTTGGAAGTAAGAGCACCTATGGAAGAGTCAGTAATTAAGTATTTATGAAAAGGGCTTGAGCTAACTTATCCACAGGTTTCTCTAAAAAAAAAATACTATAATATGTGGCATGACATCTGCCTGAGAGCCTGGGCTTGCTCCCATCAAAGGCAACTGCAAAGATTCCACGCACTGCTCGCAACAGGACCAGATGCTTCATTGACTTTTTCACACCATCATATTATTAACATTTGATACATAAAAATATGGGTAGAAGTCTTAGCTTTTACATTGTACTTTACAAGTGGCCCTAGATGCACAATCTGCCCTCAATAAATTATGAAATCTTATGTTCAATGTTATTGTTCAGCTGAAATTCGATGTGTTAGATAAAGAGAAATTCACCTTTCCCAGGCACAGTGGGTATTAAGATCACGGACCACTAATAACAAGCAAAGGGTTATCTCTTTGTATTTGGCATGGCCCTTTGCCTTCCAAGCCAGGGAAGTGCATAACTTCACTGCCCTAGGAAAACGTTTAGGGGGTTTGGGAGGCCAGAATCTGTCAGAGAAATGTGGTTACATTAATAAACTTTCTCAAACATCATGAAACTTCTACTCTGGATCCAGGGACTGTAAGCACGTGCAAGGACGGGAATAGCTCCTCACACTTTCTCTCTTATTTACACTGGGGAGCTGGCAAGTGCAACATACTTCTTCCCCCACGTTGACACAAGAACATGAAGATTTTGGTAATGACTGGCAGGCTCAGGAAACTTTTCTCCGCAATGCTAAGTATTGAGACACTCATTATTAATGAGTTCTTGCCCTCTTGCCTAATCTTGCTGGAATACACTCTTTCTTTTTACGATTGCCACAT
Organism: Urocolius indicus; assembly: GCA_013401255.1. Classification (NCBI taxonomy): domain Eukaryota; kingdom Metazoa; phylum Chordata; class Aves; order Coliiformes; family Coliidae; genus Urocolius; species Urocolius indicus. The sequence goes on along the minus strand of WBNH01009331.1, from coordinate 232,423 downwards.
AGCTTTGTGGCTCAGCTATTTTGAGACTTCCTAGCACCAGTGATACGTATTCAAATGCCACCTGCCAATGGTCAGGAAGCACTCACCTTATAAAGCTCTGCTCAGTTCAATAGTAGCACAACTGGGACTTTTATAAGGCAAAAATTACATCCAAACCAAGCCACTGAATTCAGGATAGTAGAGCAAGGTTAACAATGAGGTATTGCAGCCAAGTATTAATAAGCTTCTTTCTTTTTTAAACAGAGTTTTCCACCTTTCCTTAATTCATTTTAGAAAAAAAATAACACATGAAAACTAAACCTAAATAAAAAAGTCTTGAGCTGCAGAGAACATGGGAGACAAGAGGTGTGCTCACAACTGTAGCCTGTGTAACCAAGAGAACACGTAAAACTAGCTCTTGCTTCAGCATTACAAGTTTTGATAGCAGATGCTGCACAACAGTTGAGAAACAAAGATTTGGATGGGTTTGAAACACAGTTTCCTACACCTTTTAACCTTCTTCCAGACAAAAATCTCTGTACTGTATTTATGGCTTTCTGGCAGTATTTTGATCTGAAATTATGCATGTGCTTTTTGGGTCACACAGATGGTCCTTCTATGGACATATGTCTCGTGCCCAAAAGACATTGAAAAAAATTTCGATTTATCCATGACCATGAGAGGTCAGAGCTCCTAGAATTTTATAGCCAAACCCCAATTTTGCTGAACTACAGACACCAGTGTAGTGTAACCACTGCTGTGGAAACGTGTTGGCTGATTTCCAGAGGCCTTGGGCTCAAGTTTGGAATGGCATGCCTCTTGGAAAGGAAACAGACCTTTACTCCTTCCATATGGCAGTGCTGATGGCTGTGTCATTTCACTTATCCCAGTTAAAATGTTAATGGTGTTAATTTTTTAGTGATGAGGGTTTTGTTTTTTTTTTTTTTAAAACGTCTTTCTCTGAGAACGGAGTTTCTGCTTAATGTTGATAAGAGCCTCCTGTTTAAAATCTGCTAGGAAAATATTTAGTCTATCAATCATACTCATTTGTCTTGAGAGCCTCACAATCTCTGTACATTCTTGGTCTCAACCACTGAAAGGATTATGTTGTTGAGATTTCTCTAAGAAATATTAAAGAACAGACTGAGTCAGTAACAGCATTTTAAATGAATAATAGCTGAGGATGAGCCTGCCTCAGTCTGGCCTCTATTACAATTCTTGAGTCATTTTTGCCAAGAACTGATAAGAACAGAGGACAACTTCAGGACATTCAGCTATCATGAAAGCATTTCAAAAACTGAAATGTAATCTTGGACACCTAAATATATATTTGGTCCCTGATGCTGCAAACAGGTCAGCTCCTACTTAGCTTCAATCACAGTCTCTCTGACTTCTAAGCAGACAGTTTTGAATAATGCCTGACAAAGGAGCAGGGCCTGTTATGCTAAATGAATTTTAAGATTTTTTTTTTTTCAGAGCTTTGAAAAGCAGGTCATAGACACAGTTAAGCATATATATATATGTATATTTGAATATTTTGGCCTCAGCTTTCAATTTTAAAATAATATTCAATTGGAGAAGTTTAATGAGTGTAACCAAAAACCCTCTAGTGTGCTAGACTATGAAATCAGTTTGGCCCGAGTAGAAATTTTACATTATGATACCTAGTTTTAATTTTAGGCATGTAGCTTGTGAAAATTAAGCTGAGGGAGAAGTACTTTGCTGATTGGTAGATTTGCCTACTAAGTTTAGTTTAGCTGTGCTATTATCCCCATAGGAAGAAAAAAAAAAGATTTTCAGATACATTATATGACATAACTTTTTCTATCTTTAAGAAACGTTGTGACTCTCAGAATTTTCTGCATTTCTCTGTAAAGAAGACTGTTGGACTTGGCAGTGTTAACTTTACAGTTGGTCTTCTCCAACCTAAATGACTCCATGATTCTAAGAACCTTCCTTGGCTGACTGACAGCTCATTCCTGGAGCAAAGTGTTACGTGGTACAACACTTTCACTCTGAGCCTTTGTGACAAGTAACGAGCTGACCTATATTCTCTCTTCATTCCAGCTAGGATTGGCCTTTTCGCCTCAGAGTTGGAATGCCCTGTGTCCTCCTTACACAAGGTTATTGCATATCCATGTAATAAAACCTTCTTGCTTGTAGCACAGCTTTCCAAGAGAAAGGATGAAAGCTTTGGTGCCTGAGACTATTAAAAGCAAGCTGAGGAAAACACCAGAAATAGTAAATTGCGGTGGTAGAAAACGCAAGTTGCTTCTCCTTAAATCCAAGTGATTGAAATTGCTTGTGTTCCTCAAAGCTTTGAACCCACAGACTTTGGAGAGAAGGGGTTTACACAGGCTTGTATTTCACAAAGGTTGTTTCTTCTTTCTGGCCAGGGGAGGAGTCATTAAGTCTTTATTTCAACCACGTGCACAGAGTATTGTGCTTCTGTCAGTTAAGTCCCAGAAGACCCATTGTTGAAGGAGAACCCAAAGAGCAATTGACAAAGAACTAGGATCTTGATGGGTACAGACTAGAGTGTCATGATTTTACCTTCAACTTAACCTTAGTCAAATTTAATTAATTACTTGCTCCTTTTTTAGAAACAGGAAATCTTTGATGTCTGATTTAATTTTGCCTTTGACGACATACCTTCATTACTCAGACAAGGCTGCCCCTTCAGATTCAGGACTAACTATTCAACCTCTTGCACTGCATCTTGCAATGGGAGGTGAGAAATGACTCCCGTTTCATTTGGCTCAGAGGTCTTCCAAAGGAGTATTACCATTTTGCTTTCAACTGAAAAGCTTCGTGACTCTTGACAGAATACTCCTAAACTGGACAAGATGTGCATGCACAACAACAATTTCTATAACACAGAGGACTGCTTTGAGACTTACGCCGTCCATGCCACGTCTTTAACAAGGCACGCAGTGGGCACGAGGAACAAGCCAAACCAGAAGTATCCACATCTTAACACCATTCCAGCCTGTGAAGAAAACAAAGCAATAAATCATGAGTATTTTCAAGCCATTACATGTTAAGTGGTTGTTTACAAGGAAAAGGTGGCATCAAACAGGTACTGCATCCATTATCTGGGTATGTTGAAATTTGGTGGTAGTGGTAAGTCTCCTCAATTCTTACCAAGTTAGGGCTATAATTAACAAACGACAATGACATTACTCATTGCAAGCATTTCTTATCTCACATTTCTTAGATATTTTCAAGAAGTCAAGCATTTTGACAAAATTTGTCACTGATACAAATTTGGGGTTCCAGGCAGAGCCCATTAAGAGCATCATGGTTACATTTAGCTTGCACTTTTGACTATCTTTTTCGCCCTTTGCTTACTCTTTCTACTCACTATCCTAGATCTCTAAGCAGCATCAAACTGACAAGGAAAAAAAAATTACATTTCTCACTAAAATGTTTGAGTTATAGCCCACTTAAAACCAGCACTTCCTGTTCAAACCCCTGCTGCCTGAAACCCACTGTCCTGCAAATGGCTTTTTTTACAAACAATGAGCTAAAAGTTTATATTTGCATTTTTCTCCTTGTTGTAATGCCTGAAGAAAAAGCTTGGTAGGATTTCAGAACAAAGATATCTGGAAACCCTGCAAGTCCCAGCATATACACATAGTTGTGGAACAAAGTTGAAACATAGCACTATTTACAGAAATGTTATTTTAGGTCGTTAAAATCTTTCACGGATAAATTAATGATGAGTAAGGCCCAATTTGCTACACAGCAGACTTCAGACAACTTCACCACCTCTTGCACGCATGCACACACACACACACAGTACCCCTAAGGATCATTTAAGTTCTCTAGTACATTACAAACAGAAAACGTATTTTTTTTCCTGCAATGGCTCACGTGCAGCACACAAGTAAAACAGGCTGAAAGGTGTCAACAACACTTTCAATGGCCAGCCACGTTTTGCTCTCTTGCCAGTTATGGGTGCTGCCAGATCTCTTCCTTTCTCAATATTTTGTATGCCGCATAAAATACGCACATAAATGTGTTTACCCACATCTGAGTGTGATACTGCTGAAGCTGGGGGAGGCCTACACCCATGGGCCCCAAACTAAAGCAGCTGCCTTCCCAGCATAATGCAGGCCTGGCTGGCTCAGCTGTGTCTCCCTGTTGAAACGCATAAGAAAGCAGTAGCTCACAATACGGAAGGATCAAACACAAATTTGAGCTACAAAACATAGAATCACAGAATCATATAATGGTAGGGGTTGGAAGGGACCTTTAGAGATCATCTAGTCCAACCTCCCTGCAGAAGCAGGTCCAACTAGATCAGGTCACATAGGAACATGTCCAGGTGGATCTTGAAGACCTCCAAGGAAGGAGACTCCACACTCTCCCCAGGCAGCCTATGCCAGAGCTCCCTCACTCTCTCAGTGAAATAATATGGAAGTAAACTAAACTCTCCTAGCCTTTCAAACGCACTGTGAGAAGACACAATTTGTTATTAGGCCCTTTGTAAGACAAATGTGGTTGATAATAGCAGAAGGAACTTCCACCACTCCCTAAAACAAAGCTTTAAAGCTGAGAAAAGCCATCACTGAAACACTGACTAGTAGCACCCAGCACTATCTCCCACTGTTTATCTCTGTTTAAAGTTTTCTGCCTCAGAAACCAGTCATACTTAGCTGCAACTTGCCCTTGGGTTGCCAAGAAGTGAGTACTTTCAAAAGTGTTTTTCACTTCTGAACATGAAATCCTCCATGCTGGACTGACAAAACAGTGGTAAATCTTGTACTGGAAGCTCTTCTACCAAGAGCAAGCTAGACTGTGCTAAAACATTTATGGACGCTCTGCCACCCACACAGACAGTAAGCAAACAACATTCCAGTCCCAGAATCAGCTCTCAGTTATTTGTGAGCCCTCATGCCTCCTCTGGTATGAGAATGTCAGAAGCACACAGGCAGTTCTGACCTATACTTACTTAAGGAAAAGGATGTACGGGAATACAACGGACATTGTATCTCCATCGTTAGGCAAAGAGCTGAACTGTAATAACACTGTGCCAAAACAATGAGATTTATCTTCATGCTTCGCTTTTCTTTGGCTTTGACCCTGCAAGTACTAGCAGTCTAAGCACATCAGCATTTCCATTGATCATCCTTCCATTGCCTGTGCTAATAAAGGCTAAGAAAAGGCTAGAGTATTACATATGCATTTTCTGCTATTTTTGCTTCAAATATTTTACGTTCCACTTTTTGCTTTTCTAGCTGAAAGCAACTCGACACACTTTCAAGGCGCAGAACAATCAGACTAGGTGTTCAGTACAAGTTTAACTGCTATTATTGTTGTTACAAATGCTGACAACTCAATCAATGGCTATGAATTTGGACACCTCACATGTTAAGCTCGATACAGATTAAATCCCAAGCCAAATACTGTTATGCAACTATGCATTTTACTTCAAGTATTATTACGTACAAAAAGTGTACCATAACACTAAAACTATTCTTCACATCTCAACACTATCAGACTTTCACTTTACTGATGGCAAACCTTTTTTTTTCCACACAATCCTCTCCAAGATTCTACTCCATTCCTGAACTCATCTGGAAAGTTTCTTCCCTGCTCATCTCTAGCTTCCTCGTGGAGTTATCTGACTGTTGAGTTGCATGACAGCGAGCTGGTTTGTTCTGCATGCACAGCTCTGTGTCTGAACTCTGCCTCCTCTCTGGCAGCATTTCACCAGCTGCTCATGGGACAGAAGCTTCTCAGCAGAGGATTCACTGGAAACTACCTAACACGTTCTGGGCGGATCCACAGACAGCATTTTTAGGACATTCTCCAACTCATGGGATAGAGAGCTGGGTTATGAACAGAAGCCGTAGTTAAGAACACCCACATATCGCAACAAAGCCTTCCTCAAGCTTCACAGATAACACTGTGCCCCATTCCAGTTGTTTAGCTATTCACAGCAGCAGTCAAGACAGTCCTACATCTCTGGTAGAACATGGCATTTCCATACCCGGTCCTCGTGAATCACATCCTTCAGCTACCAGTTATCTCCTTAGATAAAAAAATCAAAGCTAACAAACCCCAATCTTGTGTTTTGTTTTAAGAAGGTGCCAAGAAGGCGGCACAGAAATACTTTTTTTTTAACAATTTTGAAATGTAATCAGCTCTATCATCACATAGGCCCCACAACATGCAAGTAATTTTCTGTCTGCCTACTGATGTAAACATTAGTGACTAGCACATCCAAAGCTAACTACTACAAACCATTAATCACATGGCATCACAAAACCACTTGAGACTAACTCAAGTCCTCCTGCTGAAGACACTGCAGCTTCAACTGCTGCCATGAGTAGACTGAGTTCCAAGCACTGACAAGTCTGTCACAGTAAACTAGCTCATTTTAGAGAAGTGATAACATTTGCTAAAATGAAAGAATGGGAACAAGGAAAGAAACAACTTTGCTGCAGTTCTTTCAATCAAGAAGCAAACAATTTAGGTCACGATTACCTTTAATCTCTTGTAAACTGGTTTTGTAAGGGTGAGTACTTTCTAATTTTCTTTTAAACTAAGAAGATCTGCTGTATATTATTATTTTAGAAAGCCTACATTCAGATGTGTGATTTTTTACGTTGCTTGGGGTTTTCTGCTTGTTGGTTTGGGCTTTGGGGGGCTTTTTTGGTTTTATTTTAAATCCATGNACCTAACACGTTCTGGGCGGATCCACAGACAGCATTTTTAGGACATTCTCCAACTCATGGGATAGAGAGCTGGGTTATGAACAGAAGCCGTAGTTAAGAACACCCACATATCGCAACAAAGCCTTCCTCAAGCTTCACATATAACACTGTGCCCCATTCCAGTTGTTTAGCTATTCACAGCAGCAGTCAAGACAGTCCTACATCTCTGGTAGAACATGGCATTTCCATACCCGGTCCTCGTGAATCACATCCTTCAGCTACCAGTTATCTCCTTAGATAAAAAAATCAAAGCTAACAAACCCCAATCTTGTGTTTTGTTTTAAGAAGGTGCCAAGAAGGCGGCACAGAAATACTTTTTTTTTAACAATTTTGAAATGTAATCAGCTCTATCATCACATAGGCCCCACAACATGCAAGTAATTTTCTGTCTGCCTACTGATGTAAACATTAGTGACTAGCACATCCAAAGCTAACTACTACAAACCATTAATCACATGGCATCACAAAACCACTTGAGACTAACTCAAGTCCTCCTGCTGAAGACACTGCAGCTTCAACTGCTGCCATGAGTAGACTGAGTTCCAAGCACTGACATGTCTGTCACAGTAAACTAGCTCATTTTAGAGAAGTGATAACATTTGCTAAAATGAAAGAATGGGAACAAGGAAAGAAACAACTTTGCTGCAGTTCTTTCAATCAAGAAGCAAACAATTTAGGTCACGATTACCTTTAATCTCTTGTAAACTGGTTTTGTAAGGGTGAGTACTTTCTAATTTTCTTTTAAACTAAGAAGATCTGCTGTATATTATTATTTTAGAAAGCCTACATTCAGATGTGTGATTTTTTATGTTGCTTGGGGTTTTCTGCTTGTTGGTTTGGGCTTTGGGGGGCTTTTTTGGTTTTATTTTAAATCCATGACACCCTCTATACGAGTATATCAAATAGGGAATAGATTGTTTTAAAAAAATCTTAAATTGCAATATACATTTCAAACTCTTTTATCCGTTTTCCTGATCTTTATTACTATGTAAATAAGCACCATTCATACTTTTACTCTTCCACCAACAGCTGTTGTTGCTACTTTCAACAACTTCTAAGATAAGAAGGCCAGAAGTGCCCAGGCGTGGGAAGTCAGACGTTCAGACTGTTTTGGTATTCTGATTACAGCATGGTTAGACAACAACTGGGGACCTGTAAATGATTCCAACAAACCAAACAAGGGTTCTCAACCATTTTACATCACTCAAGAACAGTGAGACAAAATTTACATTCCTATTTGGAATAGTATCAGCTTTTTGTTAGTTTCCTCATACATCCATGCACCCTAACTGATTTAAAAAAAGTGGAGAACAAAAGCATAAGATCATGATGGAAACATTCAGTGACAAAAACACAGCGGGACAAAAGAATACTACTGGAATTGTGTCTGGATCCTGACCATAGCTCTCCACAGCAGACTTGGATATGGATCCAGTACAATAAGCTGCTCAATTATGGCTCAGTATCCATTAAATTCCAGCTTTATACTCCAGGGATCCAAGCCCCACCTGCAGTCAGGTTATCCCAGTCAGATTACTTTGTTGCCCACTTGTCAAACGTGGATGATATCATGGCATCCACAGGACGGGCAGGAAAGGATGGAGAAGACACACACATAGTTATTGTGAGGGATTCACAAATGGTAACAGCACAGAAATGTTCACTGGGATACTATTGATCTGGATATCTATGTTGTCTATCTATGAAGGATACAGCTCATGAGAAACAGTCCAAGTGCAGCTCTATGATCCTTGGCCCAGCTACTCCATCCTCATTGCCTCAATACTCAAAGCAGAAAGCAGTGCATCACCAGCTGGCAGTTACCCCACTTTAAGGGAGTCAACTGAGATGCACTAAGTAAACATCTCTGCCAGTATCTTTCCTCTACCAATTCTAGACCACTGGCTTGGGTTGAACACACCACTTGAGAAGAGCTAATGTCGGAGCATGGGAATCCCAGTTTGTTGCTCTGTTCTCATCCCACATTATGCAAGTCACTTGGAAGCATGTTCGTTACTCATCTATGAGGACTGTCTTCAAGGCCTGACTCAGTCTACTACTCTGAGGTGCCATTCCGAGGGTCTCAGCCTCAGCCATTTTCCCACTGATATCAGGGTGCTGCCTGCTGGGTGAAAAATTCCATTTCCATCCTTTTTGTCTTAAAGTACCAGTGTCTGATCTGATGGTATGGCATCTGCACAAATATGTTATTCTTCATAAGAAGTTCAGTCATCAACACTGAGACACATCGTAAGCACTGCTTCTCCTACTCTGGAACTATCAGATTCCTAGGAAATACTGTCTTTCCCTTTGTCTGCAGCAATAGGGTTGATATAGGAACTGCTTTAAAGGCCCAGGAAATATTTTCAGTAGAAAAACACACTCTATCCAACTCTTGAAATTAATGCAATTTTAGTGAGAGTATAGACTGGACATCTTTGCTGCAGTTTTAAGGGCTTTTAAAATGCCTTTCATGAGTAAATGTGAAGCCTAACTTCAGTAGGAAGGGGAAAAGATTCCATGCATGAAAAAGCTATCACAGATTATGAACAATATCACTGTGCAAACTCTTCCGCAAATATCCAATGCATTTATACAGCTTGCAAACCATTACCTACTCCTGCTTTCCTTTGGAGAAATGCACTATGCACTTTCTGTGTATTCTGACTCCTCTTACAAATCAGTGTTTCAGAGCCATCTGAAGGTAGTTTTCTGGCTTCAGAAGACCTGAAAGTTTAAACTTGAAAGGGCAAGATTAATAAGTCATTATCAATCAAGCAACTGAATAGATCTTAAGATGACACAGGA
>WBNH01009331.1:59240-222621 GCA_013401255.1 Urocolius indicus | reverse complement strand
GTTTTCTGCTTGTTGGTTTGGGCTTTGGGGGGCTTTTTTGGTTTTATTTTAAATCCATGACACCCTCTATACGAGTATATCAAATAGGGAATAGATTGTTTTAAAAAAATCTTAAATTGCAATATACATTTCAAACTCTTTTATCCGTTTTCCTGATCTTTATTACTATGTAAATAAGCACCATTCATACTTTTACTCTTCCACCAACAGCTGTTGTTGCTACTTTCAACAACTTCTAAGATAAGAAGGCCAGAAGTGCCCAGGCGTGGGAAGTCAGACGTTCAGACTGTTTTGGTATTCTGATTACAGCATGGTTAGACAACAACTGGGGACCTGTAAATGATTCCAACAAACCAAACAAGGGTTCTCAACCATTTTACATCACTCAAGAACAGTGAGACAAAATTTACATTCCTATTTGGAATAGTATCAGCTTTTTGTTAGTTTCCTCATACATCCATGCACCCTAACTGATTTAAAAAAAGTGGAGAACAAAAGCATAAGATCATGATGGAAACATTCAGTGACAAAAACACAGCGGGACAAAAGAATACTACTGGAATTGTGTCTGGATCCTGACCATAGCTCTCCACAGCAGACTTGGATATGGATCCAGTACAATAAGCTGCTCAATTATGGCTCAGTATCCATTAAATTCCAGCTTTATACTCCAGGGATCCAAGCCCCACCTGCAGTCAGGTTATCCCAGTCAGATTACTTTGTTGCCCACTTGTCAAACGTGGATGATATCATGGCATCCACAGGACGGGCAGGAAAGGATGGAGAAGACACACACATAGTTATTGTGAGGGATTCACAAATGGTAACAGCACAGAAATGTTCACTGGGATACTATTGATCTGGATATCTATGTTGTCTATCTATGAAGGATACAGCTCATGAGAAACAGTCCAAGTGCAGCTCTATGATCCTTGGCCCAGCTACTCCATCCTCATTGCCTCAATACTCAAAGCAGAAAGCAGTGCATCACCAGCTGGCAGTTACCCCACTTTAAGGGAGTCAACTGAGATGCACTAAGTAAACATCTCTGCCAGTATCTTTCCTCTACCAATTCTAGACCACTGGCTTGGGTTGAACACACCACTTGAGAAGAGCTAATGTCGGAGCATGGGAATCCCAGTTTGTTGCTCTGTTCTCATCCCACATTATGCAAGTCACTTGGAAGCATGTTCGTTACTCATCTATGAGGACTGTCTTCAAGGCCTGACTCAGTCTACTACTCTGAGGTGCCATTCCGAGGGTCTCAGCCTCAGCCATTTTCCCACTGATATCAGGGTGCTGCCTGCTGGGTGAAAAATTCCATTTCCATCCTTTTTGTCTTAAAGTACCAGTGTCTGATCTGATGGTATGGCATCTGCACAAATATGTTATTCTTCATAAGAAGTTCAGTCATCAACACTGAGACACATCGTAAGCACTGCTTCTCCTACTCTGGAACTATCAGATTCCTAGGAAATACTGTCTTTCCCTTTGTCTGCAGCAATAGGGTTGATATAGGAACTGCTTTAAAGGCCCAGGAAATATTTTCAGTAGAAAAACACACTCTATCCAACTCTTGAAATTAATGCAATTTTAGTGAGAGTATAGACTGGACATCTTTGCTGCAGTTTTAAGGGCTTTTAAAATGCCTTTCATGAGTAAATGTGAAGCCTAACTTCAGTAGGAAGGGGAAAAGATTCCATGCATGAAAAAGCTATCACAGATTATGAACAATATCACTGTGCAAACTCTTCCGCAAATATCCAATGCATTTATACAGCTTGCAAACCATTACCTACTCCTGCTTTCCTTTGGAGAAATGCACTATGCACTTTCTGTGTATTCTGACTCCTCTTACAAATCAGTGTTTCAGAGCCATCTGAAGGTAGTTTTCTGGCTTCAGAAGACCTGAAAGTTTAAACTTGAAAGGGCAAGATTAATAAGTCATTATCAATCAAGCAACTGAATAGATCTTAAGATGACACAGGATTTGCCACATAACAGTGTAAACATAGGCCACGCAACAACTGGATGATATTGTGTCATATAACAATCTAGTTTTCTTAAAGTATTGTGAAGGCATCAGCTAGCAATGTCTTTATCTCACTTCAAAAGATAAACATTTGTTAGATTCAGTCAAGGTCTTCTCAAATTTCTATTAGGAATGATCAGTATCCCCATCTCATGCCATTATATCATAAAACACACACATATTCTCTTTTAATTACTGTATCATACAAGATCCTTAAAGGGCTACAAATATCAGAACTACCTTAAAGACCAAATACATTAAAACCCAAGTGCAGCGAGATGACAGGGTTTCCTCATGGTCACACAAATCAATTGCAGAGTTGGGCAGATTGCCCAGGTCCCTCAGTTAAATCACACTACACAGAGACTGAGTCTACTGCAGCCCAAGGATGAAATATAATCAAGATCCAGGAATAGAGTCTCAAGGATTTTTTTCCTGTGCATACTGGAACATAACCTAGCCTGAATATAAGACCGTGCTTAAGAACTTTTTCCTTCAAGGTAACTGTAGCCACCTCAAGACTGAACAGTTTTACTAGATACAGGGCAGAGAGGTGCGATCAACAGATTTATCAGGTACCTCTTCAACGACCATCTTAGCTGGAAATGTGCCTACAGAATAACCTATCTGGGTTAGTGGCAAAGCGTTAAAAAAATGAGGCAAAACAACTTGATTTCCCCTCCGGCTTACACCACTGGGAGTCAGGAGTACCTCAGATGAAATCAGCGGAGCGCTACCACTGTAAGGTTGGCTGGATGTTTCCATGTCTGAAATAAAGATGTGCAATGTTTTCCATAATGTGAGAGTTTTCATTCTAAAATGACTCAGATGAAAACAATGACCTCACTGGCTGGCTGGATTTAAAACAATGACACATTGGTCCAGTCTCAAACCTATTTCCTCCCTCTCCCAGTCTCTACTCATACAGCCATATCCCCTTGAAAGTAATAAAAATCAGATAACTCAGATATTATACCTCTTTACCTTAATTTTGCCAGCCATACTGACAACCATATGGAAGTCTGGAGTAAGAAACCTATGCACTGTCTAGCTTCCACATATATCATCATATCACAAAGGCATGTATTGGGCATTTCTAGTAAAGCCCAAGATATTTTATGATCTGTGTCTCAGGCAAGAAGCTTTTAGAAGCTTTTAATTGAAGGAGTTCATAGTTATGATACTTTTCTAAAAAAAGCATCAAAATACAAACTTAAGCACAGAAAACAGAAAAATATAATGGCAACTCCAAAAAGACAAATCACTTGCTTGAAGTTCTTTGATGATCAGAAAACTCCAGGAATTGGTAATACAAAGCTACAAACTGAAAACCTAGTATCGTCAAGGGTGTAAAAAAAAAACCCTCACCACAACAGAACTTCACATAGAGTGTCATGACTTTGGAATAACTATTTAGTGCAAAATCTTCAAGTCTTCTACCTGCCTTTCATTTTCTTGTTAAGAATTATATTTCCATAATGAAGGAACACAGAAAGCTAGCAATCTATTTTTGTTCTATTTCTTAATGTAACTTACAGAAATTAATATTTGATACATGAAACAATATGCCACTGGCGAAATGTGTCCCAAATGGTGTTAATAAGCTCTGTTTTGTGTTACCTTAAAAATGCATTTTACACATGCAGCCTTGCTTATGAAAAAATTCCTGTATCTCATTACTTAATTAGTATACAACACTACCAATGAAATGGAGAGCTTGCCCATTTTACTCTCCACTATTACTCTGATAGCAGAGGATTAAGAAAATTCATCAGATGGTATTTTAATTTGATTTTATAGTTCACTGGCAGTGTAAACTCTGATGAAATTTCATGCAGCTCATAATTTCTTTCTCATTATTGGTAACATTAAGCTCAACAGAACAAACAATCACAGAATCTTAAGGGTTGAAAGATCCCCTAGTCCAACCTCCCTGTCAGAGCAGGACCACCTAGAGTAGGTCACACAGGAACACATCCAGGTGAGTTTTGAATGTCTCCAGAGGAGACTCCACAGCCCATCTGGGCAGCCTGTTCCAGTGCTTCCTCACCCTCACAGTGAAGAAGTTTTTTCTTATGTTTCTTTGGAACCTCTTCTGTTCCAGCTTGTACCCGCTGCCCCTTGTTCTATCATTGGACATCAAGAAGAACTTGGCTCCATCCTCCTGACATCCTCCCTTTATGTATTTGTAAACATTAATGAGATCACCCCTCAGTCTCCCCCAAGCTGAAGAGCCCCAGCTTCCTCAGCCTTTCATCGTAAGAGAGATGTTCCACTCCATCATCTTTGTGGCCCTGCACTGAACTCTCTCCAGCAGCTCCCTGTCCTTCTTGAACTGAGAAGCCCAGCACTGACAGTATTCCAGATGTGGGCACACAAGGGCAGAGTAGAGGGGGAGGAGAACCTCTCTTGACCTACTGCCCACAGCCCTTCTAACACACCCCAGGATGCCATTGGTCTTCTTGGCCACGAGGGCACATTGCTGGCTCATGCGCATCCTGCTGTCCCTTTTCCCTACACTGCATTCCCCAACCTGTACTGGTACCTGGGGTTATTCTTTCCCAGATACAAGACTCTACAGTTGCCCTTGTTGAATTTCATTAGATTTCTCCCTGACCAACTCGCCAGCCTGTCCAGGTCTCATTGAATGGCAGCACAGCCTTCTGGTGTGAGAGCCACTTCCCTCAGTTTAGCATCATCAGCAAACTTGCTGTGTTTCTTCAAAGTTACTTAGAGAAGTTTGATGGTTAAAAATTAATAGTAAAATCATGTCTCATGCAAATGGAAAAAAGTTGATCCCTGAAATTTTATTAGAAAGCACAGATCTCAGGAACTAAAGAATCTTCTTAAAGTGGAAGAAATACCTGAGTAAATCACTACATAAACAGCACTAGGCATTAATTATTCTTCTGGGTTAAAAAAAATACAAAAATAGAATCCTGTATTAGTCTGAGCTCCCTCAGCACAAATTAAAAGTAAGGAATAAAAGCAATTACTTCCTTTACATATGTTCTAGTTGACCGTGGACACCTTAAAAAAAACCACAAACGATGCAGAGAACACTGTCGATGGCAACCAAGGTGAGATTTTCCACATCCGAGTCAGGTTTGATTCTACTCTGAATGTTAATTGGAGTTGTCTGAGATGTCTCCAATTAGATGGCATGCAACACAATATAATCTTCTTTTATATTTCAGTTTAAGGTGAGCTCACACCTGAGGATGTGAAATAGGCCCATAGGTGACAGTAGGCCCACCTGCTGATGGGTGGCAATCTGACATAATGTTGTTACTTCACTGAGCCCAAGTAAAATCTATATGAAAGAGTCTTTCCCAGTATGAAAGCAGATCCTCTCCTACAGAAATTTTTAGAATCTTGGCAGTTTTTCTCTTCTTTCCCCTCAGACTAAACCAATACAGGCATAAACAGAAAGAACAAAGTCAATCTGAAACAGTAACTTTCATACGCCTGAAAATGATAGAGTTGTCTTGTTTGCTCTTCAATGTACTTTAGCACAAACTTATATTCTGCATATAAAAATAAATTTAGAGTTGACATTATGTCTCTCCTTCTGAAGTCATGTTTAGCACGGAACCACTCATATAGTAGCT
The DNA here is from genome assembly GCA_013401255.1 of Urocolius indicus. Classification (NCBI taxonomy): domain Eukaryota; kingdom Metazoa; phylum Chordata; class Aves; order Coliiformes; family Coliidae; genus Urocolius; species Urocolius indicus. The sequence goes on along the minus strand of WBNH01009331.1, from coordinate 216,978 downwards.
GTGCTTATTTAGTAACAGAAAGCTGCAAAGAAAAAACATGGGATTTTACAGAACCCATCTTTGAATTAAAAATCCAAAGAGTAATTACATGTAGCAGAAGCTGTTCCTTGACAGAAAAGACATAAGATACATGCACGACCTACCAAGTTATGCCTACAAAAAGAGTCAGAACCTTTGCAACTCCTGGCTTTGTGTGTTGAAATTTTCCAATTGCACTACTGCAATAGCACTGGCTTCCTCACATAAAACACATTTGTTTCAAGACATTCCCTCCTCTTCGGTATTAGCAAAGGAGCATCACTGAGTAAAAAGGTGCTCTACCAAAAGCAGAATGATCATTATGAGGAACTCTGGTCTTAGTCTACCTCTGCCATGGTTTCATGTTACGAATTTGAGCACGTGTCCTAAACTCACAGAAAACACAGCAAAACCTCACTGGAGTATTTTGAAAATATTTTTTAAACAATTGTTTCAGCAGAATATTGAAACCCACCTTTTTTCAATATTTGTATCAAATCACACTGCTATCTCACGTGACTGTTTCACTTACTGTTTTAAAAAGTCATCTTAGAAAAGGAATAAATGTAAACTTCAATGTGTGTTGTTGTGCTTTCATAAATCATCCTAAGAGAGAAGATTAAAAAAAGAAAACAAACCATATTAACAAAGCTATCCTATTAAATATTTGAGGTGAGTACAATTCAGTATCTTCCTACTTGCCTGAGCCATCTAAACTTTTTTTTCTTCTGATTGAAACTGCTGACCAAAACTCCAGTCCTAAAGCACAGAGAAAGGTCCAGAATGGCCAGTGGCAATTTTTTCATCAATATTATTTTAAACTAGACTCCCCACATCTGCCAAATAAGTTGTCTTCAGCAAGACTGCAGCTCTTCAAAGTCCTGATTTAGCAATTTAGGTGGAGCATACAGACACCTACAATTACAGGTAGCGTGTCAGAAGGCACTGCGACTCTAGATATGGTTTGCTGCTTCCAAGGAGCTTCAGCATTGAAATCCACAAGTGGAAAACACTGTGGTTTTTGCTAGTGTATTTTTAACTTCTGTCCTAATATGATTTGAGATTAAATTTACCAGGGTAACACAATCCTCTACATTTTACAAATTGTAGATTCCTTAACAGTTCAAATATTTCAGAAAATGGCTGATAACTATATAGTATGAAATTAGATCTTGGAACTGCAAGGCTCAGAGACGTCGATATTTTCCAGTTTTCCAAACTGAAGCAAAAACTTAGAAATCAATGAGCAGGGTGAATTCTTACTGAAGTCAATCACAGCTGAAAGTACGTGATGTCCATAATATATTCTGCATTCTACAATACTGTCCTGTAAACTTAATTTTATAGATCTGTGTCTGTTCTTAATTTGGTATTGCAACGATTGATTTGGATAAGGTAACAGTCTTTACTTTCACATTAACCTGGGATTTTATCTTCACTCAATGGTTATGGTCTTAAAAGCTATTCTGAATTCAGTAAGCTTGAAGTTTTCTTTGCTGTCACACTGCCTCTCCTGAAGGCCTTAAAGACTTGAGACATTTTAGCATGATGGCAATTCAACTCAGATCAATGGAGTCTTACCACAAAGGGTATTTTTTTCCCATAAAACCTTGGCTCTTCACTTAATTTTCATTTCCAGAACAGTTTATTTCACTGTTTGAACACATCGGACCTCTTCATAGAGTCTCCATGTCTTTGTGCCTTGTATTATCACATATGACATCTATCTGCAATGATTTCTATCATTCTCTCTTGCAGCTGGAGATACAGCCTGTCTCTCTCTTCTTCCTTTCACCCTTCACTGAAATATTGCTAACATCAGCACAACAGTAGTAGTGATTTACATAAAATTTCTTTTCCACATAACATTGCAAATCACTGCTACAGATGCCTGCTTTGAATCTATAAATAAATTAACTACAGCCAAAGATCAGCTTCCCAGTCCACCAGAGATGCCTGACACACCTATGGTGATGTATTTGATGTTTGTATGGGACATCTAGTGCCACAGCAGATTTTCTACATCGCTCTACATCGCTCACCCATGCCACTCCTACTTTTCCATAGATGTCTGATTTTGGAGCACAGTACATTCAAAACAAAAGAACCAGACATATTTACCAGCTCAAGATTGACAGTTCCACTGGAAACATTCCCTTAACATTAACCACGACAAAACGACAAGTCGACCACAAGTGCTAGTGGCAAGGGAAAGTGTGTCTGTGGGCTGCCAAGCCCCGGGCAGCAGCACAGCTGCCTCTCAGCCCTCCCAGCGTGGAGGACCAGCCGCCCCTGCTGCTCGTCGTGTGCCAGGCAGCACTATCTGTCAGAGACCCGTGTTGCCAGCTTCTTCGTTGGGACAAACACTGAAGCACCATTTGGTGTGCTAACTTTATTATATTGATTTATGGTTTCCCTTTAATTAAAAGGTACCAGGAAAACATTTGTTTTTGATTCAGATACTCAAACCCGCCGAGACCCATTTCAGCCGACTCCTGAGCGCAGGTCCACAGGCCCCACAATGAACGATTTCCGCCAAGGCGCAGCGCAGGCCGAAAGGCTCCCCGAGTCCTTCCCCCTAATCCCTGACATCTGCTCTGCGTCCAGGCCGGGTGGCGGCGGGGCCCGCCAGCGCCTGCTGTCAGCATGGCCGCAGATGAGTAAACACACCAGCGCCTGGCTCAGGCCGCCGTGTGATTTCAGCTGAGAACTCCGGATGTGGAGCACGGTTCTCATTCAAAGCATTCATAACGTTGAGGAAACACCTGTTAAGAAACTACCCAAAATAAATGTGCCGTGAGTCTTTCTTAAAAGAGAAAAACTGTGATTGACAGCAGCAGTGCAAGATCCGACAGCAGCAGAATTCAAAGCCCCATTACGAACTCCGACCAATTAAATACATAAACAGCACTATTTTTCATTTCAGGGTAACAGTTACTATTTCATTTCTCATCTTCTGTTTAAAATAGATGCTCTTCATGTTGAAAGGCTGAAGGTTGACTTATTTTGACCTGGTTTATTTTCTTCTGTGTGCAAGAATCCCACAATGCCATGACGTGCGTAGTTTAAAAAGAAACACTCCCAATTTGGTTACTCTTTAAAATCGTCTCAGCAGCATATCATCATGATCAGCTTTAAAATATTTTCTGTCTGGCTAGTGAAAAGGGTGGATGGTGATATACTGCTTTAAGACTGCAAGGTACAGCAAACTAAACCCAGCAACTTTACAATTAATGCCGAAATTGTAAAAGTACTGGTATTTTCCAATGCTGTACCAGTGCCACAGGAAGCAAATCCCAAAGGCTTTCAAGTCTTTGAGTACCAGAGACAACTGGCATTTCTAAAAAGCTTGCCAGCTACCTTTTCATTTAAACCATTGCTTTCCCCTTTTAGGGACTCTGGAAATTTACCTCGGCCAGTAGTGGGAACTTGTCCGTCCCTCCCTCCCTGTCCACACATCCAACCAGCAATCAGACTGCAGGCTGCTTAATAACAACTGTGGTACTGCATAAAAACCCTTAAATAACTTGGGAGCATGGTTCACACTGATGTTCAAGTAGAACTAGATACAATATTCACAGTATTTTGCATTTCCCAGTTTCTGCACAAGGGCTCTCCAGTAAGCACTGTGCTGCTTACTAATTTGAGCACTACACTATGGCTGTGAGGTATGCAATTTTCTGTCTCACATAGTAGGCATGGAGACTCACCATTCATAGCAATGAAGGCAGCTTTCCCTGCATCACACAGCAGCTGAGGGCCAAGCGCAGATGAAGCCACCTCCACCAGCAATTTCCCTGGGAGGCAGAACAGCAGGGACTCAAAGTGTAAGCAAGGAGGCACCAACCACCCTGCCGCTGTGTCTACACTCAAGGAGAAATAGAAAAGCTCTGGGCTTGGCATAGTAGGCTACACAAACAAGCTCTTTGCCTAAGTCAGACAGATAGCCTCTGTTCATTCAGATTTCCAAATCCTGCTTGATCTAGTGTGGTCAATTCCTTTATCAGAACTTCAGAAAGTAAGGCACCACAGGATAAATGGAAAAAAGCCCTTACACAGGAGAGTGATCAGTTAGATAATACAAAGCCAACAGCAGGACTAATAACACTGTGTTCTTACTGGAGAGAGATCATCAGGGGAGATCTACAGGGAGCTGTGCTATGATTTGAGCCAACCAAGATATTCACAGGTGTTCTAGGAAAGAGGTGAAGAGCAAGGCATCAGTTTGAGATCATACCATCTCTCTTGCACAAAATAATAAAACATAACCAGAAAGAACAACAAAAGTACTTTTTATGCAATAAAATTCAAAGTTGTTAAGAGAAAAGTAATAGCCACCAGGAAAAGTAATAATAGTAATAGGCAGCTGAATGCCTAAGGATACCATCCTGTCACCAAAAGCAAAAAAGCAAAATGAGTGTTACAACTTATTAGGAATGGGATAGAAGAAATCTGAACATTTTGCTGCTATAAAAAAACCAAAACCTACATCTGCATGCTTCCTTCATTCCAAAAAGGACACTGGAGAATTAGAAAAGGTTGAGAGGAAAGGCAAGAAAAATAATCAGAGTATGGCATGGTTTCAATGTGAGTAATGACTAATGTGATGACTTTCCTTTTTAGGAACACGGAGAAGAGAAAAACAATATAAAGGCTTATAAAGACAAGAATGGCAGAAAGCAGGTAGAAACAATAATCGGTCTTCTCTCTTCCACCAAAAAGACTGAGGCGCCAGATCTGACAGCCAGAGGCAAGTTCAAAACTGGTTAGAGGTAATATGCTTCACAAATAAAGTGCAACATTCATACAGGTTGTTGCGGACCAGAGAATGATCATATCACTTGAAAAACAAAGTTGAAATGGCACTGCTACCTGTAAGAAAATCCTATTGATGTTTAATAAATACCTAGGTATGGTTTCTGGGTTTTGAAATACCTCAGCTGCTTAGAGTTGGGTGACCACATCAGAGGCACAATGCCCCTGGGCATTGTCACAGCCACGGAAGTAGGTTAGATACCTATATTGGGACTAAACACATATTATTTAGATGGCATCAGCTGGAGACTGCAGATAAAGTAGGTACTGAGAACACTAACGAGAAAATATTTTTTTCTCTGTCATGAGGAGCTGCTTTTGCTTGTTAGCAGGGGAGCAGGTTGCAGTGCAGACCTGGTAAAGAGTTCTCAGACTTTCCCCCGGCTCTGGGATTCAGACCCACCTCTGGCCCAGCTAGGTCAATCTGGCGCCTCTGCCATCACTATTTAAGGATGGGAATTTGAAGTGCTTGGAAGGAGGTGTAACAGCGGTACAAGATGGAGGCAACCATGTGGACCCCACAGTCAGAGAAGGCCAAAGGAAGGATGAGCAACAGACCAGAGGCCCCTCTGCAACCAATGGTGAGAACGCAGCTGTGCCCCTGCAACCCACGGANCTTTAAAATATTTTCTGTCTGGCTAGTGAAAAGGGTGGATGGTGATATACTGCTTTAAGACTGCAAGGTACAGCAAACTAAACCCAGCAACTTTACAATTAATGCCGAAATTGTAAAAGTACTGGTATTTTCCAATGCTGTACCAGTGCCACAGGAAGCAAATCCCAAAGGCTTTCAAGTCTTTGAGTACCAGAGACAACTGGCATTTCTAAAAAGCTTGCCAGCTACCTTTTCATTTAAACCATTGCTTTCCCCTTTTAGGGACTCTGGAAATTTACCTCGGCCAGTAGTGGGAACTTGTCCGTCCCTCCCTCCCTGTCCACACATCCAACCAGCAATCAGACTGCAGGCTGCTTAACAACAACTGTGGTACTGCATAAAAACCCTTAAATAACTTGGGAGCATGGTTCACACTGATGTTCAAGTAGAACTAGATACAATATTCACAGTATTTTGCATTTCCCAGTTTCTGCACAAGGGCTCTCCAGTAAGCACTGTGCTGCTTACTAATTTGAGCACTACACTATGGCTGTGAGGTATGCAATTTTCTGTCTCACATAGTAGGCATGGAGACTCACCATTCATAGCAATGAAGGCAGCTTTCCCTGCATCACACAGCAGCTGAGGGCCAAGCGCAGATGAAGCCACCTCCACCAGCAATTTCCCTGGGAGGCAGAACAGCAGGGACTCAAAGTGTAAGCAAGGAGGCACCAACCACCCTGCCGCTGTGTCTACACTCAAGGAGAAATAGAAAAGCTCTGGGCTTGGCATAGTAGGCTACACAAACAAGCTCTTTGCCTAAGTCAGACAGATAGCCTCTGTTCATTCAGATTTCCAAATCCTGCTTGATCTAGTGTGGTCAATTCCTTTATCAGAACTTCAGAAAGTAAGGCACCACAGGATAAATGGAAAAAAGCCCTTACACAGGAGAGTGATCAGTTAGATAATACAAAGCCAACAGCAGGACTAATAACACTGTGTTCTTACTGGAGAGAGATCATCAGGGGAGATCTACAGGGAGCTGTGCTATGATTTGAGCCAACCAAGATATTCACAGGTGTTCTAGGAAAGAGGTGAAGAGCAAGGCATCAGTTTGAGATCATACCATCTCTCTTGCACAAAATAATAAAACATAACCAGAAAGAACAACAAAAGTACTTTTTATGCAATAAAATTCAAAGTTGTTAAGAGAAAAGTAATAGCCACCAGGAAAAGTAATAATAGTAATAGGCAGCTGAATGCCTAAGGATACCATCCTGTCACCAAAAGCAAAAAAGCAAAATGAGTGTTACAACTTATTAGGAATGGGATAGAAGAAATCTGAACATTTTGCTGCTATAAAAAAACCAAAACCTACATCTGCATGCTTCCTTCATTCCAAAAAGGACACTGGAGAATTAGAAAAGGTTGAGAGGAAAGGCAAGAAAAATAATCAGAGTATGGCATGGTTTCAATGTGAGTAATGACTAATGTGATGACTTTCCTTTTTAGGAACACGGAGAAGAGAAAAACAATATAAAGGCTTATAAAGACAAGAATGGCAGAAAGCAGGTAGAAACAATAATCGGTCTTCTCTCTTCCACCAAAAAGACTGAGGCGCCAGATCTGACAGCCAGAGGCAAGTTCAAAACTGGTTAGAGGTAATATGCTTCACAAATAAAGTGCAACATTCATACAGGTTGTTGCGGACCAGAGAATGATCATATCACTTGAAAAACAAAGTTGAAATGGCACTGCTACCTGTAAGAAAATCCTATTGATGTTTAATAAATACCTAGGTATGGTTTCTGGGTTTTGAAATACCTCAGCTGCTTAGAGTTGGGTGACCACATCAGAGGCACAATGCCCCTGGGCATTGTCACAGCCACGGAAGTAGGTTAGATACCTATATTGGGACTAAACACATATTATTTAGATGGCATCAGCTGGAGACTGCAGATAAAGTAGGTACTGAGAACACTAACGAGAAAATATTTTTTTCTCTGTCATGAGGAGCTGCTTTTGCTTGTTAGCAGGGGAGCAGGTTGCAGTGCAGACCTGGTAAAGAGTTCTCAGACTTTCCCCCGGCTCTGGGATTCAGACCCACCTCTGGCCCAGCTAGGTCAATCTGGCGCCTCTGCCATCACTATTTAAGGATGGGAATTTGAAGTGCTTGGAAGGAGGTGTAACAGCGGTACAAGATGGAGGCAACCATGTGGACCCCACAGTCAGAGAAGGCCAAAGGAAGGATGAGCAACAGACCAGAGGCCCCTCTGCAACCAATGGTGAGAACGCAGCTGTGCCCCTGCAACCCACGGAGGGCAATGGCAGGACTGAGAGCCACCAGCAGCTCCGTGTGAATGCACCCGGACAGGCAGAGACTGTGTGAGGAGGCGGCCATGGAGCAGACCGTGCTTGAGAGCCTGTGGGCCGCAGAGCAGACCCATATGAGAGGCAGAGAGGAGATGCAGCTTTTAGGATGAATGCACATTGGAGCATCCCGTGCAGAGCTGCCAGGTATGTGAGTTACCTCACACAGGTGCAGGGAGGACTGGTGCACAGTCCACCTGCCCTGAGAAGAGGCAAATGGCAGAAACCATTGAGAACAGACTGACTGAAAACCCCCTTCCCTGCCCCACTGAGCCGTTCCGAGGGGGAAGAGATAAAGACACCAGGATCAGGGCTCTGAGCCTGGGAAAATAGGATGGGAGAAGGTGGTCTTAAAGGCCTGGTTGTGCTCTTCATCACTGTACCACTCTGTGTTGTTTTCTGTTTGTTATGTTTTGGGGTTTTATGGTTATGTTTTTGGTTGGTAGTGGATTAAATTATCTTCTGTTTTCTTCCCCAAGCTGAGTAGTCTGGTCTGTTTTGTCCGCAACCATAAATGGCAATTAAGCCCTCCCTGCCCTTTAGGAATTCTCAAGTCTGTGGCACTTCAATCTAATCCTGGTCTTTTGTCCCTTGATGGGCCTAAACCAAGACATTCAGGAAGGCTGGCCTCCAAAGACAGATGATGACAAAAAGCGTCTGATACCTTTCTTCTAACCCACCAAGCACACATAAGGTCTTCTGCATGGGTATCTAACACATATTCTGGTGAATAACACCATTGTCTCAAAATGGTGACCATGTGGCATAATTACACACTACTCCTTTCTCTCTCACTCTCCGACAGGAGAAACTAAAGACTTATTGACATCAGTGCTGGGATGTGACCAACTCATCATGGTGAGGCAAGGCTGACGCCAGGCTCAGTGATACTTAAACCCATTGCAGGAGTTAGTCAAAGCGCAAAGTCTGTTAAGCAAAACTAAAACTAAGCTAAATGGATGACAAAGCAATGTGCATTTCAGTCAAGTAGTAAAAGGGAGAAATATAACTCAATGCAGACATGAGTTACATGGAGTTCCTTAAAGAATGCTTTAGCAGAGGAAAGCCAACAACAGAGTGCCAGAGCCCTAGGATACAGCTCCTTCAAAAATAACAAGCTTGCAGTCCACAAAACCACATGTTGAGACCAGCTTGTGCTTTCCTACTCAACTTGCACCTCATAGCAAGGCTTCTTAATGCCTCCCAGGGAACTATACCCTTTTCCAAGGCACAGATATGAACATAGCTGCACAGATATTCTGTGGCGCAAATACTCAAAAGAGTATCACTACAACACCTCTGTTTTACAAACACACTTTCTAGCACATCTGGGGCCAGCCTGATATAAAAAAGGGTGACTTAGAACACATTCTGTGCCCTCAAATCAAAACCTGAAGTCCCTGTCTCTCTTTCTTCAGAGGCAGCCACACACAGAGAGGAAGAGAAGGATGCTGAGAATCTGGGCTGTGCAGGAAAAATCCCACAACCATACCTAATTGAGTAATACAGATTTTGGCTTATTCAGGTTTAAGAGCACCAAGCCAGCATTTTAAATGTCTATTTTTGCTTTCCTTTAATTAAGCTTGCCTAAGGCTCACAAGCCCATTGAATTTGAGACTTATTTTTAAGATCTCTGACCTGCAGAGAGCTCCTACCTGCTCTGCCTTTCAAGTATGCCCCAAGTTTGTTCACCTTCTTTCACTGTTTTACCACAAGCTTGACAGCAACATGGAAATCATATCAAAGGAAAATACTTCTATTTGTTTTTTAACCAGCTGACAAACATTAATCACATCAAGTAAGTTTCAGCCTAACTTGAAGACTCAAGGAGTGTTCCTGTGAGGGTCAAGACTATGTGAGATAGGAATATCTGCTCACAGGTTTTGCACTCCTGTTTCCCTCTCAGCTCTGAAACTGGAGTTTTTTGAAAGGGCTCCACGCTCCCACAATAAGTCCATTTGCTACAGGCAGGAGAAGCATTATCAAATATCTCACTACAATCATTAAAAGCTAGAGCTATTTTGCAACTGACAGGAAAAATGGGTGTTTCAACACCACTACATGCATCCAATAGCTTCTCAAGTCTCCAAATAGGCCTGGAATTTGCCAGGAAAAAATAATCCAGGACATTTATGTTAAGCCTCCTTCCCCCTCCTTCCAAAAAACCCTTAAGTCAGCAGGGAAGTATTGTTGAAGCAGAAAAGATCGTTAAACTCAGTATGGCAATCAGGTAGCACCACATTAATGAAGAAATTCTACATTTGCAAAGGCAAAAAGGATTATAAGCCTGTACAGCAAGAGGAAAAAAAACCCAAAAAACTGATATTAACATAGCTCTGAAGACAAATATTTCAAAGGAGGAACAATCTAAAACTTTCTTTTTGTGTGCTGGTATTACATTCAAGCTCATTAATGAAACAATTCAAGAGAAAAAAAAATCTACAAGCAGTGCAGTGCAGAAAGGAGGATATAGCCAGAGCAAGATTGAGAGTGCCAATTCCCTGTTAATGGTTCAGATTAATTCAGATGGGATACAGTCATAAAGCTCTAGGGATTCACACATCCCTGCCTCAATTCAAGGCACTAATAACCGAACAGTATTTTAGATAAGACTCTATAAATATTTAAAATTTTTAATCTTTGGAGTGCCAAGAATAACGGTTCCCATCATGTCCTTGCCTTTCTCACAGCAACAACGATGAGATTTCTCATCTGGCATTGCTGGCACCAGCACAACGTCAGGTGGTTTTAGTAGTGGCAGTCAATTAACTTGAAAAGTTCCATCTAATTGATCCATTTCCTGCTCTGATAAACAACTGTAAACAAATACTTCTCTTCAAAGGAAGAATTCTGTTCACAAATTAAAAAAGGAAGGGGCCATCTGAATTATGCTCGCCATGGCCATGTCAGGGGTTTTATTATAAACACTATTTTTAGGGCTGTAAATGAGTGATATGACATTAAATATAACGAGCCAAATTCTTCCACAGTTTAACATGACAACGGTGCTTCCTAACACAATCTTTTCTTTTTCTTCTTTTAATCTCTTATTTGTTACTGACAGCAATGTGTGTGCATATTTACCTTGTTTTGATTTTCCTAACCCATATTTAGCCTTTCTAGTTCATGCTCATTTTTGGCACAGGAAGCTCACTACCCCCCTTTATACTTATACTTGAGTCAAGTTCAGTGTCTGATTCCCGTGTCTCAGCAGAACAGCAGCCCTAGCAGAAACAGAAATGCCAAATCACTGTTTGCAATTCCCATTATACAGACAGACAGACACACACCCCCACCACCGTTTTGATAAGCATGAATTTTGTGGTCCTTCTCCAACTATTTCAAAATCCAGACAGGAAAAGCTTCAGAGTATTCTTTATGCTTCTATGCTGATTTGAAAGAGGCCACAACACACAGAGCTACTTGCAGTATATCAACTCCTCCACAGCCTTTACTTAAAAGCCATGCTACTAGCTGTGCTTAGCCCTGCTCATTCCCCCCCATCTGTAATTCTGTTTCCTTATCCACAGAATGGAAATCGTGACACAATGAAGATACCCGCTTGCCTCTAAATGATTTCAGATCCAATGATAAAGCATGCTACAGAAATGCTTGATTATTTTTGTTACTGCTATATGCTTCTCTGGCAGGAAGCCAGAAATTCTTAGATTCAGGGGATTAAAATTGCCACTGTCATTTCATTAGCAAAAGCTTTTGTTAAAGTAATTAGAAAAGGGTGATCTGTTGTATTTTTAATTTCGATATGGTCACATATCTTAGTTCAGGAGTTTAAGCCTAGTTTTATTAAAATGCACAACGACTCATCACTGGAGCAAAGTGACCAAGTGACTGATTTCTACACAGTGTCAGCTAGTATGTCAGTTTTGACAGATTCAGGGTCTTCCACATTCAATTGCCCTGACTAACATGGCCACAGCCTAAGACAGCAATTACCCTGTGTTTTACCTGACACAGTTCAGGAAGACAAGAAATTAAGACTAAATGCAATTTGGCCAACTACACAATATAACATGACCGTGTGTGCCGTTTGGCAATCAAGTTCCAGGGCATGCTCATAGCAACAAGGTGTTTCCCATAGGAAAAGACCATATCCAAGTTATTTTACCAAGCAGCAAATAGCACTGCATCTTCTTTACTAACCCAAGAACTTAAGTATGATAGTCCGAGACTAACACTGTCTGAAACTGCACATTCTAGACATTCAATATTTATAAATCTGAAGAGTCAAAACACAATATCTGCTTATAAAGGAAGTGATTGTCTGCAAAGTGGATTCAAAACAGCAGAATAAAAAGCTAAAAGTGTAGAGATATATATACGTACACTCTGCCTCCTCAATCGATTATGAAGCATGAGAAAGCACTGGAAACAAGCAAAAAAGAAACTAAACTCCAGAAAAATAGTCTAGTAACATGACTCAGTGCATTTCACTTGACTGACAATGCTAGTAAAGTGTAGATGAGAGGACTCGCTGTCAGGTCAGAGGAAGGTAGAGTAGTATCATCACATCATAACTATTACAACAGTCATGTTCCTTAGAGAGCAAACAGCAAAGTGTAACATAAGGGAGCTCACGTACTGAAAGGGCTGGCAAACAAAAGGGAAGTGAATCTGGAGCTCTCCAAGGCTAAAACAATCCCAAAATGTCCAGAAGACAGCTGCTTTAACCTCCTCCTTCAGAGACATCACTGTTCTCAATCCCTGGCTAAGCTCCTGTTGTTGAAAACATGACAGCCGGGTTCAGTCACACTGACAAGAATCCAGCTTTTCTTAACCTTTCCTTACTTGGGGCAGACTCCAGCACTCACTTCAATGTCAGCTTGACCCTGGTAGGCTTTCTGCTTAGGCCTATCTACAGGAGTTGCATGGAAAGGCTCTACCATGATCTAGATTACCACATTCCAGCAGATGAACTAAGTGTTTGTGTGCTTGGTAAGTTTCATGTAACTGAAAGTGTGAGAAATCCCTGGAAACCATTGCCTAGGGAAGCTAGACTGCTTAGGCTCTTTTCTACCATATTGACAGTTCAGCAATTAGAAGCAAGTTCCTCCTCTGATAGGCCATTCTCTACAGTGCCTCTCTTAACTGATTATATATATGCCATCATTCTCCCAGGACCACCTTAACTCTTAGAGCATTCAGAGAACAACAGCTTCACATAGATACGAGAATCAAAACCCTCAAACATATTTCCACCTTTAAAAAAAATAAAAAAGTTAAGAATTGAAAAGCAAATAACAAGCAGTATAGCCCTATTTTCAGCTATGAGCGTTCTCCCAATCTGGCTCCAGACACCACAAGAACTTGTCTATCTTCTTTGTCAAACCCACAAAGAATGGAGAACAAGAGATAAGACAGTGCCTCTTGAGCTGGGGAGCCCAGAACTGGACACAGGACTCCAGGTGATGCCTCACCAGGGCAGAGGAGAGAGTTAGCAGAATCTCCCTTGACCTGCTGGCCACACTCTTCTTGATGCATCCCAGGATGCCATTGGCCTTCTTGGACACGAGGGCACATTGCTGGCTCATGGTTAGTTTATGGTCAACCAAGATTCCCAGGTCTCTCTCTGCAGAGCTGCTCCCCAGCAGGTCAATCCCCAGCCTGTACTGGTGCATGGAGTTGTTCCTTCCAAGATGCAAGACTCTGCACTTGTCCTTGTTGAACCTCATGAGGTTCCTCTCTGCCCAACTCTCAAGCCGGTTGACATCCCACTGAAAGGCAGCACAGCCTTCTGGTGAATCAGCCAGTCCTCCCAGTTTGGTGTTATCAGTCAACTTGCTGAGAGTACACTCAGTCCAGGTCACTGAAGATGTTAAACGAGACTGTCCCCAGAACCGATCCCTGGGGAATTCCACTGGCTACAGGTCTCCAACTTGACTCCGCTCCATTGATCACCACCCTGGGTTCTGTCATTCAACCAGTCCTCAACTCACTTCACTGTCCATTCATCCAAGCCACACTACCTGAGCTTTCTGAGGATGTTATGGGAAACAGTGTCAAAAGCCTTACTGGAGTTAAGGCAGATGACATCCACTGCTCTCCTCTCATCTAGCCAGCCAGTTATACTCTCCTAGAAGGCTATCAGGTTGGACAAGCAGGACTTCCCCTGTCGAATCTGTGTTGAGTCTCCCTGATAACTATCTTTTCTTTCGTAAGTTTGGAGATAGTATCTAGAACGAGCTGTTCCATCACCTTTCCAGGAAGGGAGGTGAGGCTGTAGTTTCCAGGGTCCTCCTTCTTACCTTTTTTGAAGACTTGAGTGAGACTGGCATTCCTCTAGTCCTCAGACATCTAGTCAGTCCTCCATAATCATTTAAAAATGACAGAGAGTGGCTAAGCAATAACATCAGTAGCTCCCTCAGCACTGGTGGGTGCATCCTGTCAGGTCCCATAGGTTTGTGTGTTAAACTTGCCCAACAGGTCTCTAACCTCATCCTCATCTACCAAGGGAATGTCTTCCATTCTCCAGACTACCCTGCTAACATCCAGGGATTGGGGCTTCCCGAGGACCACCCTCGGCAGTGAAGACAGAGTAAAAGGCGGCATTCAGTAGCTCTGCCTTCTCTTCATCCTCTGCCACCAGAGCACCCTCCTTGTTCATCAGCAGGTTCACATCCTCCCTAATCTTCCTTTCGCTGCCCATGTTTTTGAAAAAGCTCTCCTTGTTTTCCTTTATTTCTTTTGCCAGCTTTAATTCCAAAAGGGCTTTGGCCTTCCTGGTTTTGATGTAGGAGGTACCATTAATTTTGAGGGTATGCCTGGGCCATGTTTCAAGTCCATACAGAGACAAGACACAAATGTGCAGATGAGATTTCCTACTTTCTGGTTTTCAAGGAAAAAAAAAGCTGGTGCATGGGCTGGAATGAAGACATGGCTTATTTCAACACGCTCCTGACCTGGACAGTCAGGGTTCCCTGCAGAGCACTCCTAAGAGCCCATTTAGACACAGTAGTGAAATCAAAGAATAGTGGAAAGTCACGCGGCTGCATTCTGTTCAAACTGCTGGTACCTCTTGCTCTTCCGATTCACAGATCACACTTTACATTTTTACATAACAGAGACAGTGAGACTGAAAAACTTCCTAATGTAGGATTGAAGCTAATTTAGATGCTATTAAGGCAGAAAATATGTTCTATTTTGACTGTAATGATAAAGACTGAAATTTCAAATCACTGCCTAAGATACACAGAAGAATTACAGTATGGAAAAGTAATTAATCTTAGTAACCCAGAGGGAAAAAAGTAAAAGGAAACAATAAAAGAAATTAACACAGGCATTCAAATAACTGCAAGTGTTGCATAAAAGAACTGATCTAGAAGGATACTTATAAATTACTCCCCTTTTCTCAGAGGGCAACTAAATAGCATGCTTTTGAAAGAAATGAAAAAAAGCCATTAGATGCTGAAACAAATGTATTATGAAGAGAGTTAAAACTATTCAACTTCTCAGCTACAGTTTAATGGAACAGGAGTAAGTGAATTACAGGTATTAAAAATGCAAATCCAGAAATTCAGTATAAAAGCCAGAAGAACTGCTGGATACAACTGGACAGCAGGGCTGGGGGGAGTTCCAGCCAAGCTGGGATGCTTCCTGGTACAAAGATCCTGTGGAGAGATATCAGTGAGGCTAAGAGCCCACAGAGCTTGAAAGGGCAACAGAGGAAGAGGGGTCAGAGAGGCAATTAAACTAACGCAAACACAAAAAGCCCCAAGACCACACAGGCTTTCAGTAGAGTTTTATAGTAGAAGAGCCAGCATATAAGGTATGCAATCTCTACCCACTCTATCAGGCATATCTAGAAAGTACAGAGGTTCCTGAAACCAAAAGTGAGGCCAGTCTGGCAGCACAAAAATAAACAGATTGCTCTAAGTCTTACACAGGCCAACCTTGTCTCTGAGGGGAAAAAAAAGAAAGCCCTTCCCAGAACAACAATAAACCATGTAGACTAAGGAAGGACAGTTAAGAGGCTTCTTATGGAACAAACCACTGAGCCTCAAGCACAGGCAGCCTGGAGTTATGCAATCACAAACATGAATGGGTAGCAAGGCACATGTAGCATGGAACTAGCCATAATAACACCTCTAGTCTACTTCTAGACTGCTTGCTGTTGGCTTTCTAACCTAACGTCAAGCTGTTTAACCCACAGCTGCCCTACCCAACCACACACACACACACACACACAGAGTGAGGACACTGCATCAGCCACAGTAATGACGACATGTGGTTGCTATCTGTTGGAAGGCTTCTTGATGCTTACAGAGTGGTATTTCTGAAAACCTTTCTTAAAGATGTGGTTTAGAAGCAATATAAAGATTTGCATAACAGTACTAGACACCCACCACCTCCATCCTCTGAAATTAGCACAGTGAATTCCTCATTAACTAAGAAAAGGAAGACACAGGTGACTCTAATTCCCTTANATCTGTGTTGAGTCTCCCTGATAACTATCTTTTCTTTCGTAAGTTTGGAGATAGTATCTAGAACGAGCTGTTCCATCACCTTTCCAGGAAGGGAGGTGAGGCTGTAGTTTCCAGGGTCCTCCTTCTTACCTTTTTTGAAGACTTGAGTGAGACTGGCATTCCTCTAGTCCTCAGACATCTAGTCAGTCCTCCATAATCATTTAAAAATGACAGAGAGTGGCTAAGCAATAACATCAGTAGCTCCCTCAGCACTGGTGGGTGCATCCTGTCAGGTCCCATAGGTTTGTGTGTTAAACTTGCCCAACAGGTCTCTAACCTCATCCTCATCTACCAAGGGAATGTCTTCCATTCTCCAGACTACCCTGCTAACATCCAGGGATTGGGGCTTCCCGAGGACCACCCTCGGCAGTGAAGACAGAGTAAAAGGCGGCATTCAGTAGCTCTGCCTTCTCTTCATCCTCTGCCACCAGAGCACCCTCCTTGTTCATCAGCAGGTTCACATCCTCCCTAATCTTCCTTTCGCTGCCCATGTTTTTGAAAAAGCTCTCCTTGTTTTCCTTTATTTCTTTTGCCAGCTTTAATTCCAAAAGGGCTTTGGCCTTCCTGGTTTTGATGTAGGAGGTACCATTAATTTTGAGGGTATGCCTGGGCCATGTTTCAAGTCCATACAGAGACAAGACACAAATGTGCAGATGAGATTTCCTACTTTCTGGTTTTCAAGGAAAAAAAAAGCTGGTGCATGGGCTGGAATGAAGACATGGCTTATTTCAACACGCTCCTGACCTGGACAGTCAGGGTTCCCTGCAGAGCACTCCTAAGAGCCCATTTAGACACAGTAGTGAAATCAAAGAATAGTGGAAAGTCACGCGGCTGCATTCTGTTCAAACTGCTGGTACCTCTTGCTCTTCCGATTCACAAATCACACTTTACATTTTTACATAACAGAGACAGTGAGACTGAAAAACTTCCTAATGTAGGATTGAAGCTAATTTAGATGCTATTAAGGCAGAAAATATGTTCTATTTTGACTGTAATGATAAAGACTGAAATTTCAAATCACTGCCTAAGATACACAGAAGAATTACAGTATGGAAAAGTAATTAATCTTAGTAACCCAGAGGGAAAAAAGTAAAAGGAAACAATAAAAGAAATTAACACAGGCATTCAAATAACTGCAAGTGTTGCATAAAAGAACTGATCTAGAAGGATACTTATAAATTACTCCCCTTTTCTCAGAGGGCAACTAAATAGCATGCTTTTGAAAGAAATGAAAAAAAGCCATTAGATGCTGAAACAAATGTATTATGAAGAGAGTTAAAACTATTCAACTTCTCAGCTACAGTTTAATGGAACAGGAGTAAGTGAATTACAGGTATTAAAAATGCAAATCCAGAAATTCAGTATAAAAGCCAGAAGAACTGCTGGATACAACTGGACAGCAGGGCTGGGGGGAGTTCCAGCCAAGCTGGGATGCTTCCTGGTACAAAGATCCTGTGGAGAGATATCAGTGAGGCTAAGAGCCCACAGAGCTTGAAAGGGCAACAGAGGAAGAGGGGTCAGAGAGGCAATTAAACTAACGCAAACACAAAAAGCCCCAAGACCACACAGGCTTTCAGTAGAGTTTTATAGTAGAAGAGCCAGCATATAAGGTATGCAATCTCTACCCACTCTATCAGGCATATCTAGAAAGTACAGAGGTTCCTGAAACCAAAAGTGAGGCCAGTCTGGCAGCACAAAAATAAACAGATTGCTCTAAGTCTTACACAGGCCAACCTTGTCTCTGAGGGGAAAAAAAAGAAAGCCCTTCCCAGAACAACAATAAACCATGTAGACTAAGGAAGGACAGTTAAGAGGCTTCTTATGGAACAAACCACTGAGCCTCAAGCACAGGCAGCCTGGAGTTATGCAATCACAAACATGAATGGGTAGCAAGGCACATGTAGCATGGAACTAGCCATAATAACACCTCTAGTCTACTTCTAGACTGCTTGCTGTTGGCTTTCTAACCTAACGTCAAGCTGTTTAACCCACAGCTGCCCTACCCAACCACACACACACACACACACACAGAGTGAGGACACTGCATCAGCCACAGTAATGACGACATGTGGTTGCTATCTGTTGGAAGGCTTCTTGATGCTTACAGAGTGGTATTTCTGAAAACCTTTCTTAAAGATGTGGTTTAGAAGCAATATAAAGATTTGCATAACAGTACTAGACACCCACCACCTCCATCCTCTGAAATTAGCACAGTGAATTCCTCATTAACTAAGAAAAGGAAGACACAGGTGACTCTAATTCCCTTATTTTTTTTTTTTTGGTTATTCACCTTAAATCAGTTCCTGTTCAAAAAGTCCCAAACAAGAACAATCCTCCCCAACTTCCAGTTCCAATGGAACAGAATGTACCACTAATTCAAGATGAGCCTATGCTCTAGTCACATAATCTGATGCTCACATTAAGCACATTCTCTGACTTATACTGTGAAAGATGTGGATGAATTTTAGTAACTCATTAAGCTGTAAGATTTCCAGTTCTACTGTAATTTTAAGTACAAGGCTGAAAGAATCTGCAATTAAACAGCTCCAAGACAGACTAGAGTTTGTGTGGTCTGAACTCATCAAGTATGTACTGCTTCTAACCTCGTTCAGCTATATGAAAATAGTTATTCTCTTATTATTTTGAAAAGATTGGTAGGATAAAAAAGCCCCTACATTTTTCTTGGCTATGCACTACAGTAGTGGTTAAAGCAAAAGGATTGCTAAAAATTGCTCTTTTGATTTGGTATATTACAAACTTCCCAAAAAGCATTCTAGACATGGCTCAAAATCAGATTCTGCTCTAACAGCAAATCAACTCCTAAGAACAATTATGGCTCCTGATACCTTCCTTTGGAAAGACAGGATAAAAATACCTATCAGAAGGTGACTGGTTCTCACAGCTCTCTCCGATGACCACCTCCTGGGAATCACATTGATCATGACAGATCAGGATATGTTGACCAATGGGACGTAACATACCTGTGTACGTAATTGTTTATTCCATCCTCAAGTATCTGAGTCAACATAAAAAGAGAATTATCGGGGAACTACACATCCTTGACATGTAGGTTTTGTTATAAAGCAGAGACATATTTTGGGTCTACTAAATACAGAAGACCTCACTCTTGCCATCACCCTACTCAGGCATATAATGCACAGGAGAAAGAGTATAGAACCCTAAGCTGTAGATCTCTTTTGCTGTAATAAAACATTAAAAATAAATACTAAAGATAACATAATATTAAAATGCCAAATTGGCTTATCTGTAAATGAATATTTATGACACACTAATGGGAATTTGCTGGTCACTGAAGTTGCATTGGCAGCAAAGAGTCATTTCCAGCACACATTTAGAAAGCTTTCTCTAAAGAGCTGCAAACTGCTTTGACTCCCATGGCTCCTGGTGCACCACTTCAATTGCAGACATTTCTGTTTTTCAAGATGAAATTACTGTCAGTTTGACACCTTATGAAAATGCTAATCTCCTCCTTCCAAAGCTTTTTTTTTTTCTCCCTCTCTTTCTCTTGCTTTACTACTGCTTCTATTACTGGAAAGCTGTCCTGGAATTTCCTCACTCCAGAAAGCAGCTCTTCATGAGTACTCTTCAGCTGAAGTTTATACAGGGCTTGTTCAGATGTCTTGGCATCAACACCATCCTTCAGCATTAATAATATTTTTCCTTATTTGGTGTCCCATCTCCATACATGTGTATATATATATTTAAGTAGAACTAATAATAGTAGAACTATATTTTCAGTAGCATTTTCCCCTCATGTTTGCTCTCTTGCAATGTACAAGGCAGATTCCTAATCTCTCCTGTCTTTCCATTTGCAGCTTTTCAATTAACTTTTCTTCCATCAGACTGCCCAAAATCATGAACAGTAAATAAAGTTTATAAATGAAAAAGGATGATACTTTATCATGGAAAAGTTTTTGCTCTGGTTTTTCAAATTTAAGAGTTAATGGGATGATTACAGCATCATATGGGACATTTACTCAAAGTAGAGAGGCTTATTGGACAGTTTGTTTTGTCATAAAGGAATAAATCTGTAGCAAAAGTGATGACATCTTTTGGTGGAAAGTACTTGCCTCCCTGATAACCACCAAGAGCACTACACGCAAAGAAAAGTTAAGTGGCAATGTTCAAAAGATGGGCACATCAGACATACTAACACTGGGTTAAGATACCACAGGAAAGGAGTAGAGGGGAAGCATTTAGGACCTCAGTAAACGTCAACCTAGAAAATGGAGACTTTCCTCTCTGTGGATACACTGCACACAGGGCCATTCAATGCACTCTTAGCTTAACTTGGAAACAAAATCTCTAGCTCCAGTAAAAGGTATTTAAACAAAAGGCAGTTTGAAAATCCAGACCATTCAGATGTGTAAATGTACACAATAGAGCTCTTTCAGCTACTAATTGGAATATTCTAGATAGACAAAAATCCTGCAACTTTCTGTCTTGTTAGCTGTCACCTACATCACACAGTAAGTGGAGATGAGCCTCTAGAAATGGGCCTGCATGCGAATTCAACATCATGAGAGTGTCTGAGAACACAAGTAGGATCTTTTTACTTTGCAAACACTTCCAGGGTGTCCAAAACCACAACAAGGTCATCACCAGCCAGCAAGATCACCAGCCCGCCTCATGTTTCCCATTGCTAATCACGCTTGGCAGGACGAAAGAAAGGACAAGAGGATGATCCAAGTCAAGGAGGGAGCAGGTTTAAATGTGGAAATCCCTGCTGCAGAGACTGAAGAATGCATTGCAACAAGATCTCGTTTGAGCCAACAACCTACCGAACTGTGGAGGAACTCTCCTCCCCCCACTGGCTCTTCCGGTATGAGAGGACGTAGCAAGAGTGAACCCTCAGATTTCTTGCTGGAATGCACTGTGTAATCAGAGGGACTGCTTAAAGGGGGCAGCTCCTCCCATTTGTAGCTCCATGATGACTTTTTACAACTATCCAGTTGCTTTCATCGCAGCACAGTATTAGGAAAATATTTGATATATTTTTAGTGTTCTTTTATGTAGCTTAGTAGCTGGACTCAAAGAGAGCCAATGCTGTGTGATCAAGCTGACCTGTGTGTGGATCAGTAACATGTGCTCTACCAATAAACTATGAGACATGACAAAAAGGATTATCATTTTAGGGTATAAATCTGCACGGATCGGGGCTTAAGATAGTCCCCTCTGCCATTCAGATTGTTATGGTTAATCAGCAGCTTTTCATGTTTCAGTCAATCCTTGATGGTCCAATTCCTGCTTTTTTTGAAAAATATTACTACTACATGTAACTTGAGAGAAGACAGAGGACTAACTAGATTAGTGATCTGATACAGCAACAATTTGTATGGCTTGTTTTGCCATAAATCCTCTTCCCTTTAAACACTATCCTCTTGCTTGAAGCTGGACAGTCAGTGACCCTCAGCCCACTTAGCCTGTTATGGAAGTGACCAGAGCAAACCACTTCTGAGTAAACCAAATCCCTGCCTGCTGAAGAGACATGCCTTCACTTGGCAAGGTTGAGAAGGGCAGTGAAGAACATGGCTGTGCTTTAGGTGGAAATTTAATCCATGCTGGGGATATTACCAACTGTGGAAACATTTGACTTAAAGAGTTACGCGTTTCCATATATTAACATGCTTCCCACACTTGCTCACATCTGCCCAAATAAGCTGTGAAATAAATATTTTCCACACTGTAAATATAGCACATATTTCTAACACTCGGTGATACATCACTTAATACAGAACAGTGTAAACCAGCTTTTGCAAGTAAGCCTTTCATGGTACAGCTCAGCAGGCTAGTAAACAGGTTTAATAAAAAAATTGCAGACAGTTTACTTATCTTTCAGTTTGCACTTCTCTTGTACATGGGATTTGTTTCTTTTAAAAAAATAACTAGTACCAACAGCTTAACTGAGTAGAAAGCAGCACACTTCTAATTCGTTATGCTCATCTGTTCTCTCAGTGTGGACTGAAAGTCTGATGCACAGAACTAGAGCACTGGAATATCAGTATAAAAGGTGACTCAAACCAATTGGTATCTTTATTTCATTAAATTAGATTTCTTTTAACTATCTTGATTTTTTTTCCATTGAATAATGCCTTTCTGTCACACTAGGAGTTCAGTCACTGCTATGTGTAGCCTCCTTAATTTTGGTAAAGTGACTATCTCAGAGATATTTTGTTTAGAAAATTTATCCAAATTGTTTAGTTAAATTTTAATCAGACTCATCGGTTTGTGGGGTTTCTTTTTTGAATGATGTCTTTTTTCAATTTGATAAATACTAGGTATACCACATGCATGTTGTCCTAGTTCTAGAAATTAACTGGATGGCTCCAGAACATTAAAGATTCAGTGAATGAAACAAAGACATGGCTTCACCAAAAGTTTTAGTCAGGCAACATAATAAAATAGGTATTAATAACTGCTGATTAATAAAGTTAGAAATAGTATGATTAAAATACCTATCCACTCCTGCTTTGAGAGCTCTTCTATATTGCCAAGAGTTCACAAGCCCACACGTCCATCAAGGTGGCCAAGTAATGAAATTAGCATTTAAAGGAAAAAAGAACAAACAAAAAACACCTTTAAACTTTTTCACATGGCAGAAAACTTCAATGGTACATTGTAAAGATACAGCATGGGAAAAAAATAACAAACC
Source organism: Urocolius indicus (assembly GCA_013401255.1). Lineage (NCBI taxonomy): Eukaryota > Metazoa > Chordata > Aves > Coliiformes > Coliidae > Urocolius > Urocolius indicus. The sequence goes on along the minus strand of WBNH01009331.1, from coordinate 194,027 downwards.
CCAAATAAAGAATGTCAACCTAATGATATCAATATTTACACAACCATAATAAGGAACACGGAATTTGGGAGTGATTTTCTGGCATTTTCAGCTTTATACAATATTAAATTTAAAGCAGAAAATGTATTTGGTAGCAAATAAACCACTCATAGAAAGATGAAGCAACACATCCCACACTTTACAAAGTAGTGACTGATTGAGAGCTACTTGTCCTGAGTTTAAAGGTAATTCTAGTTATAGTTTTCTGAAGAGAGCTACCACAAAAATTGCTGATGTTTGAAGTCTGTTGAGGGTAATGTCTACAGTAAGTACTAGAGTATTTGCACAGCTTGTATAGAAGGAAAAGGAAAGACTGAGGTAACTGCTGGTTGGAAAAGACTGTGTAAGGACTGATGGCTGGAGAGTTCTTCTGCTTGTTTATGTTACTATTACTGAGGACCAGTAACAGTCCAGGATTTCTGTAAATTTGACCACAATTACCATCCTATAGCTACAGTTTAGCTAGCTTTGTTTACAAAGGAAGCAACAGAACAAACTGTGAGCTCCTTCAGTAGGTTCTGTCTTTTTCACAGACAAAGATACATCCTCACGAGAATTTACAGACTGACTGTGCTTTCTCAGGTAGGGTGAATAAATATGTCATTTTATTAAGTTAATACCAATTCTCTAGAAATTTCATTACAGTAGGATTAAGTTCTCATGAACCTGTTTAAAAAATAATAAACAGAAATTATATTTCCTAAGCAGCTGAGTGGTGACAACTCTACAGCTATGGCCTAGCACCCATACTAACTAGAAATCTAAAGAGCAGCAAGAACTGTATGTTCCGATAACACTATTCTCAATATTTGATAAAGCAATGCTACACCTCGTCCACCCATCCCAGTAGACAGCTCTCAGAGAGGGCCAGTGCTAGGCCTCTCTGTGGCAGAAGGCCGGTGATTCAGACAGCCGTTGGCACTGTACAAGAGTTTCAAGAAGAGAGACACTGATAGTTCTGAAGGGAACTGAAATGTTACTCTAAGCAGGCATGAACTACATGTTTTTTCACAGTTTACATTGCAGCAGTGCTTAAGATGCACTATTATTGAAAGATGGTTTGTTTGTTTACTCATTACACCTACCAGTGCAGCACAAAACCTCGGGGTAGTTTCATCATTCCATAGGATCTTTTATTAACATTTTAATCTCACCAAACATACCCTTATTTTTTGCAGAGTAAGGTAGGGGCAAGACTGGTCTGTCTTCCTTGTGCTACACAAAGTGTCACATTTATTTGCCAAATGCTCTTACGGGTTTTCTTCTAGGTCAGATCACCTTAATCTTCCAAGCAATTTAGAATTCCTTCATTCATGCTAAGTCTACCTGGAACCTGCCTGATTCTTCTCAGCATATACCATTGTTTGTAAGTCTAATAGCTCCTCCTAAGCAGCCCTTTACAAATTGCTACACACTCATCTCTCACTCAGTTTCTCTGTCTCATAAGGCCTGTGAAACCCTTCCTTCCACCTCCCACACTCACACAAGTCGACCCCTCACTAATTTTTTCTTCCTCTGCACCAGTCTCAAAAAGAGGTGAATTCTATGCTATGATCTTCTCTGCCAGTCTCCTCTCCGGTTAAACTTGATGGAAGCTTCCTTTCCTCCTCTTCTACATCCTCCATCATCTTTGTCTTAAAGCACCGCTACATTCACTGACTTTGTCTCAATCCTGAACTGTTTTTAATCACCACTAGCACTTCAGTCTGGATTACATGGCTATTCATCTTCTTCAATAGAATCTTAGGCGAGGCATTTTGGAAAGCCTTTTGGAAACTCGAGTAATTGGCCTCATCCAGGTTGTCTCAATCTTCCATCAGCTTCTTCAGTAATGCTGATAATTTAAAGAACTACCATTTCCTCACCAAAGCCAAGTCATTTTGATTTAAATTGCATTAACCTAATTTTCCCCTTATGCTCCTCATGTATGAAATCTCTGTGGGCTGAACTCCATATTCACTTACATAAAACAGTATCAGGAAAAATTTGAAATATAATTGATGAGAGTGATCCATGACTATTGCTGTTCTAATAGGAAAAATCATTCCTCAATTTCATTTCCAAGGGCTGAAATAAAATTAAGTTATAACTAATTCTTAGGCACTCCCTTGAAGACAGACTTCATTTGCATACCTTTAAGGATTTCAAGAGTGCTTGTTAAAAAAGAACATGAAGAGATTTTGAAAGTGCTTAGTACGTTCCACTCATACAATAACTGTTTCATCAAGGAATCTGTGGGATACAGATTTATTATTTTGTCTTGTTGTTATCTCCACTGTGGCATTTGAGTGATTTACTACACTTGAATTTTCAACAGAACTCCTAGCTTCCTCCTAAAACATTATGATTTGCTAAGGTCACATACTGGTTTCCATAAAAAAATACCCTCGGAATAATAATTTCCCCTTCATCTTCTACAATGAAAATAGATGTAAAATAATTCATAACTTCCCTGCCACCTCATCATCTACTTCAGCTATCACTGAAGTCTTGGTACTTTAGAGGAACTAGCCCTACAGTCACAGATAAAAGGAGAAAAATGATCAGCTGATATTTCTGCCTACAGAGCACACAGGAAGAAGATAAAGCTTTATAATACTCATTTCCTTAACTCACCATAAGTACTACCTTACTCAAACATCAGTGGGCACATCCCAACCTCTCTCACTGCTTCAAGCCCCACTAAAAGGGAAAAGAAAAAAAAAAAAAGAGCTTGAGAAAGGCAACGGGGAAGACACAGAAAACCAAGAAGCAAAGAAATTGTGGTCAAAAAGGGTGAAAATTAAGGCTTATTTTCAAACAAAGGTTCCAACAGTATTGGATGCTGTTGCCCATCATAGACCTAGCATTTTCAGCCAAACATCCACTTCTTTGAAGCTGCTCCTTGAAAAATACTGTCAGTGCTATTTCAATACCTCTCCTCAGAAAACCCCTTTGCTGCCAAATCTGTGTACTCACCTGAGTAATATATGGATGAATCTCATGCTCTGCAATTTTGCACGTTCTCTTTGACTCTCCCCTTTCTCTGGTGCTGAACACATGCCATAAGGGCAGAGACTTTTGCTTAACAAGCCTAACAGCAGGACTATGAAGGCTCTCATGAGTTTCAGCTGTACAAGTGCAGACACAGTTCAGACAGAAAAAGAAAGGTTGAAAGGGCCAGGATACTCATTTCTTGGGTGTACTGTTATCATCTCAAACTCTATACTGAGAGAACGTGCAGCCTCAGGAAGAGTTTAATACATCCTAAAAGTACAGCTTAAATTTGGTTCACAGTTCAGAAAAATCCTGTGATGAAGTCCAGCAAGCTCCCAATATCACTGCCACTACTGTGCTTCATCTGAATGCCTCTCCAGAGAAAACTAAGCTCTTCAGAAAGATACAGTTGGGTTTACTGGACAAAATTTCTTCCCAGGCCTGCTCTTCTCTCCTGCCCTGGCAATCTGGAAATGCTGAGTCTGAGTGACACATAAGAACAGATTAGAAGTAACTGCAAAGAGCACATTGAAATGGAAAGAACTTAATATGACTTATGTGTAATTAATCTACAACACTCACTTTCCATTCACACTCAGCTTATCAGCCTTCAACTGAAATATTTCTTCTATTATGCTAAACTTCTGCTGGATGTCTATGCTGTTAGTTAAGAAGCACGCAAGGCAAGAAGTGTCTACTTAAAGGAGCATCACTTTGGATGCGTCTTTGAACTAGAACATTTTTTTTCCCAATACTGATATACTGTACATCACAAAAAAAATACTCCCAGAATGCACCACAGCAGATAAACCAAAAAGAAATTCAGTAAAAGGAGGCAATTCCATCAGATCTTTCTGGTGACCTTATAAACACAACAAAAAGGGCTATTAGTATGCCACCTAGCCAAGTCAATATTTATTTTCTTGCTTTATGCATGTTTCGTAGGTATGACCTTAATCATAAAAGCAAGGCACTAAAAACCATGGCCTGGACCAAAACTTGTTTTGACGGGCACTATGCAGATTTCCCCCAGTAGCTCTGCCAACATCTCTCAAGCCAAACTTGCAATAATCTGACCTAAAAGGACAAGAGCCCTGTCATACATAAATGAGACTACAAAGATTTCCCCCAGGAGCATGCTGTGTGCACAGCCTCTTTCCATGTTTGCAAGGGGGGAGGGAAGGGATTTTCCATGTCTTTATGTGTTTTCCATATATATTTGCCAACAGTTGCTAGATTATCCCCAGAGCCTGCTTTGAGCACCGGACTAACCGCTCTACTGTAGACTGTATTTTCTTTATGAACATGGAGACTTCAGAATAGAAGGCCGGAACTTGGTTTCTGAGTTATTCTGGGCACACCAACAAAATAAATGAACCCTGGTTTTACTTCAGTGTTGTTGAAAACTGATCTAACCCCTCCAGTCTGCAGCACCTCCTGGGATTTAGGACTTGAAATGGAAGGCGCATACAAGAAGAGGAGAGCAGAGAAAACCTCGTTGAATTTGTTTCTTCACATAAAAAAATTAGATATTTTACACCTATCAATTGCTTGTGTCTAGTAACGCCCTTTTTTTCTTGTGCAATCACAGTGAATATATGCATTGCTTAGGCAGAATTATAAATTAGAAGACTCCCTCTGACATTATCCCCCAGTATTGCTGATGAAAAAATGCTCTTATGAACTCCACAGACTGCAAGTAGCTGCACAACACTTGACTGTCTGCCTCATCAACAAGAGATTCCCTCCATGTAAGCTGCCAAACTACCAACCCAATCCTTTTTACTTCTTCCTTTGTCATCATAAGGATAAGCCTAAAAAAAGCTTTCAGTGCATTTCCTCTCAGTTAAACTCAAATTAGTCCCCTCTGCCGGACTCCTACTGGGATGCCTTGGTCTATCCCAAAGCCCTTGCTGAGAAAAGCTCTTTTCAGTCCAGCAAATCACCTCAGTACCTGCTACTCTGACAAGGCTGACGCCATTATTTATTACATAATAAGCTCTCACTGTTGAGGGTCAATTATTCCATTGACTGGGCATTACAATAATTCTTGGTAATTAAAAGAGGTACTTATGTGAATCTGGATGCATATTGAAAGAAACATTAGTCCTTTTGTTATCTTGGCAAGCCCTTGTTCCTAGCCCAGCCCAAGCAATTAGCATCTTTTGGCAATCCCAGTCAGCTGGGATTTAGAGAGCCTGAAGAGAGGGTCACTCAGATGCTAATTTAGATACAATTGTGACAGCAGAGTTTAGAAGGAGCTGCTCCAAAGGCACCATGAGGGTTTAATAAAGCAAACAGCTTGGGTCCCAGTGACCCTGCAGGGGTAATTAAAAAGACTGCTGTATATTGCTGTGCCAAATGGGAGAGTGTCATCATGAAGCCTGTCCACAAAAACCATTTTTAAAAGACATATAATCACCCATTTAATCTGCTCATTAAACAAGTCTCTCATGCGGACTTAACAAGAATTAGCACTTTCTAAAAGGCAAAAAATGACAGAAAGCAGACGGTTCAAATGATTCTAAAGGTCACGATTCCTAAAGGTTTTCCCATTATAAGCTCATTTAATGCTAAATGTGTAATATTTGTGGATATCACTATTTAAGACTATCTTTTCAATGCTGCCCTTGCAGGAGAAATATGAACATCCACTTCTCAGAGGTAACTGAGGAACTGACATCAGTTTTAACAATAGTAGGAACCTCAGTCCTAGAAACTTCTGTAAGCACCCCTCGCTCAACAATTCTGCACAAGTACCAACGCCATTTCATTTCCCAGGATGCATCCCAGTAAAAGAACTCCTGCAAACAACTGCAGGCTCAACCTCGAATACACCAGGCAACATCATTTACCTTGTTATATCCACCTCTTGTGTTCCGCAAGGCTTTTAACAATTAGAACCATCACTATTGACAGAGCCGCAAATCACGTCCCACTGTCTCAGAAAGGAATGAACAAAATGAAAAAAAAAAAAACCAAAACAAAAAAACCAAAACTCTTTCAGCCGGGAAAAAAAAAATCTCTTTGTGCCTGGAAAAGAAAACTGAAGTTACAGAGGTTGTAAGGTACAGGGTAAAGTGCAAGGAAAACATGTACTTTGGCTTGACAATGACCTAATGTCTACCACAGGCAAGCTATTCACTTCCATGCAGAATGCAAGATTTTTATTTTTGGAAAGCTATCCTACAACAACAGAAAAAGAGAAGGAAAACAACAGGGGAGAAGACAGAGAGTAATGCCAGATGGTTTGGTTTTTTTCAGTTTTAATTCAGTATTGAAAAAACTGATCTCTGTACAAGGTCTGGGAGAGGATGCAGCTGGTAAGTCATCACAGAGGTTAAGCAATTATATTACTCCATGGATATTGCACATTTCCCTATACTGCATTGCAATACAGCCTCCCAAACACCAGTCCTCTTCAGCCTTCTACTGATGACAGAATAAAACATCAAGGAGGTGAACTTGCCCCCAGAAAAAAAAAAAAAAATCATTAGGCATTTTAGCATGCTCAGCCCAGCCCAGAAACTTTCACAGACCCATGGAGCTCAATATACTAGATCTGAGCATATCAACAAGCTCATGCTCTACTGAAAGCTGTTAATTAAGACTCTAGAGATGAAGCCAGCATACTTTCTATCTCTAGATGCAATGGATGCACACACATCTTTCACAAGACAGCACGGAGCTGGAATGACAACCTCAATTCCACACAAACTAAAAAGAAGTAGGATCTACTTGGCATGCCCACCTTATTTAGAAATCAAAGGCCCAAGTCACTTTGAAGCCCTACATGCAGATCCTATGCTAAATCAGTGTTTTCCATTCTGTGGTCTGAGGACTGTTATACGATAAGGCAAATATATAAATCCTTTTACCTCTTGCTTAGCACATCACAAACAAAATTCTCATGGAGATGGACACTAAGAACACTTCCTCAGTGCTGACTACACAACAGAGACTGACAAGCAAGGCAAGGTTTCAGCCACCACTGTTAACTCTCAGAGATCTGACTCGTTTAAACTGCACAATTGTGAACATGAATCACTACCAATTCTCAAGATCACCAACACATTGCAGTCACAGCTCTGGTCACTATTACTCACCCAACAACAACTGAGTGCACTATCTTTTCTCTTTCCCTCCTCAGCCCTAAAACATCACGAAGCAGTACAGGGGAAAAAAAGAAAAAAGGTAATACGTACTGAAATATCCTCAGCATCCTGAAGTGTCAGAGACTCTCTGTATCAAAAATCAATAAAGCTATAGCCCAAAACTTCTCCAGTTTTGCTTAAGACAGGCAACAGAAGAAGCAACATCCTACCTTGGAAACCTGGAAACTTTACCTCTGTAAAGAAATACTAAAGAAATACCAATGCCATAACAGGGCAACTTTTCCTCCCTCCAGGAGGCAGCATACTGTATGGAACATGACATGTTAGAAATTCTGAAAGACACTGCAGCCACTATCTACAGTTTACAGGACTGTAAACTCTAGTGCTTTATCTGAATAACTGCACAAGTCCACTGTCTCTCAAGAAATCACCTAAGGAAAAATCTATTCTACAGAAGAACGTAAGTTAATGAGGTTGAGGAGCAACAATGATATACGTGATGACTTTTATGCACTCTGCATCTACATTTATTAATAGTTGGTGATCAGAACATGCTACTTACTTGCCTTAGATTGTTCCTAAACCAAAATCACCTATACCTGGAACAAAACTTTTAAAAGCCAAGATAAAAAAAAAACAAAAAAAAAGATTAAAGAGGGAGAGGAAGAAATGGTCTCTCTCACCATGATAAAAAAGCTGAAATGTGCGTGGGTTGAGGTACTTGGGATAAAAATCAAGATATATTGGTTTTCATAATAAAACAAACACGACCTTCAGACTCAAGTTCTTCTTTCTTAATTCAATATGGTGAAAAAGGGGGTGAGGATGATGATGTGAAAAGGATAGGAGAACATGAGGAACAGCAGGAGAATAAAGATGGAGAAAGAGAAGGAAATAAATCACAAAAACATTTATAACCCTAAACTGCCTCACGTGGAAGCAGGGGGTGGAAATCAGACCATTTGTCCACAGCAGGTTTGCTTATTATTCTGTGACAGAGCTTCAGATATAACAGTTGACACCATTATATCTATATGCAGTTAACCTTAACATGTACTATTTCTTTGTACCTTTCCAGCCCTACGCATGCGCACATGCATCTTCTGATAAACCATGTCCAGTTCCCCTTAGTTCTGTATAGAGAATAATTCCTATATAATACGATTACAGCTCTTTGCATTGAAGTACACTTTGGTAGTGGCATTTGGAAAGAGCTCTGTCTAGCTCCAATGACTGCACACTGTCTCTGTATTCCTTACCATCAAGTATATTTCCTAAGACACTTGAGAAAGTAATTCAATAGCCGAGCTAACTACAACTACACTTTCAGGTCTATTTAAAACTGCAAAAACAATGTGTTCTTTCTCTTGGGAGAGCTACACTGCCATTTGGTCAGACAGCAACACATTTTGGATTCACTTCTAAAGTAGCTCCATGCATTGTCCAGATTTATGGTTGGAGAAGGATTGTGACAGGGGTGCAACTCCCTGAAAAATGCTGAAATTCATGCACAGAGGAACCATCACAGACAAAGTCACAGACGCACTTTCCTGACCACTTCTGCTGTGCAAGGAGATAGCAAATTCAACCAACTACTAAATTTTTCCTTAAAATCAATCTTCATGTCACAAATGAACGTGTTGCTTTGCTGCAATATGTAATACCAGTGATGTTTACCTCTGCTTCTCCACCAGCATGTGACAGTCATTCCAGACATTCCTTCTGCAGCTTTTTGTTTTCTTGGTGAACATTTAGAAGGCTTATGCGTTAGCCAAAAAAAAAAAAAAAAAAAAAAAATCCTGTTTTCAAAGAGTCCCCACGACTGTGGAGGAATCATCTACACAAGAGCTGAAAGAATAAATACAGCTGCTTAACAAAGAGTAAGAAGTTACAGGAAATGCACCAGAAGATGCCAGTATAATTTCCTAATAAATCTTAAGGCTGAGGCTTGCCCTTAGATTCTTTGCAGTTGTATTATTTTATCTAAACTGCATAGTAGGGATATTTTTCCCCACCAAAAAAAAATTTTGAATAAAGATGAAAAGCTGTCATTCCACTAACAGATATTTGGAGTAGGAAACATTTAAACTACTAGTGTGAGCAAAAGCTGACTTGTTAAAAGCATACTTGAGAAAAGCAGCATTAGTCATGCTTAGAGCTTTCATATGGAATTGAGAGACTGAAGACAATTTAGGAAGAAAAGCATACAGGTAAATTTCTTCTCAGTATTGAATATTCATTTATTTCTGCTCACTGGGTAAACCTGCTTTTCTAATTTCTTTATTTAACTGTCAGATGTTATCAAAGTACAAAATTAAGATCTTCCTATTATTAGGCACACAGAATATGAAACGTCACAGAGGTTTGACGGGTTTAAAAACCTATGTTCTCTATATGTTTATTTCTCTCTGGTAAAACAACAGTGTCAAGTGGAATTTGAAATGTTTTCTTTATTTAGATCTTGTAGGCTGAACAGTAAGTCCTGGCAGTTCTGTCTCAGCCCTCTCAAGGTCTGTACCAAATGAAGCCTAAATTCACCATTCAGCAACTGAACCAGCCATGGGATGTCTGGAATTTGTTGTGTGCACTCATCCTTAAAATGGAACAGCTGTCATGAAAGGCTGTTATAAGACACCTAAAGGGGCAAAAGGCTCCAGTGACACTCTTATCTACAAGCTGATATGAACAGCTTTTGCTGCTACCCTACTCCCATCTCTAGGTGTAAAGTTACACGATATAAAGGTCCAGAACACTCGGTAGAAATCTGTATGGCTTCTGTTCCTTTTCATGCCAGTAATTGTGCATAGGATTGAATAATCTATAGAATGTACTTAGTGTAACATATCCATACACTCCTTTTCAAAATATGCATTTTAGAAACTACATTTCCACCCCCACCTGCCTTCAGTAAAAGCAATAAGACAGTCCTTGGGCTGTGCCATGCTTCCCTTACTCCCCAATTGACTATAAGCCTGTACACTCATTTCATGAGGGGCTCAACCAGGATTTGGACATTAAGGATCAGAAAGCAATGGCAATATAGCAAAAATAGCTCTCGGGGGAAATGATTCTTATTACTACCAGAAAGAATATTTTTCTAAGAGAAGCATTTGTGTAATTCTTATTAGCTAAGTGAAAGAGTGGAAATAACCAGAAACATAAAGACCCAAGGGTCTGAGCTCCCACCAGAGTCCATGGCAGATTTCTCACTGATTTCACTGGATATGCAATCAAGACCAAATGTGGAATACAAAGAGGAAACGAACAGAGGAAGGACTCTTATTCACAAATCCATTCTGCATCTGCAAAGTTTGTCCCTGCCATTGAACTGTGTTCATAAATCAGGCTGGTGTCTATCCACCATATAATTGTGACGAATTCCAGTTCTGGTAGGAAAATCATAAGAACTACATCTACTTTAGAAAATGAGAAAAGAGCTTCATTTTTACAGATGCACAGCAGTGAGCAAAGCCCAATGTCATCAGAAGGTGCACTTTTCCATGGACACCTCCTCCACAGCATTTGCTTTCTCCTGTGGTTGCTTAGGTGAGCCAAAGACCTGCCAAGCTCTGCCATCCGCCTCCTTCTTCCACCAAAGACAGGTACTATTTTCTACTAAAGAAATAGCTCTAAACTCTACAATGCAGAGAAGAAAAAAATCTGTAACCAGATAGAACACACTTGCCTCTGAACACTTCCATGACTTACAGAAACATTGTTATAATTACAATAGATCATCAGCCAAAGCTCAACACCAGCTTGCAGATGCTTCTTTTTAACCAAACCACAACCTGTTATTCCCATTCCCTCCTTCTCATACTTACTGTTGTGATTGTCATTGCCCAGGTTCCCTTCACTGCTCTTCCTATGAGCTATGATACTTAGCAGCATAAAATCCCACCCTCTACCAATGTTCTGGTCCACAATTTGTATTCCCAGACCTGCTTTTTAGTAGGACACTGTGGGTTGGCAATCCTACCTTCTTAAGTCTTTCTAGGGGATTAAGAACCTGGAGTCAACAAGCAGCGAGAAACAATGAGATTAATGGATTAATATGCAGCAAACCACAGACACACACACATTAGTATTTGCTACAACGGAGTGTAGGATAAAATTACGCTAATTTGGAAGCATCAAGAGTCTAATATGTGCAAGTCACAGACAATATTGAGCTCTGCTCCAGAGCTTGGCTTTACTCTCCATCTCAGCATGATTTACATGAAGCAACACGAAAATCTCTCTGCCTCTTGGACAGTTCTCTCTGGAACCATTATACCTGCCTCAGTTCCGGGAGAGGTAGGTCATCTCAAAATGAAGGGAAAATGAAACAAAACTCCTTTTTCATTAACTGCTAGAGCACATATTGGTCATCTACTAAACAAACAGCTACTACCTACTTTGGGCATGTCTGGAAACAGATGGCTCTGTTTCTAAGATGGGTGCGCTAGCTGCATTTTCCTTCCTTGTCACAGACAATTGCAGTAGTACATTAAAAGGTCATTATTACACACATTTCATGTGTCTCCAAAGCAGTCTACCATTTTAGATTACCTATATTACAACTATCTTGAGCTAAGTTAGTTTTTACAGATTCATCCAATTGTGTATTTGCTTCCCAATTTCATCCCTCGTTCCTTGATGCTCATGATGCGATGTGATTCACCAATTCTTTAGGCAAAATGTTGTAGTTGAAAGTAATGCTAAAATGGTAAAAGTGAAGTGCAGCACTTTGAACCTTATTGTTTGTCCCCCAATACACTTGAGTACAAATCATCTCTTTTAGTCCCTACTGTTGAGCCCTACTTTTTGACCGCCTTGGGAACTTCTGCTGCTTCCATTACTAAGTGCGCCTTTAAACTCACTGTATTTCAGTTACCCCATCACCTTCAGGAAACATCCCTTGGTATTCAAATGCTTCAGCCTCTCATTTTCAGAAGTCTCCTGATTTTGTTTTCATGGTTCAGAATTGTCAAGTCAAAGGTTCAAAACAGGGGAGAGAGTAAAAAGCTAAACAAAAGGGGAATAAAAAATCCCTGCCCAACACCACAAAAATGCCCCAAACGCAGCTGCCTAGAGCTCTACACCCTGGTTAACAAAAATGTATTACTTCACCTCCAGATGTTCTTTCAGCCCCACCACACTGAAATCCCTACTGAAACAAAGCCCTGGAGACAAATCCTGTGAGCTCCCTCCTCTATAACTGGAGTTGTTTTACTTTCATTGGTGACATCTGATTGAAATCTGGTTCATGGAACCCTACAGTCAGTTTCAACCTTTTCTGTGATCCAGCAAGACATTGTTCAATCACCATATGTCTCTTTAGAATTGTATTTCATTTTCCTATCTCTGTCTCAGTATTAATCCCTCCTCTTACTTTTGCCTGCAGAGATATACTGACCTTATATTTCCAGTTACATAGTCATAAGGTAAACCTCAATTTTGTGTCTGGTCAGTTTCATGACTGTGCTGTTTAATACCTACTCTGCTTTTTGTGGTTGCCACTAGACTCATTGTTTTACATCTGTTTGCATTAAAGTGTGTTTTCCACTGAATGACTCAGAGACTTAAAAGATCCCAAATCCCTCTGAATAGGGTTGCATAAATTCTGAAGCATTTGCTATTCCCTTTCTCTAACTTCGGTACCATCGGCTGACATTTACTATGATCTTACATCTGATATTCTCATTCAAATTATTTATATATGTATTATTAAAAAGATCAGTCCCCTTGAGTATGCCACTGGTAACCTATTTCCAGCTAGAGAAATTATTTGCAGACACTCCATGTAAACTGTTTTGAGACATTTTTCAAGCCAACAGGCTACTTTTGCTCCTCAGACCATGACTCTGCGGTTTAACCAGTAAGTTTCTTTATGAAACTTTATCATTTGTTAAAGTGTCACTAACTGACGCAGTTTCAATTTTCACAGCATTACTTTCTTCTTAGTATGGAAAAAATAGAACATGATCATGATGCATCTGAAAAGCCAGAATTCAAAGCACACCATTTGTGCCTATTTCTCAAAGTTTCTGATTTTCTGTTTAGAACATTTTTTCTTCTGACAAACAACAGCAAAAATACAAATAAGCTATTCAAGAGGATTTCAAATGCACAAGCATTACAGTTTTAAATTTAGATCTCCATCCCTTTTTGCTTCATTTATCCCAAGCTAGGGTCTTATTCATTTTCCCTTTAAATTCATCAGCATTTCTGTATCTGACAGTTGGCAAGTAGGAAGGGAAATGGTTTTAAAGATCAAATTAAGCAAACCTGATTGAGTAATTCAGATTTGCCATGGGACTCAATTATTTCTATTAGAAACTCTTATTTTTCACAGGAATAAGAAGTTATTTTCTTTGGCATCTAAATAATTATTTCTTTTACTTCTGGAAATGTTGAAGTACTTGTTTCCTGAGGTTTTACCTGTTAACTCTTTCTTATTTTTCCTGTGGTTTTACCTGTTAACTCTAGCCAGAAACAAATGACAGACAGTCCTAAGAAGAAGTATATAGGACAACTGTTAAGAGACATTTCCCTCTTTGCTATGAAAAGCATGCAAGCTAAAAACACTACAGTGTTTAAGTAAACCTGTCAAAAAGTAGGATGGGTTTCCTTGTAATAGAGATATTCATCCCACTTGGATAAGTGCATATATGGTTACTATTTAGCCCTGCTACAGAAAGCCTACACAAATGTATGTAACATCTGTGTGTCAACTAGCTGATTGTCACCGCTGTCTCCATGTCTCTCAAGTAGAAAATCAAGATTAATAGCAGCAATATCATCAAAATGAGGTGAGTCAGCATCACACCTAAGTACACAAATCCCAAGGCCACAATAGCAGAGATCTACCCCATCCCTGCACCACCGAGAAACTGCTCAGTGCTGTACAAAGCGTTGAAACTCCTCCATACTAAGCAGCCTGTAGGATTAAGCTCATCAGGCACTGGGACTACACTGCCTTTTTCAGCTCTGACTATATACAGTAGCCCAGGCAAAGAAAGAGAAAAACTATATGGCCCACATCAAGGGCCTTATGCTGATGGGGGACATGTAATTAGAGAGGACATCATTTGAAGGGCCTGGTAAATAAATGAAGGCTTGTTACAAATCACATTCAACACTATACAACATGCAAACTATTTCGGAGAGGCTCTCCTGTATCAAAAGACACTGTAAACCAACTGTATTAGAAAAAAAACCCCAAAATAACACAACAAAAACCCCCAAACAACTCCCACCCCCCTCGCACTGCACCAAGAAAATGAACCCCAAACCACCACCCACCCACCTCTTATTTAAAGGCAACTCTGAGGGAGGGCACAGGAAACATTCTATACAGAAGACTGCTTGTGATCACAAAGACACTTGGCTATTGCCTGCTCTCCTCACCCTGCCTCCTCTTCCAGGGCAAGATGTCAGCTAGATAACAGGAGTCTCTAGGAGTTACATAAAGCAGAATGCAGAGCTGAAAGGGTTATGGACTTGGTACTCAATAGGTCTGTGTCCTTCTACAATAAACCAGTTAAATCCTTTCATTCTCAGTTCTTTGCATTTATACAGAGGATCCTTTTTTTTTTTTTAAACAAGAATCTTTAGATGACTTTAATTATATCTTGCCTGCAGCAGCATCAGGCAGGAATAAGGCTCTGAGCGTTTTAATTTCTGAAGCAGAAACGTTATCACTTTTTCGAGTACATCTGAAAGTATTGCCAGGTTTTACAAAGAATGATAAAACTAAGTATAAGAAGCTTTTTTTTTTTTAAAAAAAAAAATCTTCAAAACTAGCGTAGCCTACTTTATAGTTAAATACAACTCAAAAAAGAAGACAGTTGCAACTGGAGCAAGGACTCTTGAAGAAATAATGCCATTANGTAGAAAATCAAGATTAATAGCAGCAATATCATCAAAATGAGGTGAGTCAGCATCACACCTAAGTACACAAATCCCAAGGCCACAATAGCAGAGATCTACCCCATCCCTGCACCACCGAGAAACTGCTCAGTGCTGTACAAAGGGTTGAAACTCCTCCATACTAAGCAGCCTGTAGGATTAAGCTCATCAGGCACTGGGACTACACTGCCTTTTTCAGCTCTGACTATATACAGTAGCCCAGGCAAAGAAAGAGAAAAACTATATGGCCCACATCAAGGGCCTTATGCTGATGGGGGACATGTAATTAGAGAGGACATCATTTGAAGGGCCTGGTAAATAGATGAAGGCTTGTTACAAATCACATTCAACACTATACAACATGCAAACTATTTCGGAGAGGCTCTCCTGTATCAAAAGACACTGTAAACCAACTGTATTAGAAAAAAAACCCCAAAATAACACAACAAAAACCCCCAAACAACTCCCACCCCCCTCGCACTGCACCAAGAAAATGAACCCCAAACCACCACCCACCCACCTCTTATTTAAAGGCAACTCTGAGGGAGGGCACAGGAAACATTCTATACAGAAGACTGCTTGTGATCACAAAGACACTTGGCTATTGCCTGCTCTCCTCACCCTGCCTCCTCTTCCAGGGCAAGATGTCAGCTAGATAACAGGAGTCTCTAGGAGTTACATAAAGCAGAATGCAGAGCTGAAAGGGTTATGGACTTGGTACTCAATAGGTCTGTGTCCTTCTACAATAAACCAGTTAAATCCTTTCATTCTCAGTTCTTTGCATTTATACAGAGGATCCTTTTTTTTTTTTTTAAACAAGAATCTTTAGATGACTTTAATTATATCTTGCCTGCAGCAGCATCAGGCAGGAATAAGGCTCTGAGCGTTTTAATTTCTGAAGCAGAAACGTTATCACTTTTTCGAGTACATCTGAAAGTATTGCCAGGTTTTACAAAGAATGATAAAACTAAGTATAAGAAGCTTTTTTTTTTTTAAAAAAAAAAATCTTCAAAACTAGCGTAGCCTACTTTATAGTTAAATACAACTCAAAAAAGAAGACAGTTGCAACTGGAGCAAGGACTCTTGAAGAAATAATGCCATTAAATCACTACATCTAACAATTGTCAATTAAAAGCTTACATGAAAAGAATCAAGTGGCAAGATAGGATTCAAGATTAAGATAAATACCAGTAATGAACAAGACCTATAGCTCTGTACCTAACAGAGTAAAATGGTATTTCCCTCAAGCAAGTGGATTCTGTTGTTACTGGAGTAAGATCCTACTTAACTGTAATTTCAGAAGTGCTCCAGAGATTTGGTTGCAAGAATTATATACTCCTCTTCATACTGTACTGCTATTACAACTATTGAGAAAGAAGTGCTGCCCCAGCTTGGGGCATTATTAGCAGATTCAGTAATTAAATTCAGCTACATGAATATTAGTCTACAATATAAAGGAGCAAACACTTCTACTTGAAGCAACTAAATTAAGTGGAAAATATCAAAGTGAATAGGTAGAATTACTCAGTTAAACTGGGGAAATACAATATCACTCTTAACCTTGTAAAGCACTTTCTATTTAGAGATAATGGCTATGTCCAAGCTGTATAGAATAGTTGTAGAATAGAATAGGGTTGGAAGGGACCTCTAAAGAACATCCAAGTCCAACTCCCCTGCTAAAGTAGGTCCACCTATATCAGGTCACTCAGGAACACATCCAGGCCATCAATGAAGGTTCTGCTCCTACTCGCCTCTGCCCTGGTGAGGCCTCATCTGCAGTCCTGTGTTCAGTTCTGGGCTCCCCAGCTCAAGAAGGACAGAGAAATTCTAGAGAGAGTCCAGAGCAGGGCCACCAAGATGATCAGGGAACCGGAGCATCTTTCTTATGCGGTAAGGCTGTGGGAATTGGGACTGTTCAGCTTGGAGAAGAGGAGACTTAATACTTAATACATAAGTTTTTGAAAAGTGTATGTCAAGAGGGTGAGGCAGCTCTTTTTTTTTCTGTAGTGTCCAGTGATGGGACTAGAGGTAATGGCCAAAAGCTGGAACACAAGAAAGTTCCACTTAAACTTAGGGAAAAACTCCTTTCCTGTGAGGGTGAGCCCTGGCACAGGCTGCCCATGGAGGGTGTGGAGTCTCCTTCTCTGGAGGGTTGGACTACATCTTTAGAAGTTGCTTCCAACCCCTACAATCCTGTGATTATATGAAATAAAAGCGTCAGTAACTTTTGTACGTGAATAATCTACTGCCTTTCTCCCTTTGGAAAGACTGCTTAGATCCTTTCCCTTCCAACAATTTTTTATTGCAGCACTTGGCAAAGGCGAGATTCCACAGAACAACGCAGAAAGTCACCTTATACAGATGAACAAGCACAACAGCTTCAATTTCTGCTGCCATGCACAGCCCACCAAATTTTCAACTGTTTATTACAACAATCTTGAAAGGAGTGATAGACTCTATGATGTAATTTCTGCACAATATCTTCTTTTATATTCTTAAAAAAATATTTTTAATACAATATGAAACCCCAAAAAGATTAGGGAGGACTAGGATGGACTGACTATTCAGCTTCACAAGCTACAAAATTCAACATAAAATACATATCACCTTGGTGGTGAGAGGCTATTCATACTGGAAGATGAGTTATAGAATTATGAGCCAGTTCAAAGACAAATAAAACATAGGTAAAAGTCTGTATTCTCATTTTAGAGTCTTGTAGAGAAGCACAAAGTACAAAATTTATCACATACAGTAACATGCTTCGCCCAGCTGAAGAGATCTTCAAGACCCGCCTGGACAGGTTCCTATGCGACCTGATCTAGTTGGACCCGCTTCTGCAGGGGAGTTGGACTAGATGATCTCTAAAGGTCCCTTCCAACCCTACCATTCTATGATTGTATGAAATAACAGAAATGGTTGATGGAAGCACATATATTCAATGCCTATTGCTAACAGCTTTGAAGACATGGGACCCTTGTCTGACAAAGAGAGCGATTTCCTCATGCTACGTATCAGGTGGAGATGTACTCAATTTCCAAAGCATATGCAAGCAGAAGGGGCCTACTGCAAATTTTCTTCTGCACCTATGGCCCCCTGAGCGAAGGCCAGGCTCACATTGCTTGTAATAAATTGGCAAGAGTTGGCAACACTAGAAACAGCACACAAGGAGCTTCAGGAGGAATCTGAAATGATGCAGTACCTGATTAATGGGCTAGAACAAGAATTTTAGCTGCTGAATCCTGTAAAGATTGAAAGCATGATTTGGGAATTAGGGATATCAAAACAGGAGTTAGGAATAATCAAGACAGCAGGTAATCAGCATAGAAAGAGCACGGCTTTTAGCAACAGACACAAGAACATACAAAAATGCTTGTCGACTCTAAGATGCATTTGCAAGTCTGAGTTAAAAACCTATTTTTTCTTCAGGGAATAATGCTCTGAATCTCCTTTTAAAGTTAACCCCATCCATTCTACTATTGAAAGAAGAATAGGTGTGGGAAGTTACTTAGAGTGGACAGGGGCAGCCAGGTGCTAGACTATAACCTTGCTCATGCAATAACCGGCCGGCCTCTGTCTTCTTAGACCAGCCACTGTAATTCAGACATGATGGGAAATGGCAACCTGTTTCCCAATCTCTTCCAAACAAAGGAATGCAGGCATTGAAAGTGGCAGGTAGTCACTCGGATGGACAGAGGAAAAAGGAGAGGTGAAGAAGGAAAAAAAAAAATACAGAAGTGTGGGAGAAGTGATTTTTCAACAAAATTGGAAACCTTTCACGTGTTCACACTCATCTGTTTCTGTCACTACTACGTCTCTCATCCTAGCCCTGTTGAGCTGTCAGAAGACACATAAAACTGTATGAACCTCTTATTCTGCATCTAGCACTGTTGTGCTGAGTTCGCACGCTGTCTGTAGGAGGCCTACGGCCAGATGTCTGCTCAGTACAAGCCATGCAAAGGCAGAGCCAGTGACAGTATTAAAGAGATTAGCTTCCAAAAAAACCCCGAAAAAGGCAAAGTGCTTCGTCAGAGCAGCAGCCTCTCCAAAGTTATTCACTGTTTTCTGGATTGGAAGCTTATTCATTATAAACTCCACAGTGTTCCTCCTTTCTCTGCTCTTGCTCATCCTGTGGTTTGTATCAGTTTGGAAAACTTTAGGGGCATTCCTAAGTGGTTACAGATGTGTAAAGGATGAACACTGCTGGCTACTTCATCAAGAGCATGACATAACCCTGCATGCCAGCTTCAAAAGTAGCTCATTTAATACTGAACTCGGAGACACAATTGTCCCAGACTCACTGTGTGCTTGTTGAGAGTCATGAGATTGTAACAGCAGCTGGCAGTGCTCTGTTCCAAGAAAGCTCACAGCATTATTCAGTCTTGAGTTCCCCCTTCCTCTGTGGAGCCATTTGATCCTTAATCTCTTCTATAGGTTGTTAACCCTTTTGATGTACTTCTCCCTTGACAAAGTTTCACACACACATCTTTATACCAAAACATGGGTGAAGACTATTAGTAAGACGTCACAGTTACACATCTATTTTGAACATTACTTGTCAACCATGCATTTGCATAAAGAACTCTCAAGCACATACGTTATGAAATGAAGAATAGAGAAATATTTTAAAATCCATGGCACCACTTTCCCCAAATCAGAGCGTTTAAGTGGAAAACATTACCATGATACCGCATGATACCTGTGACCATGGCCTACTGATACAACTAGTTCTCTTTACCACAGTACTATCTGCCACGTACTTCCCACACAGAACATAACATCACTTCTGCTTAAAACCACTCAAAGTCAACAGCAGTTAGGAGACTTCTGCTCTGTCCACTCCTCTGTCACTGTTCTGCTGAGATCAGGACCTACTTGGCTTTCCCTCAGCAGTATCCTGTATAATTAAAAGATAATTACCACTGGCTGTGTATGATCAGATTTCTTCCCCTTGTGAACTGAGATGGCAAGACACAAACGTCATTGCTTGGGACAGGAAGTGGCTTCGACAAGGAAGATGATACCGGCATTGTCAAGAAACAGAGACAAAGCCAGCGGCCTGAGAACTAATCAAGAAAGTGTCAGTCTGTGATAAGGACTGAAGACAGTCCTGGCTGAAGTGGAAACTGCTCAAAGGGTTACAGCCATTACTGTGACTAAAGAAACAACAGGAAAAAACTATGTGGGGGAGTGTTTTGTGAAGCAGGTAGGAAAACCAGTTTGATTTACTAGATGTCAGAGGAAACCAATAGCTTACTGAAAGTGAACAGATGCAAAAGAGTATGAGACACAGATAATGATGTGTGGTTTTTGGAGGCAGGACTGCTGGAAGAAGCAGAGAAGAACAATTCTGAATGCAGCTGATGGCAGAAAAGAAAATAGAACGGCTACATCAGATTTTGATTTCTCCTTCCTTTAAAGATTTTGCATAAAGTGGAAGGAAATATATGGCAATCAACATTGACAAATGAGCAGACAACAGACAGATGAGAAAATAATTGAGAATTGAAGCAGCAGTTCTAAGCTGGGAAATGGCACAGTCGGGAAAAAAAATGACCTTGAACTAGCACTGGTGAAGCTCCTCTACAGAAAGCATATTACATAGCTGAAGCCCAGTATTTCTATACTGTCACTAAAATGCTTCATACATGTTCCTTAAATACAAATGTTATTCATCACAAGGGTTTCTTTTTAACCATCTGATCATTGATGCATAGCCCCTTATAATTTCCTTCCCCTGTTCTTAAGTATTTCCTCAATTCCCATTATCAGAAAATCCAATAAATCTTTATTTAGACTTATATGTGAATATATCTCTTCTCCGAGGAACACATTTTAATAATTTAGATGGCAGTTCTGTACTGCATCATTTCTTTGACTTCAGAGGATGATGCAGTGGGCTAGAAAGCTAATTTAGAGAGGCTTAAAATTACCACATTTCCCCGATTATCGTGCGTTCTAGTATTCGGTTGGACTTGTTTGGTGCATATCAATAATTACTGTGTTTTTCTCCCTGCCTTCTCTAACAGATTTCAATGAATATGTCATCTTGCACACAGCACAGTAAGTAGCACTATCAAACATGACACATGTACTCAAGCCATGAAAGAAATTACACAGCACTGCAAGCTATTATTTGAAGGCAAATATGCAATTATAGTAGCAGTCATATTGTAGAGCACACATATAACATCAGATTTCAAGTCACGTTTAAACCCAGCTGAGCCTTACCAGGACACTGCTCAAGCCCACAGGAAGATGCTACAGGAAAGCTGATGGCCATTTGGGATCTTTTCACCACAAGAATTCAACAATAGGAGATTTAGATTATCACAGAGGAGGAATTCTCCAGCCTTTCAGTGAGAGGCAGAGAAAGGTCATAACCTATTAGTCTATAAAAATCACAGCAATAATTACTTCACCATGCTAACATTCTCATCTTCTCAGCCTTCAGTTCTAACAACAAAAGCACTCACCTTCCCTGGTAATATGAAAACTATTCTTAATGGAATTAATTTTATTAAAAACATCCCTATGAGGTGTTTTAAACCGCATATCTGATAACAGTATGTGGTAAAAGTACATACTGGCCTAAGTACAAGATAAGAATATCAGAATCTCTTCCTTCTTCATTGCTATAAATTTCAGTTTCTTGCTTTACGACCTTAAGCTAGATTCCGAACTCATCACTGGCTCCAGGCTAAAATAAATAAATAAATAAATAAAGGAAATCACCTAATTTGAGATGCTGGCCAGTACAGATGGAAGAAAGAAGTTCCACATTTGGGGGGAAAAAAAATTACACACAGGAAATCTCTTTGGATATCTTGACTTCACAAATAAAAATCCCCCAAAGAGGCTGGCTGACTAGGCTTTGGAATGCTAAATCTTAACTGCAGAGTGAAGGTGTAGCAAAGAAGGGCTCTGCAAGTCCCTGTGACCACCACAGCACAGCAATGTAGCCCTATTTTAAGATTATCAAATTGATTATTCAGCTTAAGACAGCACTAGCTGTTTTTTATGCTTCATAGCTGAGTTTTGGCACAGCTGTTTGAAACTTCCCAAACTGTTTAACAGATGACACAAACAGCCAGCAGTAGTTAAATAGGGAGAAGGGGCTCCAACTCAGTAATGTATTCTGCTGTGATAAATTCTCTTTCAGTGAGGCTGTGACTCCTGTCCTAGTTGAGTGTCTTTAGAAGCAAAAGAAAAATGGAAGGAATTAAATATAAAGCAAACACACTGAAATGCCTCTTCAGGACCTTTCCTGCAGCATTGGCACTCAAAGCTGTACCTAGGCTCCAGTAAGTCTCTAGCCACAGCAATACTATTTAACTGAGGGCACTTGGGAAAATGCCCTTCAATCCCCTGCTGTGGCTGCAGGTCTGCTCACAAAATTTCTCCCTTAAATCCTGCCTGCTTTTTTGAAGCACTTCTGCAATGCTCTGCAGAGTCCGCAGCAAGTGAGCAGCTTTCCCTGGATGGGACTCTCCTGGAGGTGGTTAATGGAACAGGTGCAAGGGCCCAGGGGAGGAGCAGGGCTGCGGGTGCCGGCCTGCGGCTGTCGGTCCTGCGCCGTGCTGGGGCCCCGCAAGGAACTGGTTGAAGAGAAAACAATTCCAACTCCAAGCTGAAAAAGCTGCTCCTCAGATGTCTCTGAGCACCTACAGAGTAAATGGTGTAAATGCAAGACACAAGAGAAACAAACAGAGAATGTTATCTGCAAAAAGATGCAGGTATCTCAGTAGCAATGAAGTTCTGAAGTGCCGTATGCCTCCAGAATACACAAAAGACCTGTGGTGTGGGCAGCAACCTTTGTGAACTGGGACAAATACTGCACCTAAGTGACCGTCTGCAGGAATATGTGCCAGGGTGCTGGTGGTACTATCTGTGAAGCAACAAGTAAAGAAGCTTGAGGGGAGCAGCTTGTGCCAGTGAGCGTGTGCTTTGTGCACATTTTAAACACCACAAGCCTCTCTATATCAACAAGAAAGCCCACAAGAGGCAGAGTACAAATCACAATTGATTTCATCCCAGCCAAGGCTAGCAGCAAGCAGAGACTTCCAAGGGACTTGCACACATGTGTTCAGGCTCACTGTACTGAGACTGAGGAAAGAGTGTTCCTTATGCTGCTCTTGACAGGAGCAAGTGATTAAAATTCAAGTTTCCCAAGAACAGCAAAGCCAGCCAGAGGCTACTGACCCAGAGGCAGCTATTGAAAGACAGCAGGTGTGAGCAGATCTTGTTGCTCTTCAATTGCTAAATCTCACATTAGATGATGTTTGAAGCCAGTAGTATCGAGGGTGAGCTGGGCTGAAAGGGGCAAAAATAACACTGTCTGTAAACAATAGCTTAAAAAAGGAAGAGCATGACATATCATACTAGAAGTCTCAGCAGTTTGTCAAGAGTTTTGAACACTATTGTTCAGGCAGATACTTTCCATGCTAAAAGAAACAGATTTATGACAAGCTTGTAATTAAACTATCTGAAAAAACAGTACACTTCTTCATGCTCTTGTTTTAATACCACTTAGAACAAAATTAATGCCAGTGTTATGTGGCTGCGTCTATCCACGCCTGACTGCTCGGCTGCCTTTTCCCAGTTCCCTGGTTTTATGACCTACATTTCTAAACGTCCAAATACCATAGCACATATCCTCTGGTCTGTTCATGTATTCTCTCACAGAACACTAGGAATAACTTAGGATGTGTTGGTCAACGTAGTTAATGCAGCTCTGTTTCTCTTCCTGACACAAAGCTATGGAACAAATCAGCCACTCCAGAATATGAACAATTAATCTGCTTGTTTGTCAAACTCCAAGAGCCTCCTTGTTTATCATCAGCCATACACGGGTGCCTGTACTATATCCAACAGAAAAGACAGTGATAAAGTTAGAATACATACATAGTTTGAAGTGCTATTTAGGAAACCTCCTTGTTAATTCAGAAGTGCTATTGACCAGCTTTGTTACATTTTAAAAAGTTAAAACATACACTTTGTATGCACTAGTTTATCCAGTGTTCAGCGCAAAGCAGCTACTCTTGAAACCTAAAGAACATTCAAATTATTATCAGTGCTAACATCAAGTTCTTCCATTTGCAGCTTTTGGGTTTTAACCTCACTAGGCCTCATTTTCACACTGACATCCTTGCCAGTACACTTGTAAGAAATTCTCCAATAAACAAATGTTTGAAGACAATGGAATTGAGATAAAAACAAGACCTACTTTGGTTTTCATTTGAGGGAGAAAAAAACCCACATCTTGCTTTTTTGTTATATCAGTAAAGTAACTAACAGATTTCAAGTGTTTGGCAAAAATATGATCAATTAACACTTAGCTCAAATACTGTTAATAAATACTGCTCATCTGCTTGCCTTCAAAATTCAAACTGCTTTAGCTCTAAGTGATACATTTAAAATTCTAGATTAAACACAGTGATACTAAGGGTCTTGCTTTGGTCAGGGACTTTTCACAAGGTTTTTCTGAATTTTTTTATACAACACTGCTACTATCAAGCTCATATTCAAATCCATTTCACATAAATGGCAACCGCTAGTACTAAAACAACGACAACTGAAAAATCCACTGACAGGAGAATCCTTTCATTTCTTGTTAACTGGTGCAGAACTGCCCTTCTCCCATTGTCAGGTCTGCAGCACCCCTTGAGATACCTGTCCTCTGAACATTTGGGAAGGCAAATTCTAAACAAATTCATGTGAAGAGGTGAGAATAACGCTCTTAGAAGGCACTTGTGGGGATTCAGTATCAAGAAGCGGTCCAAAGACTAAACTCCTTGGGACACCACCCAGCGCACTTGTGGGCAGTGTATCTGATTTTCTGTACCTAGGACAAACAGTTACACTACCAATAGATAATTGTTTGTGGAAACCCAGACTCTGGTTCTTCTGAAGACACCGGCACAGCTAAAATTCTCATACTCCATTTTCAAAAGGGACATTTGGAACATGAATAATGCCATTAACCCAGGAGAATTAGGTAAGTCTCATGGTTTTTCAGTGACTTAGTTTCTGTCTGCACTAATTTTACCTCCAAATCTACATGTCTGAAACTCCACACTCTTCAAGTCTGCTTAAAGCGATTACGTCTTTTCAGTAAATCTTGGATTGTTCTCTCCCCGGGCTGCAGAGCTGTCTGCCTGCAATTTCTCAAAAGAGCGCCAGGATTTCATGTCCATTGGCCCCTGCATTCCTGCCAAAGCCCTGCAGAAATGAGAGCTGCTGCAGCTGCCAGGGTTTATTTACACACATTCCTGTCTCAAATTGAATTAATGAGCATAATTTAACTCAGGCAATGTCCTCCACAGCTCTTGTTTCTCTTTGCCCCTCTTGACATTTCTTTCTCTCACACAACCCCTCTTGTATTCTGTCTTAAAGCAGTATCTAAAATGACTCTGGTGTAAAAACTAATTGCCAGTGCATTAGAGCTGATAAACTTGTACATATCTGCTTACAATCTGCTTTATGGAAAGCCCAGCATTCCCTTAATGACTATCCAGAAGGCTAACCTGAACTTATTTGCTCTGTTCAATCCAAGTTTGTCAGTTTAGCAACAACGCTTCCACAGTTCAATCATCCAACCTTGGAAAGCGTTCTGATACAACAGATGAGAGCAGCTGATAGTGCAACATATCTACAGTTGTTAACATTCATGCACTATATTTAGTAAGTCTTTTCTACACAGGTCTCCAGCCTCCTTCTGCCCTCAGAAATCTGAAATTCTGATGCACAGCTTAAGAGGGTCCAATATTAACAACTCCTGTGGCACTAATACAGAATTATGATCACAGAATCATTATGGTTGGAAAAAACCTTCAAAATCATTAAGTCCAACCACTAACCTCACACTACCAGGCCCATCACTAAACTAAACTGTATCCCTCAGCACCTTATCCATGCATCTTGTGAATACCTCTAGGGATGGTGACTCCACCACCTCCCTGGGCAGCCTAGTGGCTAATCTAAACCTCCTGTGGTGCAACTAGAAGCCGTTTCCTTGTGTCCTATCATTCATTATTAGACAGAAGAGATTGACCTTTCAGGTAGTTGTAGAGAATGATGTCTCCCCTCAACCTCCTCTTCTCCAGGTTAAATATCCCTAGCTCCCTCAGTCTCTCCTTGTAAGACGTATTCTCCAGATCATTTACCAGCTTCATTACGTGTGTCTGGACACGCTCCAGCACCTCAATGTCCTTCCTGTCGTGGGGGACCCCAAAACTGAACACACTACTTGAGGTGCGGCCTCACCAGCGACAAGTGCAGTGGGACAATCCCTTCCCTTGTCCTGCTGGCCACACTATTGCTGATACAAGCCAAGATGCCATTGGTCTTCCCGGCCACCTGGGCACACAGCTGCCTCATGTTCAGCCGGCTGTCCAATAATGCTCCCAGGTCCCTTTCCTCTGGGCAGCTTTCCAGCCACCCTGCCCCAAGCCTGTAGCATTGTCTGTGGTTGTTTTGGCCCAAGCGCAAGATCCAACACTTGGCCTTGTTGAAATTCATACAATTGGCCTTGGCTCATCACTCCAGCATGTCCAGGGCCCTCTGAAGAGCTTTCCTGAACTCAAGCAGGTCTACACTCCTGCCTAGCTTACTGTCATCAGCAAATTTTCTGAGGATGCACTCAATCACCTAATCCAGATCATTTATAAAGATGTTAAACAGAACAGGCCCCAGCACTGAGCCCCAGGGAACACCACTGGTCACTGGCCACCAACTGGATTTAACTCCATTCACTATGACTCTCTAGGCCTGGCCATCCAGCCAGTTTTCCACCCACAGATAGAGCACAAAACTTCAAATATTCACACCCACGTAACTAATAGAATTGATTCTCCCCTCTATTATCACCCTGTATGGTCTGGATCTTTCACACACTGTGTGTATTACACGATGCTTGAATGCCTTAGAACAAAAGCCATATATTTCTTCTACAAAAGTGAGAGAGAAAAGGAACTAAAACCTTTAACAATAAATACATTTGCTACATCAGCACATCACCAAGATCATAGACAAGAACATTGCTGGCAACAGAAAGGCTACACCTGTCTAACAGGGAAAAGAATCTTTGTGCATAAGTTAAAAGTTAGTCTTTTCCAACTCAAACAATCATACAATTCTTCGATTGCAGCAAAACTGAAAACCCCTAGATACACAGGAAAACACAGATTGCTTGGCACACAACAGCTGGGCTTTCTGGGAAGAGTATTCTCTTGTGAAGTTCCCACACCATATCTATCCAGTTAGGTTGATTCATGAGGAGAATTTTCCTTTCCTTAAACAAGACAAACAAGACCCTTAAGAACATTTCAATGAGAAATCAATGTATTCCAGGACTTGTGGTTGAAACCACAACAAATTCTATGCATCTGAGTTAGCAACCCCTACAAACAGAACTATTCAAGTAGTTCCAGTAAAATCAGGAGGACTCATTGAGACACACACAACTTCTCAGCAGGCTCCAGTGCAGGCAGACACTCTGGGATGGGAAAAGTTCCAAAGATCATTCCGGGATAAGTCTATCCTAAGAAACTTACTCCTGCTGTAGAATCTAAGACTGCTTTTGAAGTGCATGTCAATTCTCTTATACATATAGAAAGTCATAAGACAATATACACAAAACTGCATGACATCCAAGGGATGTGCAAAATTGAAATTATGGACGCTCAAGCAGAAGCCTGCTCTAGCTGCAACTGATACAGGATAGTTTTAAATTTTGGTTAACATTTGGACTAATCCTCTGACTGATAAACACGTCTGAGACATTATACCCAATTGTATGGCTCACATGCTGGGCTTCTCCATATAAGCTATTTAGATGAAGACAACCAGAGCTTGGGGTGCCCTGCCAAATAGAAGGGTCCACAAAAAGAAGTGATTGCCCTGGAAAAACATGGGAGAAGGTCTGGAAAGAAGAAAGTGAAGATGCTGGCTGCAGGAAAGATCCTGGAAGTGGCGGGAGACCCCAGAAAACAGAGACATGCATAGAAATGAATGCTGGGGAATGGACCTTAGTCAACAACACTCTGGGTGATCAACACTGACAGCAGTAGCACAGCAGAGACCAACCCACCTCTCTGCTCATCTTTTCCAGGCCAGCAGTGACTTCCCTGCAGGTAAGAGAAGTCAAAAACTTCAAATCATAATACTGTGGTAGGAGAAAGTTAATTACAATTATCAAGTGCAGTAAGAGTGCTGATCTCACTGGTTCTGAAATTAACTGCACTATCCAGATCCACTACAGGTTGTCTTTTACTTTCTCTCATCTGTAGTAGCCTGCACTTGGCTAAATTTGAGTCCTTGCAGATCACTTTCATTAGAAACTGATGCAGACTATACATGTCTTTAAAACAATTATTCTTATTTGCACAAGAAAAGCACGATCAACACTTTTCCAACTTCTAACCTCAAAAGACCAGAAGACATGTAGTCTGTTCTTTGAGTCCCAGTTCTACATCCAGGTTCCACATCCAGCCAGTAATTTCACTTAAATGATCCCTCTTGGTCCTCTCTCTGGGTATTTCCAACTCTTCAATACAATTCCATGTCCCTCCTGTAATATTTTCTCCCTTACAGTTGAAACCAAATACACTTGTCATTAAATGTTTATTGGGTCCTTAGAAAACATTTTGGATCTTGTGGCTGTCTCTCATAGATCTTTTGTTCTGTGTGAAGATACCAGCAACTCTGGAGTCGACTATTCCTCATATGAGTATTAGTAGTGAGACTCATCAGTTCAATAAGATTTGCCTTATCCCAAACAACAACAGCACCTAGAGGAGATCTGTTTGACAGAGACTTATTTGTTGTTGTTCTGCTCCCTACCAGATACCTGTATCTTCTTACTGCATGTGGTCACTTCTTGCTCCCCCATTGTTAAAAATTTCTTATTTTATTGGCATCCAATTTTCAAGAAGCACGAGGAAAGTCAGCTGTGCAACACTGTCACAGACCATCACTTCCTCTGACTTCTGTACCACTAGAGTGGAGAAACTTCCCTTAAACTTGGAAAGGCTTTCCCTAAACGCAGCTTCTGCCGAAGCAAAGCTTGAAGTGGTTACTTTTCATGCTTCTCTGAAATAGAAATAGCCTAAAAATTCTTTCTCTCCCATTCTCTCGGAACCCAATAACAAGAATATTTCTTCCACACACGAAAATGTAATGCCAAAACGTAGGCTGTTGTACTGTATGTACATACACCAATGCATAAAACACTGCAAGCGATAGCTGACAGCTACAGGAACCACAGGACTAATAAAACAAATAGCAAAATAAAGCCCTTTAGATATTTACCAAAACAGATGCTTACTCCAAAATGGAGCACAACAAGTCCTTGCAAAGGTGATGTTCATTTTTGGTAGAGTTTAAAATTACGCTCTGCCAACCACGTTACCTTCTCTTCTAGACACAGATGTTGCTTATCCATGCAATTATAAGCAATGAATTCAATATGGTACAGAAACCTGGAAAGTCAGTGTTTCTCCTTTTTTTGTATATTTATATTATTTTTATTTTAAATAATCTTTATGTTCCTTGCCCTTCTTCCAGCTCAGAATCCCACGCCCTCAGCGTCTACTTTGCTCAGTACTGAGTGCGGCTCAGGCTGTTACAGCTGCAACTGATGGCTTGTCAGTGTTCCTCCTCTTCCTCCCCAGAAACCTCCTGAAAATGAGAAATGCTTCACAGAATTTCAATCTAAATGAGTCCATCACTTTAGAGAATGAGATGAAGGAAACAAATTAGCATATAACATTGTCCGGGTTTAATGATTTGAAATGAATTGGCATTTCTCAATTGCTGAACACAGTAAGAAGTGGTAAGAAGTACCTTCAGAGAAATGCAAAATTCTGGTTGATGCCATGAATTTTGGCTAATTTATTTAAAACAAAAAAGCCCTTCCTTCTCCTCTAGCATCCTCCAAAATACACTCCAGCTACAGAGGAAGGATGTTTGTACTTGTCTTTTTTTGGTGTTTGACAATACTACTGTCCAAGCTTTCTTTGCATTAGGCTGCTGACTCTGCAGCAAGCACTAAATTGTCTTCAGTTATATACTGAAAAAGGGAGATGCGTCCAGAGCTGCAGAACAAAGCCCTGCAAGATATTTCTGCAGTTCTGGGTGGTGGAAGAAACTTGCTTCCCCACATCAAGCTACTGACAGATGCTGTTGTTGGGCTTCATGCTGCAGAGACCAGTGGTGGCACCTCTAACCACGAGTAGCCCCTTCACACTATAGCCATTATGTTGCAAACAACACCTGTATTATTCTCTGTCCTTGTTTCCTATTAGCCCTACTGAATTACATACTACTCCAAAGAAAACACAGCTCTGTGGAAGTGTAAGTATGCATCTGCTTAGCACCACTGTTAGAACACTGCTTTTCGTTTCCACAGTCTACTTCCTATGCCTTCTGACAGGGTTACTGGTGTAGAAATACTGACTCAAGTGATATGCATACTCAAATGAGAAATTGCCCTCTACCAAGCCAAGTAAGTGCTGTTCGACTTCCCGCACAAACACCCAAAGACACTCCCAACTCTTGGAGCTTTCAGATTTTGTTAGCCATGACCACTGACACAGAAGCAGCCCCAGGCAACTCGGTCGTC
Source organism: Urocolius indicus (assembly GCA_013401255.1). Taxonomy (NCBI): domain Eukaryota; kingdom Metazoa; phylum Chordata; class Aves; order Coliiformes; family Coliidae; genus Urocolius; species Urocolius indicus. Next base: position 163,385 of record WBNH01009331.1, on the reverse strand, counting down.
CCAGGGAAGCCGCAGGGGATAGGATGCAGCAGCCTCACTACTGAAGCTTGCGTACCCATGTATGCCTTACAACAACGTAAGAGAGATCATTTCCACTCCTCGGGGCTTTCTGGAGCAAATTCTGACATAATACAATTGGGAAAAAAAAAAAAAAAAAAAAAAGATCTCATGAAAGGTATACTGTAGACAGGAAAGGGAATAAAAGTATGTTTCAAATGGATCTGGAAATATTTTCTCCATACGAAATAGTTATGTATGTCTCTCAATCCAACTAGCACAGCAAAGAAATAGTGGCATGGAGCACAAATTCAGCTAAACAGAAAATCCTCCACAAACAAACCTCTTTATAATAAGAAAATTCAAATAAAAACATAACACAACCCTCCTGTCCCCCAAGGAACGACGTTTGGAAAAACAACATCCCAACCGAACTTCAAGTAAATGCTATCTAGGTACTCCTGCATCCATCAGAAAACAAAGCAATGTAAGTGTGACTAAAGCAAACTATAAAACCACTAATTCCAACTCACAGACAGTCACCCCCTGCTCTCTGAAATAGATCCCATCTGTTGTTTCTCTCTTCAAAAAGGACCCATGGCTTCATTGCTACGAGCTTAAATGCTCTTTTAAAAACCATCTTACAGAGACAATTACCCTACCACCTTCATTTCTGCGTCCTAAAGATTACAGGACCAGATATCTCTCTACTTTCATGCTCACTCTCTCCTGCACAATCCTCATGAAGCCAGACCATTTGGGCAATCAGTTCCATGTAGGAACAGGATACTACTCAATGCCTTCACCCTGCCTAGAAACATGGCTGGTTCCCACATCCAAACCACAGACGAGTGCACCAAATAGTCGTGTGCAGAGGTAGACCTGAATCTCTTGGCTATGAAGCCTCTCAATACCGCCCTCTAGCCTATCCTACCCATCCCCTATGTAGCACACTGCTAGCCTGCAAAGTTTATCACCAAAAGCTGCCACACGGGCTGAGGCACAAAAACTGCTGGGCCTCTCTCCAGTTACACTACCTGACAGGAAAAAAAAAAGAGTTTTTTCATTTACTAAGACGTACAGAAGCCTTTGTCGTACATGACAAACCCACACTGCAGAGATATTTGGTCTTCATCCTTCGGTTTCTAATGCAGAATGCAGCCTACATCAGAAATGCTCTGATCCAGTATGGCAAGTCACACATTCTTGGTCCTTGCTCATCAATGGGCCTCAACACAGACTTTTTTGTAGACATTTGTACGTGCTGCCTCTGGTACAACACAGTAGCTGCTTTACCATATTTATAAGCTATCTGTTTCTAATTAGAAAACACTGAATAGGATATCTTCCAAACATTTTTCCACGAGGATGCAACAAGGCTTCATTACTTCTAAATATTTGAATAAGTGGTTTGTGGAAATTTTGAAGGACATTCAGCAACCTTGGACTCCAAACTGAAATAAGATGAAGTTTCTGAAGCACAGTCAATGGCTATGGAATGATAATTTTACCCCGAGTCAAGGAGCTTGGCTCCTGGACACTGCCATATCCCATTCCAAAACCCATAAATCTGGGTAATCTGCCAATTACACAGAAGTGTAAAAGTTCTGTGTGTGCACTGTATTTCTATTTAAGCTACTGAGCAGCATCTAAACGTTTTAAAGTTACTTGATCTCCAAACAGACATTGGCCAGACAGCATGGCTAGTATCCAGGTTACACTACAATACTGCAGTAAAACCAGCTGATATTCGATGCACCATCTGTATGACCTGCAGGTAACCATTTATCTTCCCTCACTTTCCTATTGCTACCCTATCTAGCACACTAGCCTGCTAGTCCCAGATCCTTCTGCAGGGCAGGAACAAAGTTTGAAGTGAAGGTGAGCACATGAAGACTTAGGAGAAGTTTGAAGGAGAGCTGACTGACCTGCTGTCCATTGGCAGTTCCCAAACCAGAACAAGTTTTTAAGCTTGTGGCTTAACCCTGTTTCCACATGTCTCTCTACAGGAAATACCAGCACAGCGCTGGGCACAGCTCCATGAAGTCCTGCTTTAAAAGCCTTCAAGAAATACTTGCAAAGGAGAAGTAAGTCTGGGGCATCTTTTAGAAATATTTAGGTTAGGCTTGCTGCAGAGCTACCAAACAGGTCAAGTGTCACGTTTAGGGAGGGTTAGACTCTGGAAAATAAGCATGTTCCTTCTATTACATACACATTCAGGAGTTATTAAATAACTTATTTTTATTTGCCTCATTTTTTTTCATCTTTCTGGTGTTTAACACAGAACAACAAAGCAACAGGGACCTAGAAACAAGAGATTTATTTCTGAAAGCCACGTGTTGCTAAAAATCAACAAATCCACCCCTTCAACAGATGCTTAAAATATATGCACGCTTCATTAGTCTAATTTGTCTGCTCAGAGCCTAGTCCAGAAGTGTAGAAAAAGTTCCAAAACCACATCAAGTACCACAGAGACCGCTGTGCATAATAATAAAAACAAACACAATCAGCAGGAATTACGGACTTCAGTCTGCAGGCAAAAAAAGTCTGATTTCTGCCTAACAGCTGGATGAAGCATTTCCACCGACCAAAACACTGACACTACCATGTAATATGCAATCGATTGCAGACAAACAAACCACAACCAGAACAGCCAATTTTTTAACTAGCAGCAAACTGGAAACATGAGAAGCCAGAAAGAACAACAATGGAGACCTCTGGAAAAAAGATTCAAATGCAGAGAGCAAGGCAAAAATATTCTGAAAATCATGCAAATGCATGTTAAGCTGTCAGTATTTCAGCGTGAATTTGAAAGAGCAGTAACACGAAGCCTGTTTATTACATTGCACTGATTATTATTATCTTGCCTCCAGGACTTTCTGATTTTGTATTGTGTTGTTTCCAAGTCTTCTCAAACCATGAGGTTTTTGTCACATGCTTTAGCAAGAACTTAATCAGCAGCTCCATACCAAAGGTCAGCTACAAAACTGTCCACGCAGCCAGAGTGCATCACACTTAAAGATACCTCCCATCCTGAAAAGCCAATAATGTAGTGCAATAACTAAGATGAACCTATCTTGCTAACAGTACATCCATAGAAAAGAATAAGAGACTTTGCTACAAGAGGGGTAGATCTTTTCTCAACAAACCATGAACATAAGCAATTCCTGCTACTGTCATATTACACAGGATCAAGAAGAGTTCTTGATTGCTAGGAGCTTTTAAACAGCACCTTTAATCCAGGTAAAGATGAAGCACATCTTCCTTAAAGTCTTTATTTAAGTAGACAAATAACCTACCAAGAAATTGATATTAATCTATGAGGAAAAAAAAATAATCATATACCTAACAAGAATTTGGCAGTTTAGCTGGAAAAGAAGTAGTATCTTTTGTCAAGGATGTGGGCAGTCCTATGAAACAAAAGGCATGCCTGCCATTAGAGCTACAAATGCAGCTCTTGCATTTAGCTGTTTCCATTATGAAGCAGTAGAATTGGCAGTACAACAATTATTTGGATCGTGATTTTGGTGAATCTTCTCTCAACTGCAGTCGTATCAAAGTAACTGGGAAGTGCAGCAGCTCCCACGTCAAAACCGCCAGGTTCCTCAGCTAGAGGCCTCAGATGAGAAAGGGCTTTCTAACGCTGATAACGAATTAATGGGTTCCAAACTCAAAACGATTCTCAAACCACAGTTCTGATATATGACCCCATACAGTACAAAGCAAAGGCATAAAACCCAAGAAATTACTAACCTGCACTTTGGATTAACCCCAGCGCACAACTCTCTCAAAGGCAGATTAAAATCTCCCCTCTTTTACTTGCCTCCTACAGGTTGAAAAAAAATGAGACTGCTGCTAACCTTCCTACAGGTATTCCCTTAATAGTAACAACAACTAATGAGGCAGAGACAAAGCACAGCAGTGCATGAAGGCAACAAGATAGAAAAAAAAAGTCCCAGTTCAGTTGGAGTCTTTTATTCATCCACAACCAATAAGAGATGATTCAGAGGGGTGACAGGAGCATACCTTCTCTGACACCCCCATTCTCCCTTAGAACACTGAAAACATGGTATGTTAGCTTGGGGTGGGGAAGCAAGATATCCATTGTTCTTCATCTTCAATAACGCCTGGATTGAGACTTGAAGTGTGACCGCTCTCATACACATATATAACCTTCTTATATGCATGCACAGGTATCTAGGTAGAGGAAAGATCTGCACACAGACTGTCATCCCATACAGTTAACATTATGCCATATACCTGAAGTATACTACAATTCCTATGAAGAAATCCATCCAAGAACAGAACAGGAGCAGCATTTCATGCACACCACCTAATGTGACATGCAAGAAATAAGCACAAATGCTATTGTTCACTGTTCACTCCAGGGTACTAAATCCACATCTTCCAGGTAAGCAGAATAGCTACAGGCAGAAGACCTGAGAGTAGGACTATGGCTGAAGTGCTGGTCAACAAAATACATGGTTATGAGCCACAAGTTCCAAAAGGCAAAGGATAGAGACACACATCCTTAGAACAGCACACTTCTATACCATCTCTTAGTTATGACTATCAAAGTAGGTAACACTTTTTTCAAAGCCTAGGCACTTACTTGTTTCCAACTACCTGTGGCAGTGCTCATTCAAAAACTGCCAATTTCTATTCAAGTACTTTGGCTTTAAAAACAAGACAAAACACAGGCACCGACTATTCTTAGAGTCACTATTCTCTGCAAATACAAAAAGAACTTCTCTTAAAAACAGTCAAATAGTCAGGAAAGCCACGAATGCTACCAGAGGGCATTCTTGGTCTTACATTATTACTTCTAATATTATTAAGAGCATATACTATGTGCGTGTCTCAAGAAGTTGGCCCAAAACCACCAGAGAGTTTCCTTCCAAAGTACCAGATATCATACTATTGGTAAATTTCTAGTAAGAACTATTAAGATTATTATCACAGCTTTGTCTCATTATGTTACATGTATTCTATAACAAATACTGCAGCAAAACTAGAAGAACTATGTTGATTCTTTGACAGCAGAGAAAAACTAAGTTGCTTTCCTTTGCCCTCAAGGAGGAAAAAAAAAAAAAAAAAGGTATTATTTTCCCTGTGAGAATGCTCAAGATATAATGAGCAAGAGAAAGAAATATTTAGTGAAAATGGTTTAATAAAACCCAGCAGAAACAAAGTGTCTTTTCATATAGGTAGAAATTTGCAACACTCCATGTTGATGTTTGATGCATGGACGGAATAAAATGTTTTGCACCTCCTATGGCTTCTAGGGATGGCACAAAGTCCTGGCTGGTACAGATGCTAAATGAGTATTACTGTTAAGAACAGTTCCCTTCAAGGACTACTGGATTTGCATAGTATGAGGATCTAAAATATTCTGGAGTTCAGTTTATTTGAAAATAAACACACTAGCAAGATTTAGAAATGCTTTTGAGATACTTTAATTACTCGTAAATGCAGAGGAGACAACAGGAATAAAGGAATAAGGCAATTAATTTTAGTGACTAGAGCCTATCGCGCTCTTATATCATTTCACCACAAGCTGGCTTTATGACAGCAACTGATTACTCAAGAGGATTTGTGTAAGTTAATGCAAGCAGTAAGCAAGTTCCCTCTACCTTGGGAGCTTCCCTTGATTTCTGAAAAGGCTAAAGGAAACAAAAAACTCCATTCTCTTCCACTGCTGCTCCTTCATTCAAAAATACTATGTAAGCTGTGATAGAATGATATTGATACACGCACACTGAAAGTCATACAGCAGATTGTTTCTGATTGCTTGTATTTAAAAAGTGTCTTTCTATAATGATGAACAAAACTTGGTATCTTTGATGCTTACTGACCCAGGAACACAGCTTCACAAGGATAGGACCAGACACTCAATCAGTTTGATCTCCATTAAAGAAGTACATTCAGTACATTTTCATCTGAGCCAGATATTCATACCACTTCAAGTCATAACGTCCAGAAATCACAGCATAAACCCCAAGTTTGAATACAAACATTTTTTGAATTCTCTTTCAAACAAGAAGAAAAAAATGGGAGCCACTTTTGAAAACAGAAAAAGCAACACAAAGCTGAAGCTTATAGTCTTGACCCTTCTCGCATGAAGGACCAACTTACCTTATTATTTGTGGTTTAGAAGTCTGACATGTTTAATGGCAGCACAACAAGTGTGCTGAGGAAACAAGTAGTTTGTGGCTCTGCATGTTGCTCAAGTCAAATTTCTGCTTGATATATGAAAATGTGAATTAAGAGCTACTAATGCTGTACGTACTGTGAAACACACAAAGATCACCATGAAATAATATCAGAGGACTGAGGCTTTATCTGTCAGTCTCTTGCTTGCCAATTTCAGCCTGTCAGCTGTCACTCTGCTGTAAAAAGCTGTCCATGAAAATCTACCATAGCCTTCATTGTCCCCAGTGTTTTAGCACAAGATAATAAAATATGTATTAGGCCATAACAGTAATGAAATCATGCTTGATTGCTCTTGTTGAGTACAAACATGACAGTAACCTCAAAAATCTCTATTGACTTCCCAACACTTGTCTTTATTATTATTTTCTAGTACACAAGAGTGATGAGTTAAATGTACTTAGATTGCTGAAATCATTAGTTCACTTTTCTTCTTTCTATACCATAAGCAGTACCTTGACATTAACGAAAACTTGAAATTGATTATAACATAAAATATCCTTTTCTGGTCATTTTGACAGCAGTTGCACCCCTACAAAATAACTATTTGCCATACATTTATTAAGTTCTTCATTGTTCATGATAAAACCCTATTTTAAATAAACACACAGCTACTGAGTGATTTTGACAGGCTTATGACTCTGTCTTCTCACCACAGGTTGAAATAATCATAGAATCATTTGGTTTGAAAAGACCTTTAAGATCATTAAGTCCAATCACTAACTTCACACTGTCAACCACATCACTAAACCATGTCTCAGCACCTCAGCTATGCTGCTTTTCAGTATCTCCAGGGATGGGGGCTTCACCACCAACCTGGGCAGCCCATTCCAGTGCCTGGCAACCCCCTCAGTGAAAAAGATCTTACTAATCTCCAATCTAAACCTTCCCCGGGGCAACTTGAGGCCATTTTCTCTTGTCCCATCACTTATTACTTGGGAGAAGAGAGCCACTCTCATCTCACTACAACTTCCTTTCAGGTAGTTGCAGAGAGTGGTTGTCTCCCCTCAACCTCAGACACTGAATGGGAAGTTTTTCTATCAGGAACTCAGCTGACTAGTCAAAAATCCAAAATTCCTCTGATATGGTAAAGAGAACAGTAACATAGTAGCTTCTTTGCTTCTGACCATCTCATCCTACTCTGAAGAAAATTTTTAATGTAGGAAAAAAAGAGCAATACAAAAGCAAAATTTATAGAAGATAAAGATTCCACATAAAAAAGCAAACCCCTCAAACAACAGTTAAATTTCTATCTGGCATTTTGTCAAACACACACAGTCTCACTGCGAAAGCACTGATCCAAGAAGCAGTCTCACTGCCATCCAAGTCAACTGAGAATTACCATATAGTGCATATAATCATGTATGATGTCACTTTTTGGGATAAAAAGGGCTCTTCCAACAAAGAGATTAAGTTAAATGAATGCAGAGATTAAAAAAAGGTTAAAATGAAGTACAAACACTCTTACTACTGCACAATTCCTTTTCTAATATTCTGGAAGCATTCAGGAATCAGTAAACAGCAGCGCTAATGGCAGCAGGGCACTGTGCTGAGCCCCTTATCACGCTGCCAAGCGTGCATACTGACCTGTCCCAGCATGTCTGGGGCGATGGGAAACGTGGGCCAGATGGCTGAGTAGACACCGAAGAACACCAGCCAGAGCAGCATGCTTCCCCACACGGCCAGGTGACTGAACTGTCAAGAAGCAGGGAAAGGAGGAGAGTCAACACCGAGCACTTCCTCTGTTCTCATAACCTATAGGTATTTCCCTGTTCAGGTCTCTGTCAGTCTCACTCAGGCCTGTCTACCACACTTGGTTTCAGGCCAGTAGCATAGGTTGTTCAAACAGCATAAACAAGTTCCTCTTCAATTTCTGCCTCACAACAAGGTAGACAGATAGTCTTCTCAGGCCATCTGTTTTACTTGTAAGTTTCAAGAACTCATCAGGTTTTCCTTGGAACTCTGATTTCTCTCACCTAGTTCCAGCTTCCTGTCAAGCACATGCCAGGTTCAACACATACATCAATGTATGTGTATGTCTCAAAGGCTCAGGTTAAAGTTCACATGGACAAATAAATCCCTTAAGACAGAGTCCATGCATTCAAGCTATCTATGTGTATCACTCATGTACCTTTCATGAAGGAACAGTGCTGTGTAATACTCTGCCACAATCAACATCTACTGTTCAGCTTTGCTTTTTGTTTTTCTCCATTTAAAAGTAACTTAAGTGATTTACAGAGGTGCAATACAGTTTACATCTTTACTGGTTCTTTAGCCCACAGACTCACCAAGAGTCAACAAAAGTAGCATTGAAGTGAACATGTCCAGCACAGATGTCGTTTCAGTTGCATTAAAGTAAGTAATTTTTCTTACGCACCCAACTATTTTGCTGTTCAGAATGATTTAAGTAATTTAAGTCATAACAAGCAACTGAGCTCATTATTGGCTCCAGCATTTTTGGATGCCAACCACTCCTGTGGCTGATGACTTTGGCTCCAATTCAGAGAAGTACCTGCATAAATCTTAATTAGTAATTACATATGGGTTTAGGAACACGGGAATGAATTCACACACTGCTTCCTCTGGTGGGCACAGTGTTGTTTGTCTAGTTCTCAGCTATATACTTTCTGTTCGAGCATTAGATTTGTTGACTTGTTGAATGGTACATCTGAGAATCAAAGAAATGTCTGAGTATTGTGTTCTGTTGACTGTGAGATAGACACAAACTTTTGGAAGAAGAGTGTTCCTCTTCTGGAAGCACCAAGCATCCTCAGCAAGGAGAGCTTTCTCCTGCACACACAGTGAAAACAAACAAGCAAGGAGCCTGCAACACCAGTACAGACTGGCAGATAGCTGGGAGCAACTGGAAACCGCTTTACAGTAGAGGTATTCATACAGCAAAACGTCAGAGGTGATGGAAAGAACACACTTCTAGGCACTCTCAGAAGGCTGGATTTTTGTTCTACCCTGCAAGTTGCTGGGCTAATGCTCAGTACATAGGATAGACCTCTTCCTACAGTGGGCAAAAAAGACTAGTTTTCAAAGTTTGTTATTTACTTTGTTTCACCCAGGAGATGTCGTGACTAGTAATTATTTTAAAAAACATATTTTTTGATTGAAAGAGGTTGGAAGGATATTTAAAAAAAACCAAAACAAAACAGCAAACACTTGGAAGAAGTGAGGGACTTAATCCTTTCAATCTACTTGCATTTCTGAAAATTAGAGACAATTCATGTCAAGATTCTGACTAAAATAAAGAAACCCTGCCACAGTGAGCAACTGTAGCACTCAGCTCCCCAGAGAAGCAGTACTGTAAGGCTGCTGCAAGAACTAGTATTTTCTTACAGAAAAATCAGCCCCGTGCAATGGCAGAACAGCACCAGGAACACTTTCCCAAAAGGACACGACACCTCCTCTGGAGCCACAGAACTTCCTTCCAAACAAGTGGACAGAAGGCTCAGGACAGCTTAGACTCATGCTTCAAAGTTACAAACTTCTACAGACTTTACAATTAGAAACAGTAAAGATAAAAGCAAGCAGGGAAACCAACCTATAATATAGTTCTACATTCTAAGAGGTGTATTTAAGCTAGTAAAGTTACTTTGTGTGTCTCTTATTCTTCTTGGAGTCTACTGGTAGTACACTTTTCATGTTTTGAAGCCCTTCACCTTGCCCTTTTTAGCTCAATGAAGACCTAGCTCATTTAATGTTGTCTTTATCTTCTTCTCATGGTTGTCCCAATCATTGTATCTCAGACTTCTTGTACCTGCCTGAATTGCTTCTCTACCTTTAAAAAGCTTCTGCTTTCAAGAACTCTCCTCGAATATGTTCTTTACACACTCACTCCAAACCTTTCCACTGTTGATTCTCCACTGATCTCTGCCATGGAGAATTCACATGCAAAGCAGAAGCAAGTCCATCAGATGTGTTAAATGAATGGTAGATAAAAGAAGTCAAGGCTCTCACATAAAAACTAGGACACACATTATGGCTATCCTGTGCATCCTATTCTTCTGAAATGGTTCATACAGTGTGGTAAAGCAGCAAAGAAAGCTGTAAGTATCTGGGAAAAAGTCCACTGCAATGTTCCCGATAGGCAAACATGTAACATGACCCTGTTTCACGTGGCTTCCACATGCAGATTTTATTATGCACTATGTTACCACTTGTACCAAAGCTTTTCTTCTCATACTACCTACCTACTATACACCAGGCTCCCAGACTCTTAGAATCTGCTGTATTTATTTAAAGCTTTCAGTTGAACCCATCATGTTGTCCCTAGTGGCAATGTCCCTTTAACCCCAGAGAACAAATTGCATGTAACCAATCCATTTGATGACTGACAAGAGGCTTAACTCAATGTTGTACATTCAATACTCTTCCAGTAACCTAAAGATTCTTTACATGTTGATTCACTCACAGCTGAAACCATTATTATAACCAACATCAGCTTCCAAGATGACCAGAGTCACTGGTCCAAGCAATGGGACAGGAATTAAAAGTGTATACAGAGAAAACGTAATTACAAACAAAATGACTTTTCTGTGCCTAACTACTTCCTCTATAAAAAGTCAATGTTAAATAACACTGAGATCTAAACATCATGGCATCTTTTCAAAGAGAATTTAGAAAAGAGGGGATCACAATCACTCCCAAGTGACTGAAAAGACACCAATTACCCATGGAAGGGGAAAGAGAAGGAATTATGCAATAATTCAAAACATAACAGGATCTAAACAGGCTCACATGCCTCCAATGTAGACTTGGTTATAAGCTCTTCAAGTGCATGAGGGATTAATTTCAAAATTTTTGCATTCTAAAATGTTGTACACACCACAGAAAATATGTATAAGCAACAGGAAAAAAAAAAGAACAGATTTTATTTTCAGATGGAAGAATGAGGCAGAATATCAGCATTTCTGTAACAATTAAGTAACCCATACAGACAGCATTACATCTTCAACATTCAGAACAGACATCAGCTCATTCATCTTAACAATTCCTCTGTGAGGAATGGACAAAACACTTTGCAACTACCAGAAGCAATGAGGTTACAAGATGTAAACTGAGCCCCTCCAAGAAGTTGGGAAAATAGGAATATGAGAGTCCTCAAAACAGCTTGGTACTGAGCACAGAGTGTCTCAGTCTATAACAGAAACTATATTCCTGCAAGGTACCCTAAGTGTGGAGAAACAGGGATTCCATTGAAAGTTAAAAGATCGGTCTATCATAGGGGCTGAGGAAAACAGAAAGGTGCTGAAGGTTCATCAGTACAGGAACCGTCCTACCTACCATGTTCTTCTGAGCACACACTCACTGCAAGTAAATCCTTTAAATCTAGGATTCAACATAACTTTTTTACTAACATCCTTATTACACTAAGTTTCCAAACAAAAAATCTCATCCAATGTGAAATCACTAGTGCTTTTATCTAGCTTCAAAGACTTTTTCAAAGCCCAGTTATTTATCTACGGGCAGACACCTTTCATTCCCTATTGCATTAATTTTTAAAGGAGCTACAATGTTAAAGTTCTTGATCTACTTCCTTAAGCAATTACTACAATAGTATGTTGATTTCATGCAAAGTTTTCTTGCTTTCTAATAAAGATGTTGACAACATATTTACGTTCTCTTTGCACCTCTGACAGGCAGCCCTGTTCATCACACATACCGTGTGATCTGTGAGTTCATTCTCCTCTCATCTTATACTCACAGAGTTTAGCAGTTTATCCTTACATGAAAGATGCAATTAAAACACTGAAACCTCAAATGACTTGTAGTACTTGGGTTTTTTTCCCCCTACATTAATACTCGCTAGGAAGGTGTTCTAAACAAAGACACTGAAAATTACTTACTCTAGTCCATGCAGTTGTTTCCAAACCAGCTTTCAGACAAACAGTGACTACGACATACTGCAAGGAAAAAAAGAGAAGACAATTTCAGTACTAACTCACAAATCAAAAGGTGTTCATGGCCCAATGTCCTGTTTATATGTGAAAAATTACTATCGTTTAGGTACCAACCCAGGACCTTTGCAGTGTGGGATGGGGAAAGACAGAGCAGGAGATAATGTTGGTACATGTCTGGAAAAAAAGACGACATTTAAAAGAAGCTGTATTTTATTTTACTCATACGCTTTCTTCTAGTTTATGTGACTTTCTGATGGTATAAAAAATTCTGTGAACAGATTCTACAAATCAAAAACTGGTAGGATATACAAACTTACAGTGTAAACTATGTTTCCAACAAATAAATAGTCAATTCCTTGGCCGTTTGTGAATACTGCATCTGAAAATCAAAGGAAAATATTGATCATATTTGTTATCATTTTATTAACAGAATGTATGAAGTAATTGCTTCCAACTTTGCCTTTCAGAATATCTAAAAGCCCTTGAAGCTGTGAGATAACAGTAACACAGGACTCGTGCTAAGCCAGGCCTCAGACACAGAACACATATCCATAATCTGGTTGCCAGAAGCCATCCTAACAAAAAGGGGAAGTGTTTGCCAGACCCTAACGTGCAATATGCCTCTAAGTGCTGAGGTATGTCAGGTCACTTCTTCTGTCACAATCCATTCTCTACTACTCATTGGCACCTCTAACAAATCTCATTATTTGCTGTGCCTGTGAAGAAAAAGCCTGTAAAATACCAGTAGATTTGTAGTGAAATAGAGCAGAATTAAGAAGAGCTGCAAAAGCTTTACCTATAGACATGTGTAACATCTGAAATACTTTACTGGAGGTTAATTCAGTAACTGAGCAGCATTCGGTCTCCACACACCTCTTCTCCAGTCAAGTGTGCACAAGGGTAAGTACATGTTAATCTACCATTTCAAAGTGCCAACCTTGGCAATCCTTCAAATGTCTGTTTAGTCTTTCTTAGTCCTTGCTGAATAAAATCGGAACACCATGAAAGCACATTTGACAGCCACGCTAATGTCAAATGAACTTGCACTCACAGGAGCTTTCAAGCATTACTCAAGCATGATAAGTATTGCTGTTTTCACAGATTTTAAGACAACTGCTAAAGAAATACACAAACAGCAGGGATGAAAAAGGCTTAAGATAAAACCTTGGACCTGTTCCTAAATACATACTGCCTAGTACAGTGCTTCTACTACAAGGGTACCATTTTGTTAGATTTATTTGCAAAAGTGGATCTGAAATTCTTAAACTTAGGTTATGTTCCTATAATGCAGGCCTCTAGGATCACTAAATATTAATCTATAGAGTAGTGTCTCTGACACCCTGACCTCTGTGGTGAAGATTCGGCCTGGCTTATGGGTAAAATGCTACATATATAGTCAGTGCAGTTACCCCAAGTTACTTGTTATGGTTTTTTTCAAGAACTGACAGGTTGCGAGAAGTTGCTGGTTAAGTATCCCTGTTCTCTTTTTCTCTTTTGAACCCTGACTACTAAGAAGTAGCAGCAGATAGACTAGTCACTAACACTGCAAGAGGAGCTAAAACCTGAGACAGATTGGTTATGAATTGGTTTGTTTCTAGCCACTGGCATTTCTATCAGCCCAATTTTTTGCCCTCCAGTCAAGGCACTCTGTGGCGTCAGGCATTTACCACATCATTCTCATCTACACATCAAGTTTTAAAAGTTACTTGGCTCTTTCCTCCAATGTCAATGAAAAAGGTGAAGAGCACTAGAGAACTGTGCCTTCCATACCCACTGAACCCTGCTGATGCCAGAAGGAAAAGGCATTTAATAGATCTAGAATAAACTGACCTAATGCCTCTACGAGTGTATTGCTCTAGTGCAACATCACAGCACACATTTAAGCAATTGAATAATTTCTGGTGTAAATCACAATTCCTTTTTAAGTTACATTTTAATGCAGTAAGTTATTGCTCTTTATTTTTTTCTCCAGTGATTTCCATGACCTTCCACTGTTGAAGGCTAAATGGTCTTGAACGAAAAGATATTCTGTTAATGAGAACAGCAGGATGCTCAGTGAATATCCATTTATAAAGCTATACAAGTGCCCATTCATGTACTACATACACTTCACATTCTAAGGAACCTGAGAGGTTAACAAACATCCCAGCATGAATGGCACATTTTTGTCTCTTGGCCCTGAAATCCCTTTTCACTTGGAAACACAAAGGAATTTGAAAATTCAATATTCATTCCTCTTCAGAAAGCCAACTAAACAACCTACTCAAAGGAACTCATAAAGTTACCGAATGAACGTGTGAGTATTTCAGTCTTACAACTGTTGATATTAAAAGTACATTATTTATTTAGGAGTTATTAGAGAAATATTTATGGATGACTAAAGCAAAACCTGTATTCTATTTTAACTGTAACTACTACAGACAAAAGCTTAACACTTTTCAAGATGGATTTAAAGAAGAGCTATTTGAGATTAACCTCTCATAAAGACATTGAAACAAAACAACAAAATCCCTCAAATCAAATAAAAAAACAACTAACCATAAAGCGTCTTTTCCCTCAATACTGAACAGAGCTCCCAGCACACGTACAGAGGAAAGGGAAGTCTCTTTCTTGCATGGTCCATTAGACAGTGTGTGAAGCTGCCATTGAGGATAAGATACTGATATTTTACCAGCCAAGTAGAGCAACAAAAATGTGCCGCTCAAGTACCTTGACCATCATGCCTCTGATCTGAGCATTCATCTTCCCTCTCTCTCTATTTTTTTTTGCACCTTCTCCCCAGTCAATCCATTCTGGAGCTCAGAATATTTTCTTGAAATTAGAGTTTTCCAGGAAGGAGTTTCACTTCTGAAAAATTTATCATTTTAGGTAAACACTATTGCCCTCTCTGCCACCTCAAAATCCCTCATCCGATCTCATCCCATTTATTACCACAGTAAAAGAACAGACTTCCCATGGTTTTTCCTGCCCACAGAACTACACTGTAAAGCTAGTTAGGCACCATATGGGATCTATCATTCCCTGGAATACAGTCTAGTTGCATTACCTTCCCTAGAAAACAAACCTTAAAAAGCCTAATTTGCACAGCAAAAAGTCTCCTTTGCCCAGTATCTCTGACTCTTGATCTGGTCTACTTCCATTTGAGCCAATCAACTTTTTCCACAGACTTCAACAGTAGTGAAATCTATTTTATCCTACATATCCTACATGCTGTGTTACAGAATGGGAAAGGTGCAACAAGATGTAAAGCAAATGGTTGCACCGCAGCTGCTCTCAGAACATTATACAGTAAAATGTTGAGATCTCAACATCCTACATAAAAAAAGAAATAAGGCCTTTTAGAGAATATTATTCCGTACTTGAGTTAAGACTTCTTGGCAAAGCAGCAGTTGATTTTTTCACATATTAAAGTCACTATATGAACAATAATTACTTTAAATTAGAGTAAGTTCTGAAAACCACTAGTTACCTAGCCAAATTCAGAAACTACAGCCTATTGAACTGTCTTGTCAGCATTATTTTCTTGGGACTTGTCATGACCTCCCATTCTGCAATCACACTGGCTCTGTGAGACTGAACATCAGTTACTGACGTAAGAACTAGTGAAGCCTTACCATGCTCCAGCACTTTCAGTGGAAACCAGAAGAGAATGATGGAATGGATCAGGGCATTGATGCAGTGACCCCAGAAAACCTGAGGGAAAACAAACCAAGTCGTCAGTGAAGTCCAAAACTCTTGACCTCTCTCTAACTCCTAACAAATACTTCATTGTGTAGTTTAGAGTCAGACAGTGTTTCTCCTGAAGTGAAATACCTAAGCTTTGATTTCCTCCTACAATTTCTGCTCTTTCACAAGAAAACACTGGTCCTGTTGGATGGTTTTAGTCTAACAACTTAAAATGTAACAGGCAAGCATGCTTGCAATCCAAGATCTTTATCAAAATGCAGCAAACAGATGGAGTCACCTTCCTTTAGTTACTTCAACTAATTATTTTAAAAGATTGATTCAGTACCACAACATGTTCTATTTTCTTTTACTGGGCAAATACTTTTTGCCTCACAATTTTTCACTTGCCTGTAATGTTGTTTTGCACCGACTAGAGCTTTACACACTCTACAATTTCCTCTCTGAACAAATCAATCGTACAGCTTTCCTTGATGCAGAACTACATTTAGATGTGCCTGTTACGGGTTAACTGTTATCAGCAATGTTATCCCCTTCCTAAGAAAGAGGTAAAGTCATCAGTAGTTGTGAACTGAAAACACCATAGTGGTATACCAATCTTAGTTTGAATCAAAGTTTATAGCTATTTCAGGACTAGTTTCAGTTGAAGACAAAGAAAAAATTTCTGAATTAAAAACATAGACTTTTTTTAAAAAGTGTAATCCACTGAAAAGATGCTGGAGGCAGGACAATCAATCTCAGTGGCTAAACACAAAGCAGAGGTAACCATGGGGAATAAGTTATTTTCTAGTAAGAAAGATCCAAAGAAGAAGAATGTTCACAGTTTTTCTTAAAGAAACAGACTTTTCCTTACCCTTGTGTTGAACCCATCTGCATTTTGAGTAATTTTATATAGCTGTGGAAATCTAAGCATGCTATCTTGAGTGCACGATCGTTCAAATATTCCCAGAGTAAAGGGTGGCAGCGCGGTGAAAATCTGCAAGGAAAGCAAATATTAATTAAAAGCACCTATTAGCTTTTAGTGGATCTCGGAGCATATTTCAGCATCTAGACAACAGCAAAACTCCCACAGACTTCAGTGAAAACTTATTACCAACTTGCATGTTATTTGGCATGCTTTTCAAATAACCAAAAAAAGTACAAACATAAATTTCAGCAATTCATAACTCCCAAACATTGACTTAGGAACAAAAGAAATAAACCAGAAAATTCACACTAGTAACCAATTAGCTTAAACCCCACAGTTAAGCATCATTAATTTCTGATGTACCAGTTAATCTAGAGAGGGTAAAGCAGACTTCAAGGGAAAGACAACATGTACTTGCTTAACAAAGCCTTGTCAGAATGGGTTCAAATATAGCTGCAGTTGTAGCCATAATTAAATAAGTATCATGCTTATCCAAAGCTAAGTTTACAGACAAAGTAAACAGGGAAACGAGATAAATGAAAAAAAGAAAAAAAATTCTACTGAAAAAAAAAAGCCATTCTGTATTATGGTACTTTGGGGATTCTCCGGGCAGACATGAACTGAGAGGAATAAATTAACTGCAGTGCATCTGTGCTATGGGCAGACACTTAGATGACCAAGCCTCAGAAGTCTTCCAGGAGAGGCAGTAGGACACTTTGCCAGAAGCTGAGTAAATTAGCCTCTGCTGTGCACCATACTGCTGCTCTTCAAGTGCTTCCAGGATTTGATGCAGCTCATTTAAAGACAGCTTGGGTATCAATGTTTCTTACTGTCTGCAGGGAAGGCACAGAGTGAACATAATGCCAATGTGCATGTCTGAATACTAAACTTCATTAACTTCCTTTTACATTAACAGTTATATCAGAAAAATATTTTCTAATCCTACACATACACATTTTTAACAGTTTGAGAAGTGTTCTTGAAGTTCAGCAGTAGTTTGTAGTTGTGAACTCTTTCTAGCATGTATACGTGTTTGCGGAAGTTGGGCTGTGGTTCCCTCCAGCAGCAAGCTGGCAGTCGAGGAGTAGATAAAGAGCAAAACAGAGGACAAGAGACTAGTGAAAATCAGTAATTACAGCTCCAGATCCAACTGGGAATGTGCTGCTTCTGCTCATAAACTCGTAAATCAGATGTACAAAATGGCAGTAGGCTGTGGGTAGGGAACCGAAAACAAGACTATTGGTCTGATGTATTCCAAAAACAGCACCTTCTCATACAGCTTTAAGGTACTTCTCCAGGAGTCTCATATTGATTTAGGCAGTTACATTCTCACTTGAAGTAAATATTCTAGTGTTATTGTTTATGGAGGTAAACCTCCAGCAGGAACCAGTGCAAAACCAGAAAATGCGATGCTACTACGATTTACCATAGCTGATATTTTCATGACACTACTAACGAAATAAAGGGTTAATCTGAACAGAAGAGGATGACAGAGCTAAAACCACTTCAATATATAGCTCCTTCAAATTATTCAAGTCCCTAATATCCTACCAGCACTTAATTCTTCACGAGTTGATGTGAGGGTGACAGAGCACTGGAATGGGCTGCCCAGATGGGTTGCAGAATCTCCTTGTCTGGAGGCCTTCAAAATCCACCTGGATGAGTTCCTGTGTGACCTACTCCAGGTAGTCCTGCTCTTGCAGGGGGACTAGGTGATGTCTAAAGGTCCCTTCCAACCCTTAAGATTCTGTGATTCTGTGACCAGTTTGAATCTTAGAAAATACCAACCTCACAAACAAGGGTTAATTTCTACTTCAATGATTCTAGAATATGTCTCATGCATGAGCTTTGGATGGGGTAGGTAGATCCATGAAATCAGGTTTAAAGATAATGGATGCAAATATCTAAACAAGAATGACAGAGACTAAGTAACAGTCAGGAAATTAGGGTGAAGAGAACCAAGAGAGTGGAAAATCCCTGAATAAATATGTCCCCTGAAGAATATGAAGTCTTATGGAATATGAGGGTTTGTGCCATCATTTTTAAGATTAATGTGACAGAAGTTAAGTGTTTCCATTAATACTGCTCGGTGACAGAGACAATTTGCTGGCTTTTTCTGTATTACCATACATTTGGAATGACTTGTCTTAATGGAAAAAAAAAATCCTGCCTTGAAAGAGAAATGTGAAGGATTTTTCAACACTGACAATATGTCCTAATGGCTTATAAATCTATACACCAGGCCACTCATCAGTAACATTACAAAAGTAACATTGTCAAAAATACCAGCACATGGCTTATGGTATGCTATGAAATTTAGTCCCAGACATCCATGAGACTTAAATCTTTGGTATTGATTAAATGTTGTTATTGATTGAAGCGATAAAGCCACGTTGCACAGTATGGTACTCTGCAGAGGATGTCAAAACTCAGAAATCAATCCTGGGCTGACAGAGTTTTTTGAAGGTTATATTAGGGAAAACAGGTATTTCCAAGGCATTTACCCAAATTCATTTTTAATGATAAAAGTAATCCAAAATGTTTTAGTATTTTTTATATCTACCTCAGGGTGGATCCAAAATGGCTTTTACAAAGCAACTCATGTCTCCTGACATACAGCCAGTTATCTGTGAGAAATGGGACACAAAGGAACATGCAAGTCCCAAGCACTATCAAGTCAAAACATGCAGCACTTACCACGTTATAGAGACCAATGCACCATCGCTCAAATAAGATCTGCCCAGAAAATCCATTAACGAAAGCAAACCAAAGCTGAAACAAAGACAAATTACAAGGAGCTTTAGATTACTACGGCAGTACATGTGTCCATGAACAGTAGAGAAGGATACGGAACACAGACCACCACCTGAAGACAGCTATTTCTCATGCTCTAAAAGTGATTTCTAGCAGTGCCAAGCAGTTACTCTCTTCTGAAGTTGTGTATTTTAAATACTGCCAAAGTATTGCTTATGTAAAATAAAATACTCAGGTTAAGGGAGCAATTTGCTGTGTTTGCATCATTACTCATAAAAAAATAGTCTCAAACTATTTAAAAATCCTTATTGTTGTCAAATTAACATGCCTGAAGCCAGATACCAGCCTTGTTTTCATCATGGTTGGTGAAGACCAGAATTTTCAGGATAAATATTTGATGCCTGATTTGTATTTTCACAGTCCCAGAATTGAAGTGACAGCAACTTAATAGTTATATAATCATATTAAAACTTTGTCTACACAATGTAAACATTAGTATTGAATAAATAACCGATTTAATAACTAAACACTGGAAGATGCTGCCCAAAGAGGCTGTGGAATCTCCATCCTTTTACAAGCTCGCAAAACCCAACTGGGGAAGCCCTGAGCAATTTGGTTTTAATTTACCGTTCACCCTACTTAAAGCAAGAGGCTGGGCTACGTGGTCTCCGTGTTACCATTCGATTAAGAGGATTCTGCAGTGCTGTCAACCCAGTAAACCACGGTAAGTTGCAGTGCAAAGGTAAACTCAAGCATTTCCTTGAACCTTGATCCTATGTGTCACCTTGTTTAAGCATCTTTTTAGAAGCAAGAACTGCTATACTAGGTTGGAACAAAGTTTCTCAGTCAGTCAGTGGCCACTGAAACTTTGGAAAGAACATGGAGAAGGGAAAGAGCTCTCTTTTCCCAAGCAAATTGGAAACTGGAAGAATAATCAGTAGTTTAAGGGCATCCTGAAACAGTTTGTGTGTCAGTCATTGCACTTCGAGGATAACAAAAAGATTTCTGTGAATTTATGGCTGCAGTCTCTTAAATTCCACATTGAACCATGGCATTTTGTTAAAAATTAATTCAACATTATGAGCAGGAGCATTTCCCCTCCCCACTCCCTTTCAAACTTGTTTTGTCTTGCATTTACTTCACAAGCTCCCATCGCACTGGATGCACTAGGTATTGCAGAGAACTATTTCCTTCTCACTGCCTGAGAGCCCACAGCACTCACTGCAAGGCATCTTTTCTGACACCATTGTCACTCATATATAGAAGCACTTTCCTACCTGCATCACTTACTGCCTCACTTGTACAGTATTCGTGTCGTGGCAAAACCCCTCAGATAACAATTAGTGATATCTTTTGATCTCTCCCCTGCTCCCACTCAAAACAGATTTAGAATAATTAGGCAAGAAAACAAGAGAAGACTGCATCAAGACCTAAACCTGTTTTCATAAAGGCAGTATCTTAATAGCCTTCAGCAAGGGTCAGCAGCAACTTAAGAGAAGATTAAATATTATAAGATTAACAAGAATAACAAATAGCTATTCAAATGGACACTGCTGCAAGAGATTATATTAGCAGATTACACAAGAAGTGCAATGTTTCTACACAACAGATGGCTGGCCTATGGAATCGCCTAACAGACCATGAGGTAGATGGAAAGAGCAAGTAGGAAAAAAAATGACAGACATCGGAGACCAAATGAATCTCCCAGAGAACTACACCACTGTTCACAGAAGATTTGATACTAGTTTAGTTGAACTCTTACTCTGACTCTCTATAGCTATTCTTCTGTCTGTTATATCACCATTCTTGTTTAAAATTAATCATCATTCTAACACATTCTCAATGTTCAAGTGCAAAGCAATGACATTGATCTCAACTCATTTACTTATAGATATGCCTTGCACAGCATGTCAGCTATTTAAATGTATCTCCAGCAATTTCTCAAACCTTCAGCTGCACTTCCTGGTAGGGAATAATTCTGAAGTTTGCCCTTTTCTGTACCTTCTGTACCTGCTGCCCTCCTTGCAGCTTGTAGTGCACATGTAATCTTTCTCAAAAGCCAACAGTCTCATTCCATTTCCATTTAGCTGAAATGCATCGTCCTACTGTAAAATATTAAATCATTTCCCTGAAAAAAAAATTCTCTTTCTTTCCTATTGTCAACCATGTATTAATTTAAACTAAATAACGTGTTCACGTCTCCATCTTTGTCCAGAAAACAGAAAGAAGGAAGAAACATTCTACATGCCAATTTTTTTTATCACTTCTACTGTACCGATACATTGAATCATCACTGCTCTCTAAATCTCATTCTAAGGACACAAGTCATGGCCCAAAGTAGCATGCTGCCCAGTCACACACACTTCAAGTTTTTCAACCAGTTATACACCCTAGTTCTTCAATGGAAACATATGAAAGATCTTGGTCACAGAGCCTAAAGTCCCAAAAAGAAACCACAGTTAATTTGGGGCTGTCAAGTAAGAAACTTGAAAGTTTCTTCTCAGAACCTCTTCTCAGGGTTTTTTAAAGAAACCTACTCCTAGATATTTAGCAATGAAGATCTAGGCATTTATCATCTTCAGGCTTCTTGCAATTAATTGTCACTATGATGAGGGCACCAATCCTAGAAAATATAATTAGCTCACAAATCACCAGCTTGTCTGCCAGGTTGGCAACCTCAGTCTATGCTCTGCTCACTTTTCCAGATCCCATTGGGCAAAGCAAACTTCAAAGGTTTGGTAGCAAATGCTGAGGCCTTTTATGACATTTGTTCATGTTATTTAGGAAACCATTGCTTTCTGAAACCAGAGCTTTCCACAACTAGCCCTCCAGCAACATTTGTGATTTTCCATCAAGAGGATAAAACAAAACAGACAGACTTTCTGTAGCTGGCCCATGGCTAGAAGAGAAGCCCCACACCAGGCAAAGCTACCACCTTAGAGTCACATTTCCCAACAAAAATATTACCAGTAATGAAAGGAAGAGACAATCGGATAAAACTTGGAAAAAGCAAAGCTTTTAAGATGCTTTACAAAGTAGATTGTCAAAGTCCAGGTAAAAAATACTCTCTCAACAAGCCAATTCTTTGTACTCAAATCTCCTACCCTACTACAACTGGGTGACACAACTCATTAAAGACCTTGCTAAACCTGTGTTAAGATTAGTAAATTACTATAGGAGAATATCGAGATGGATGTGTCTGACTCTGGTAAATAAGTATCTAGGTGTCACTATTTTTAGTGGTGTGAAAGATCTGCAGTGTCTTTCAACATTAGAAGAATTTTGTACAGAAAAGTTTCCTCCTTATATCAAGGCTGCTATGATTTAGACGGACAAGAACAAGCATTCAGAAAGTTCAATGTTCTGTTATTTCATAAGCCAAATTTGAACTACTTCTCTTTTTGCTGGATCCACATAGGTGAAACTTAAAAGTGAGTACATTCCAAACAGTTATGCAAGTCTGCATGCGCCACACGCTCCAAATGGAGGGCAAAAGCTGTTACACTTCCAGCACACTGAAAAATAATGGCCGTGTTTGTCCTTTCTAGAGATTCTGTTAATTGACAGAAGAATGTTGTATACTTCCTCAATATCTTAATGTCAAGAGTGAATCAAATACTCTGTGTAAAACACACATTTATTTCAAACTTGGCACAAGCCATAAATTGTCATGCATGGTTTAAGGGCCGATTGTTTGTAGAGAGAGTAGGGTATCCTTTAAGGTCAGCAAACTAAAAAAAATCCACCCAACCCAAACACAACTCCTCCACCTCAACATTCCTGTTAACAAAATGTACTCAATACATTTGAAGCTGCAACAAGCCATGCTTGACTCAAGACTTGGTTAGCTGGTAGGAAAACTTGCCAAGTCTGCCTGACTTGCCAAGCTCCAGGGGTTTGCAGGGCTCAACTCCAGTACTGCTATGAACAAATGGACCCAAAGTTATAAAACTGTTTTTCTGGCTGAAAGAAAGAGAAACTTTCTTCACTTTAACTAAAACCTGGTTGCCAAAAGGCTGGAAAAGCTTATTTGTAACTCAGATACAAACTATATATTTTTTTCCCAAGGAACAAGATGTCCAATTTAAATCTAAAGAAATTCAGGCCTAAGGCTGAAATCTAGGTTGATATATTGCTGTTCTTTATTATAGCAGATATTGCAAAGATCTGAAACTAGTAGGTATTGTGCATAAAGAAAGTGGAACATGTTGCAAACCGAAACCTAGCCTACGTTTTCTGCCTTGAAATGAAACCCCATTGCTGAAGCATTTGATGCCAGATGTGATGTGAGCCCTTAGCCACTAGAGAAGGGAAGAAAAAAAGAGGGAAAAAAAAAGTAAAAGTATCAGACTGTTGCCTCCTTCCAGAGGTCAATAAAAGCCAACAGATAACAATATTGACTCGAGCTACAGGCAAACTAGGGATCTTGATGTACCACAGTCCCACGCTGCCATTTTGAGCCACATGACCCATTCACCTGCTCTAGAGTATCTTTTGAGAAAAGATCAAGTGTTATTTTCAAAAAAATATTCCCACTGGAGCAGGTTGGAAGGCAATTTTAATTGCATTACTGCTTCATGCATAATTACCGCAAAGTTAACGCCTGAAATAGTGGCAACTAATTTATTTAAGTGCTCTAAGGCACTGGGATAGCAAATCATCTATTCTAAATGTGTATATTTATGAAGCCTTGATAATAGACAGCTTAACGAGTACTAGAAATGTTTTCCCAGTTCTGCTAAAGGGCACAGAAAGCTAATGTAGTCAGGGTATCAACAATTGCCACAGGCATCAATTATAGCCAGACTGGGTGCCTTCACTATTCAGAAATTAGTTAAATTCTCAAAATATCTTCTCTCAGCACACATGCATTTTACATGTTCTCACCGAATAGGTTCATCTACAGTTTGCTTAATAAAGCAGGTTTGTCTTCTGTGCAGTTCATTAACAATGTATCCTGATTAAAAATGTCTCATTACCCATGTTTCTCTCAATGCCAGTCTCTTACTCCTGCCCAAATACAGTTTTAAAATAATCCCTTCGAGAATGTACAGCATCAATTTTATAAGTAAAGAGCCTTATTAATATGATTTAACAGGGTAGGCATGGCTGCTTGAGACTCATTTGATTTGCCAAGGAATATTTCCCTGGCTCCTTTTATCCACCACTCCCCCACTGTTTATTAACTGTTCACTCAAAACAGATATTTTTCAATTTGAAAGCATTTGCTCTAGTCCTGTGTACCCCAAAGAACTTAGCATTTAAGCTTAAAAATCATCACTAGTCTTCTCTGTCAGTGTTAATAATTATTTTTTTAAGTTTCATGCTGCTTTTGTCTCATTAAACAAAACCCTATGCATTTACTGCAAAGCTTGGTGAGACAGATATTAAAGCAACCAATACAGCAGAGATTTCCTGGCTTTAAACACCAATTTATTAGTAAGCCTGAACACCTGATATTTTTTCAACTGATAGTTTATATTTCAGCATACTAAAGAGTAAAGTTTCATCAGCTTCATCTTGTTCATGTTTACAGAAGAGGCATACGCAGAAAATCTGATTTCTCCCTTAAACACGTTGTTTCCATGCTTCTCTCCTCTAACTGACCAACTGACAGCATCCTTCCTTCAAAGCACACAAAGGGTGACATCGAACAGGAGAGGCAAGCACAGAGCAGTAGCGAAAGGACAGTATGCCTGAGGAGCAAGAGGAGCATCACCCTCCTACACAGTTAGACTAGCAATTCTTACATTTAAATCCTCAGAATAATTCTGAAGACTTGAAAATTAAGTAAGCATTAGCCAGTCTGATTTATTTCCCCCTCAGTGATTACCAAGAGAGAAAAATCATGTTTCTTGCCCTAACAGCTTTGTGCATTGTGGAAAGATGTGCATCTGCAGATCTATGCAGTCTACATTAAAGGACCAAGCCATTAAGATAGCAGAAGACTGTCAGCAACATTTGTCCCTGATACACTGATGAATGTGTTCTTAAAAAACCCAACGAAACATAGCAAGCCATGCGAACTCCTTTTCTTCTCAGTGGGATTGTGTTTCTTGCTTTTTTTGTGTTCCTTGAGTTACATGAACAATTAATCAGTGTGGTAAATCACATATTTAATATTTACATCACTAGTAACCCATTACAGCTTTATATTAAATTTGTTCTAATCTAGCTTTTCTTTAATATCTAATGAAACCAAGTACATAAAGGGCAGGATATTTATACAGTCCTTTTAGTGTGGACTGTCGTAGGGACTTATTATTTCTCCAGCACCCTGATTGCTGCAGAAGCAAGCCTATGATAACATGATTAAAAATGCCAGTGCTATCCTGATTTTCCTCTTCATCCTTCTTCAAATTTTCTCAAGGATCAAGAGAGCTGACATTGTTACAACAGTGCTGTTTCATCATGTATGTATGTGGTATCCTAGGGGTGACAGGACTCACTTCTTAAAAATGAAACTAAAAGGAAGTCTCAGTTCAGTCAAGCCCCACCACAATGCAGAGTTTCAGCCTGCCTGCATGGTCAAGGGGCTCCAAAGCACAGCTAGAGCAAGACTGATGACACTGGGAAGCTGCCCATGATTATCCTATAAAGCCAGCAGTGTCCTGTTCTGGATGGAAGTCAGGCTGAGACAGCTCAAAGATGCCACCTGAGAGAAAAGAAAGCAGAAAGTGGTTGGCTTCATCCTCTTCCCATCCCTGCTTGAGAAACGAGGTGGGCTCAGCTACTTGGTTGGCAAGCTGGGAACACCACGCCAGGCCGGTGTCTGCTGCTGAGAAATGGAAACTCATGCTATGAACTCCCAGTACCATCAGCTTCCTTTTATAAAACAAATCCTACTGAAAATATATGACTGTTTGGAGGATTTTTTTTTTGTTTGGGGTTTTTTTTGTTTTGCTTTTTATGCTTCTCAGATTTGACTAATCCACTTCTTTAACTGCCCTTAAGTACTAGCACATCACTGTGGAATTAAGTACAATATGACTATTAATAACTTGGCGTGTTTTAATGAGAACTTATGGTATCTCCTAAGCATGTAATCACTCCAGACTGCTCTTGATACAATTTTCACACACCTCACATAAAAAGGTAAGGAATGCTGTTACATGGTTTTAAAAGACCTGCTGGCTTTTCTGGAGCTAAGTAGAATCCTTAACCAATGATTAAGCAATAGAAGTGCTTTGGATTTGTCACTCTTGATTTAGTCTGTAATGATGAAGTAAGTTGCTTACAAACACGACATAAGTTTAACTATTCATATTAATAGGTGAGGAGGCATCAACAGTTTCAAGTAACTTAAATACTGCTAAGCATTTATAATGCAGTAAGAGAAATTATGTCAGAAAGCAAGAAAAGCTGCATTTTAAATAAAATATTAAGGATCTGCATGAAAAAAAGGATGCTATGCACAGGGGGATATGCACTAGCTCTCACTGCAGTCTGAGTAAGCACATCACTGTAGACCTGTAACAACAAAGTATTTCAACACTGCTCATATCAAACAGCAGTAGAGAGACCAGAAGCCTAAACACAAATCTGGCCTCAAATCAGCACACAAAAGGCAAAAGAACTGCAAACTCCAACATTTTGTGTGTTAGCGAATGTCAAAAACCAGTATTTCAATGCCTGTGTTGGGACTCCCTATCCTTGTGGAGCTGTACCTCTGTGGGACACTAGTGGAATACCTCTGATCCCACTGAAGAAGGAGTTGGCCTCACTGTAATGAACATTCTGTCACAAACGCATATGTACCTGGCCTGAAGTGACTAACAAGTCCTCTGTTTCTCTAAAGTCATAGTACACTGTTTTCTTATCCAGTTAGCCAAAAAAGAACCCCAAATCCCAAAGCTAGACTTTATTCATGTAGTACCCTGGGATAACATACAAGGACACAGGAATACATAGTTAAGGTTTGTTTGAACATCAGCCCTTTGGGGTAGAGGTTCTCAGCATGGAGGTAGATGGAATGGAACTAGAAAAAGGACTGCATAAAATGCTGCAATACACGAAGAAAACAGTACTACTGTTGCTCTTAGTTTGCATCTTCCTATAGTATTGTGTAGCTGGTGGTTTCCATTTAGCCTATATATAGCTCAATGCAGCAGAAAGTTTCCAGTCCCCATACATTGACTGGTATCTATATATTGTACAAAGGGTACTAAAATAATAAGTAGAGAGACCAATATTCAGCTAATGTAACTAAAATACAATTATGCATCGCTGTTTCTGGGATATGAACCTAGGTAATGTCTTACAGTAATCAAAACGATTTTAAGATTTCCAAGGACTGAAAGTACTGCTGGTACTGACTGAAGAAAGTTGATGGTGACTGAGACCCTTACTGCCACTATTCAGCTTCTGTTTTCCAGGATAGTTCACTTCAATCCTTTGCCTTCTTACTTTTATTTGCAGAAGTCCCTTATGTTACACTTATAAGCGCAGGTTCACAGATTTTGCTTTTCTTGTCATCACATAAAAGAATCCTTTTGTAGAGCTGCTGAATTAAGCGTAAGAGGAGCAGTTCTGTAGCAAGGTCATTTTAGGTCTGGAACCACAGTCCCCTCAGGATTCCCTATTATGGCTACATGAACTGCCAGGTTCCCCTTGCAAGTCTGTTTTCCCCACTTCCTCCCTATGAAATAAAATTCAGTCTCTGTAAGTCCTTGAGTTAAGCCACTTTTATCCAGGAATTTTAAGTAAAGTTTTGTGACAGCTTGAAACCCAAGGAAAATAGCAAAATCAGCAACAGAAAAGCCAGACCACTACAGAAAGTGCAGCTCCTCTTCTGTCATACTGACAAGAGTAAATCTTTACAGTGGTAATCCCAGGAGCAGCCCATGTTTCTTATTATACATCACTCTATTAACATTGCAGTGCAGAGACAACATCCTAGCTCAAAACTACCAGGATACACAATGCAATTTAAAAAGCTCTCCAGTATTTATCTTAGATTTGTCCCTTGGCTTTTTCCATTAACCACCTTCTTGGTCAGTGGGACAACCTAAAAAAAAACCACAGGGCTTAACATTTTCTTTTTTACACAGCTGCTTTTAAACATGCCATCCCTTTCCTAAAGGATCCCAGACTAGTTCACAGAAGGTCTCTGCCCTGTCCTCTTCAGTGCTTCTCTCAGGCAGAAAATATATACAATATCAGTAATTTCAGTCAACATTTATTTATTTTACACGCTGGCAAAAGCTAAAAGACTTGGATCTTAAATCTCTTTTGCCAAAATACACAGCACATTGTAAGCACGTGCAATCATTTTACTGGTAAATTACTTATTGATATACTTCTCACTATGGAAACAGTGATTGAACTTGTTTTGGAAAGCAATTAGCTTTCACTGCCAAACATTAAAAGAAATTCTTAGTGTGCCTTTAAAGCACTCACTGTATCTTCTGATAGATCCGTGTACAAAGCAAAAATCAAAGTAACTGGGGAAAAACACATTCCACGAGAAAACCCTGGAAGTTCATATACAGGACCAATGTATTCACGTGATGACTGAACCCAGCCCAAGATTCATTATATAGCTTTGGGAGGGTATGGTATGCTCACTCACTACACCAAGCAAGCAGCAGAGACTTCTTTTTATTAATAACTCTCCTAAAAAGTCTGTATTAAAGGAGAGACTATGGCAGACTGATGAGGTTTGCTACAAACCACTTAGTTTCACAGCATTTTGCAAACGAGTTTTTAACTGGAGGAAGCTAATTGCTGGGAAAACCCTCCATGACAAATGACCACCAAACTGCCTCTGATCACAGGCCAGGGATGTAGCTCTGGTTTCTGTAGCTTTTTATGAAGTTACACAAAAAGACAGATTGAGTAGTAACACAGTATGAAAATCTGAGATGGTACCCGAGGTGACAATCACAGTCTAAAGTAAGATTTGAGCTTAGGCAATGCTAAAAGTAGTAACTCTGAGAATGAAAACATATCTGTCACCTTTTATGTAACAGAACAAAAAATTATGAAGAAAATCTAACCACAAGCTTACTCGAAAATTAGGCAAATACATATAAACTCTGAAAAACCTATTTGTACAAGCACCAAAGTTATTTCAGAGACCAAGTGAATTTATAGTCTGAGTCGCACTTCCACAAACTAGCTATAGTAAAGAGCATGAGTGTTGCTAGCTTGTAATACAGCAAACAGTGGGAGGCAAGAAAACATACATAGAAATCATCTATACCACGATTAACTTAATCTACACCAAACAGCATGACTGTAGCTGC
The DNA here is from genome assembly GCA_013401255.1 of Urocolius indicus. NCBI lineage: Eukaryota > Metazoa > Chordata > Aves > Coliiformes > Coliidae > Urocolius > Urocolius indicus. The sequence continues at coordinate 133,677 of WBNH01009331.1, read as the reverse complement.
TGTACAAGTCCCTTCTAGTCCTCCAACAGCAAGAAGGGATGAATAGATGGCTTCCATTTGTAAGTCAAAGGAATTCAATACAATAAAGAGGTATATTTATTCCCTCTTAATGAATTGTTGGGACAATGAGCTCTTCAGAATATAACAGAGGCTTCCAAAAGACATTCTTCTCTACAGAAACCATGTATTATTTGAAAATTTATCCAACTAAATCATACTTATTGTTTTCCCTCTGCTACATTCTCCATTCATTTTAGATAAGAATGGCATAAATCTTCAGAAAAGTTTTCTTGGGGCAACGTAGCAACAAACACTGAAACCTTTGAAAAAATCAGAACCAGCACAGCACACTGTGTAAGTTGAAGACAATCAGGAAACAGAAAGAGTACAGGGAGACTTCAAGTCCTATGCGTTACCATTTCTTTTCTCCTTGGCACCATGTAGCAGCCCTCATAAGATCTTGGTTCCTGAAGAAAGCACTCTGCTCTCAGAAGAAACATCTCAATTCCAGGGAGAACTGCAGATGCTAACTTCACACAAAAGCATCAGGACAGTCATACCCATTCAGGCCAAAGACCTAGTTTCCTGTCTTATCGGTGTACCTATGCCAAGCTCTAGGGAAGAATATGAACCACACAATTTCCAGGTACTCATCCAGTATCTGCAAATACTCAGTTCCATGGATTTTCCAACAAGCAAGCTGCAACAGCTCTATTTCTTGGTGGTTAAGCTTAACTCTTAAGCTCCTGGAAACATCCTGCATCACAATATCCTTTGACAAGGAGTTTTAAGTTGGATTCAAAACGCTGAGCTCAAGCATATTTTTTTTACATGAGGCAGAAAGCTAGGGCAGCAGTCCTATTTTTTAGGCTCTACCTGGCTAGCAAGAGGAAGGAACATTATGAACAAGACACCAGTGAGTCAAGCAACAATGAGGGAATTCCTTTCATCAAATTTCAACACCTCAAGCAGTTGGTTATTAAGCACTGTTGAACACTTTGATAACAATGTTCTCTATCCAGAGAACATGGCTGCTGACTAACAGATATGAAAATGCAGTAGCCCTGATTTCAGGCCAGGATGAGGAAAGAAAATACTTGTTCTAAATGATGCTGCTGAAAGGTAGGAGAAGTCTTTTAATCTAGGCATTAGGACGACTTCTGCAGCAGCAAAAGCATTTAAGCTACACAATGTCTTTCACTGCATAGAGCCCACAGCTAGTCTGAAATCTGGCACCTTCAACCTACGCAATCAATGAAGCTATCTTGGCAGTCTTAGTATTCTCAACTATCTTCTTATCTTGCCCTATATCCACAACACTAGACCTCACTAATGCTATAAACACAGATCTCATTCTTTCTGGCACTTCAAAGTTGCACAAAACCTCCCACAGTTGGTCTACTCAGACCAAGTACAAAGGGATACAAGACAGTCAACCTACTATTCCTCCAGGTGCTAACACCGAGCGATATGGACATAAGCCAGTCCACATCTATAAGCCTCGTAGTCACACAGCATAGCTATTGCTCCCTCAAAACACACCAGAGATCCATCTGAAATTAAACAAAGCAAACAACCCTTGAATGGCCTGAGGCTCTCCCAGACTCCAGTCACTCAGGAGCACTTTCTCAGAAAGAGTTCATTTCAACTCCAAAGAGGCTATCACAGCAGACAGTGACTTAATGTTTCATTTAAGACTATGTCTTCCATAATGCAGCACAACAATCAACTCAATTAACTTAAAATGCAGGTTTTAAGTCTGCAGAACAAACTACCCAGGCTATCATTTCAGTTCAAATAGGGCTTAGAGTGCTCACAGAACATTTGGAACCAATTTAAGTGGATTTACAATCACATCACAGTTAAGCCACTGTAACTTCCTTGTGTAGGCAAGTCCGTATGGTACGCAAGGGAACATTTGCTTATAGTTTGGATGATTATATGAGGAGAAAGAGCATGTCAGAAATAGCCTTTGCTTCACTGCTTGGGGATTTCAGCACTGAAGGTTGAAAGGTGGGGGGAAAAGCTTATTATCTTGCTTGCACTACTCAAATATTAGAAGAAACCTTAAACCACTTCACACTGGGATCTGTCTCTATCACTCAGTTCTAACAACAGAGAGTGTACTACCATATTCAAGCATGTCCACTTTCTGGAGAAATACGTCCAGAATTTACCATGTCAGATCTTCTACCCTTAGTAACCCTGTCATTTTTCAGGTGAATTATTAAGGATAATGAATGTTTTTAACCCCAAACTTCTCCTTTAATCTTCCTTAATGCCCAGAAACACGATCCAACCCACTTTCACTGTCATAATGTGATCTCTTCAGATAATTTTAAGATGGCAGCTGTTTACTTGCATCAGTCATCTTGCCATAAAAAGTCTTTTTTCCGTATCAGTGCTGAAAATAAGAGGAAAAGCCCCAACCTGAGAACTGCTGTATATATGACGTGGCTAATCCCTGGCTTGTACTAAGATGGAGGTCCCTTGGAAGGGGCTCACATGCAAACATTTCATCTTCAGTGCATTCAGCCATTCCTGGAGATCTGTTCTCTGCTTTATTTGTCTTATTAGTATCAGGTTCTAGTATGAACATGCGTTCCTTCCTCCTGCTCAGATACTACAATGTCGTAACTGAAGACTATTGAATATTTTCCTCTAAAAGGGAAGAGGAATTGACAACTTTGGAAATGTTTCCTAGGTAAAAGCTAGAGCAGCTGGATTTTAATTAAATCAATTACTCTATAATCAACATGCCCTCTTTGGGGTCAAAGTATTTTTCATGCTGCTGAAACAGAGCACAAGATATTTCAACTTTCAGGTGAAAACACTCTCCCATCCTCAGAATGGAAGTACAACCACTTCACATGTTTGCAGACTTCAACCTCAAATATTGAGAGATGGGCCACACATGAGAAAACAAGTTGTTAGATTCCAGAAAAGCTTTCTCATGCAACTAGAGATTTAAGGAAGTGTGGAATTGTCCCCGGCTACTGTTGGGTAATACTTCATAAAGCTGGACACTTGTATCAAGAAATGAGTTTATATTAATTCTTTTGAGCATTGGGAACTCTGGCTTTCTTATGGGTAAGAAAGCACCTGCACAGCAAATAAAGACCATTTGTTTTATGTGGCAATTTCATAATATGATATATGCACGCATACGATCCAAAGGTAAAATCAACTCACATTCATAAGTCAACAGGTTAAATTATTTTTGAAGTGAGATACTGTACTCAAAACTGTTGCATTAGTTTAAAAAAATAACAGAAGAGGAAAAAGAATATTGGTTGTAATAGGTTTTAATTGCTCTTGATGTAATAGTCTCTCAGATAAGATATAACATGCAGCACACAGACAAGTTCTTCTGCTGTGCATGGAAATGTAAAAACCTTTCAAAGCTATTTCTAATACAGCACAATGCTGCTTCCCAACACAACACGAGATTCAGAGTAATAACCAACAACTCTGACGTCTTACAAAACTGAGCCATACATCTTGAAGCAAATCCAATGGTAACAAATAATCCATACCTTATCCAACTGAAAAAAACCAACACATAAATATGTCACAAAAGATAACGCAAGCTATTTCTCATGGACAAGAGTGTTCGTACTTGCCCATAGCCATTACAGAACTATTTCTTTTTGCCTTGCTCTGTATGCATTGCCATCACTTTGACAAAATTACAGATATTAGAGACAAGTTACTGGATTCCAATGCTCCAAAAGGCCATGGAAGACAGTTGTGTAAAAGCAGAACTAGTAGCTCATCTTTTCACTGCTACATTTTTTGCAATTTCTCCCACACATACACTACATTAAGGCAAAACAGAACTCTTGCCAATCTGATAATACTTATGAAATGGCAACATATCAAGACTACAGTATAGTAATGACTCAGTTACATTTCTGAAACTGTTAACTACACGCAGCTTAGTTGTAAGACAAAAATCAAACCTCACTCATGAAGACCTTCACCTACAGAAGTAATTACTTAGATGATCTTCCACACCATTGAGAAGTTTTTTAGTATTAAGCTTCTGTAGATCTACTATCAGCATTACTTTTCTGTCAACATCAGAATATAAATTATAGGGATCCAGCAAAGTGTCCTCCCCTCCAAAAAGGTGTTTTTTTTCCATCTGGGCACCTATGTTGTATAGAACTTCACCTGAGATAAAGGAAGTAACTAAATTAAGGCACTTGCTCTCCACTAGGAAAAATTACAAGCAGAATGTGGACTTGAGAGGAGCATCCACTCCATACTTTGGGGAAAAGGTCAGTAAGACAATTGAAAATAAGGGGAAAAAAAGTGTTAACACACTTCAAAAGAAAAGAGCCTTGTGGTTCGCAATGGTTGCTGAAGAGTGCACAGAAGTTTTTGGCTCCTTTTTGTTTGCTTGGTTTTTCTAAATAAAATTGACTTAAAAGCCTTCTACAAAGAGTTCTATGGTTTAACAATTGAGCCCATGGATGATGCTTTATTAATGGCGTGCATCAGACATTAGCACTGAAAAACTGGATAGAAGCCCACAGGTCTGGTTTGAGACCATTTTATTTCTCATACATTTTTAAAACATTGCATGAGACTTGAGCTGCACGACTCAGGTGAACTCAATGGGAGTTGTGCAGCTATGCCTGCATGTGCCGCTTTGAAACAAGAGATCTGCTGCTTTGGGTTCTGTTTTTCTGAAGCTCTCCCTGCAGTAATTTAAAGCTGTTTTTCTCCTCTTAGTCTTTTTTCTAAAGGTCTTCTACACTTCACTGCACCATATCTTGACAGATAAGTAGCTGAAAATTTGGGACACCTTGTTCTTCAGAGACTGCAGTACTCAGAGTTTGTGTGGCAGCTTGAAGCCCAACAGTAAACAGCCACAAAATTCAGCTAGTTGTGTGTATGTGCTCAATTTAACTGCAATGGGTTACTTCAACTCAGAACACTGCTCTGGGCACCGAGTGGAGGTACAAATTGGTATCAACACATGTCATTTACTGTGATTGATTACTACTTACTGTAATCCATTTTAATATCCACACATGATCAAACTTAAAACAGGTTATTCAGGTTCAGATCAAGAACTTCAGTACATACACTGTATTACATACCACACAAGTTTGTATTGCAAAGCCAAGCCATAAATCACAGATAAGGAAAAAAGAAAACCATATTTAATATGTATCATTTGCAGCCTTTTAAAAGATCATTTTTATATATTTTTGTGGATAAGCTGTAAGAATATCACTGTACCCTGATCTTCTCATATAGTTTAAGAAACAAATTCCCTTATATTGTTTACGCACCAGTGCTAATGTTTCCTTTTCTCAGCTAATGAATTGCCCATTTAAATAAGCTGTCCAAATTAGATGGCAGTTTGCAAATCTGCCTTCAGGTCCAAAGAGACTAAGCCTGAGGAAAGAAAAACAGGACTTCACATTAACCTTTCAATTCTGCTATGACATTGCTGCAGAAGACTAAAGGGGAATATAAAGTTTGCTACTTTCCTATTTTCAGGGTTCAGATTTTATAGAAATAATTGATACAAGATTCTATGTAAATCCTTAGCAACTTTTTCAGTTCTGAGAGAAAAATCAAGTAACACAAACAGGATCACTTCTGATTTAGATAAGCTTCCCTAAAACCACAGAAATACTGTGGAGAAAAAAAAAAAGGTCCCCTTTGGCAGGCCAGTAAGAATAATTTCAGAGAAAAACCAACCATGGCACAAGGACGTCATGCTCTTACACAAGATAGATGTGTATAACCAATACTACCAATGCATAAGACTTCTGAATTATGTTCATAATCATTACATAAGCCATGACTCCCTGGAAAACACCCTTCCAAAGTAGATTTGTTCCTGATCTTGACCAAGAGTAATTTGACAGTGTCACAGAATCAAAGATTCTTAAGGGTCAGAAGGGATCTTCAAAGATCATCCAGTCCAACCCCCCTGCCAGAGCAGGACCACCTAGAGTAGGTCACACAGGAACTTGTCCAAGTGGGTTTTGAATGTCTCCAGAGAAGGAGACTCCACAACCGCTCTGGGCAGTCTGTTATAGTGCTCCATCACCTTCACAGTAAATGGCCTTCTCGTAGGGTTTAGACAGGGTGACAGTATCTTCTCAAGTTTCCTGTATTTTTCTTAAGACCCCTGGGCTTTAGAGAGACTCATTCTAACTGAAAATATATACATAGCACATTTTGTGTCACCCTGGTGACAATCTGTCATCCTCCAGAATGCTGTCAGTTTTGAACAGTATTGGTTAAATACATTAGTGCACTAAAATCCATTACGGAGTATCATCTTGACGTGCACTATGTTTTTATATTCTTTGATAAGGAAAATAAGTTTAGGTAAACATTTAAAAACAGTTCCCTCCAACATCTACCCAGCAATAGTGACACCATACATTTCATCTCACCCCTCTGCACAAGCACATACCCATCATCAGGCTAAAATCACTAAGCTGACAGCAATGACTCACACATCAAGTTAATCCAGATATTTTTATGTTAAGAATACCCTTAAAATAATTTTTCTGACTTTCTACATGCCTAGAAGAGATATGAGCACAGAACTACACATGGTGGCTATAGCTGGTCTCTCCTAAAGACCATGTATGAGTAACGAGACAAACCACTCTGCATTCTTTGCCTGGGAGTCAGATATTGCTTTTCATAGCAAAAACCTTTGAGAACAAAGATATAATCAATGTTTAGGAGTAAATCATCACCTTCAGTACATTTAGCAGGAAAGGCCAAAGCATGATTAATGGCACTTAATATGAACAGCATCAGCAATACAGCCAGAACCACTGTCCATGGAGGTAAAGTTTCATGGCTTCTTAAAAATCTGGTTTTGCTTCCTAGCCAGTTTGCTGTCAGGGCATCAGCCAGTGCATAAGTAATTTCAATTTTACTCTAGCAAAACATGAATTATTTCAAGGAAACGCTAATAGTAGAACTGAAAGCTGTTCCATGCACTAAGTATATGACAGTCGTATAGGATGAAAATACTTTAGAAGAGCCATAGGAGCTGAGCCATTTGTTGTTGATGGAGGTGCTCCTTAAACTCCCAGAAGTGAGACAGAGACAGAACTAAGATCGCTTCCAAACATACTGCCAGCTTTTCTGCTCTGGCTTGTGAGAGGCAAGAAATGATTGTTGTTCTAAAGCTGAAATTTTCCTACTGTGTCCAGAACTGGATTGATGCCTGAAGCCACAGCTGACTGGTAGCCAGCACAGAACCAACCGAAAGAAGGAAAGGAAGGAAAGGAATATACAGGCAGTGGAGCCTCCAAGCTGTCATCTAACTGCAACAAAGAGCACCAATCTGCACAGGCGTCCAAATACCACATGGATTCTCTAGACTGGGAGAGTTACACGTTCTCAGCTCACTAAGCAATATCTTTTCAAGCTCGAGTTTTGTTCTGAAGTAGATCGATTCATTACCTGTAAGAGAATGCTCTCAGTAGAAAGTAAAAGACCTGCTTACAGTGAAAAAGGATTGTACTTGGACAAGTTACCTTAGTCCATCCCATCCTGCCTAGACCCTAGGCCCTTAACACTTGACAAAGACATTTCCAAATGCTTTCTGCAATGAGTACTGAAGCTCAACTCACTTGATTCACTCAGGGCACAAAGAAGGCACTTTGATGCTGAAGACAAGGGCTTAAGCTGGTTTATTTCCATACTAATCAAGGCAAGACCGGCCTCTTTTCAAAGGACAGAAAGATTTGGCTCATTTTCCTAAGGGTACGAATATTCTTTCAGAAAACTTTATTCAAATCAATAAATTCAATGAAGAATTAAATTCTTGTTTCAGAATTTGGGGAAGAGACACCATAAATCCAAATGCTGAAAACATTAACTGCAATACCCTTGTTGTACCCCATTTCTTTAAAAGAAATTTGTTACTAATGAAAATTTTTAAGATGAGGGATACTACATCTGATACACTGAGTTTGGGAAACAGGTTTATTTAAGTACTGCAAACACAGAAATAGCTCTTCTTTAGGAAATTCATCAAGGATACAAAGGGACACGTGCATCCAAGTGAGTAATTTCAAAAGGCTTGTCAAGCAATAGCTTGATCATGTTAAGCTATGAATTCTCAAATGGAACTGTGATGGACTTCCAGCTGTTTGAAATACTAAAGAGAAACCTGGAAATGTATTTTTATTTATGTACTATGACAATTTTTATCCTCTTTTTCTCCCTACTCCTTTTGCCTAGCAGAGTGGAACAGCTGTGACTGACAAATTTTATAAAGATATCCTTTCTGCTAGCTGACAGTAAATACTTTTATGAATGGTAAAGCAAGACATGTTCAGGTGGTGCATACGCAAACATATACATTCACTTTAGAAGGAAGCCTTTCGTGGACTGCAAGGGGAAAACCTACAAGTGTTACGGACCAACAAGTGAACATCTAAGAATATGCCTTAACACCTCTAATTCTTCTCCAACTCAGTTGTCATTTGTCTGAGATGGTGCAGCAGAGAGCACCTGAAAAACAGCATTATTACCCTAAATGATTTTTTTTTGAGGATGCAACCTTCTAGAGAAGAGTTTGGCAAAAACAGATCATGATTTTTGGAAACATTCAAACAAAAACTTGTAATGTAAAAAGATGCTTTTACTTCCTACACTAAGTGCTTTTCTGGTGATAAATCACCAGATCAGTTAGAATATGTTTTGTCTATTGCTACAAACACAATGAAACAACCATGAAATCCTGTAAGAAGGTACATGACCACTCCCCTTACAAAGCACAATTGCAACTAAAACAGCTTTTCTAAAATTAACTTGTGATTTCACATAGTTTCTACAGCATGTTAAAATTTACTTTTTCTTCTGCTAGTATTTTTCAATGTTGAAAGACTCAGTGCTGAGGTAGAGCTGTGGAGTCAAAAGGGACTCTGTATTTTACTGTCTAAACAGTGACTGGAGGAAACACAAATTTAAGGAGGACTATCCCCAGTATGGTGCGGCAGCTCCTAGTACAGGAACCAGGTGTGTATCAGTGCTGACCTAGAATGAGCTCAGATCTTCCAAAAGATGACATTCCTGCAATGCCCAAGCACCCAGGGCAGGAAGTAGCCAACCCTCAACATTTACACCAGCTCTGCAACTGCTGACAAGAATTGATAATATTGTTCTCATTTTGTTTTCACAAAATCAGGAGGTTGTTCTCAATACCGAAATCCCCAAGTCAAGGCCAGGAGCACTTCACATTGGCAAAGGAAGCAGGAGCTATTTAAATGCAATACAAATGTCATTTTTATTTTTTTTAAGATTATCATTCTTTGTATGTCATTAAGCAGGCAGCCATCTGCCAAAATTCTTTTTGGAATGAGATACATACTCACTGTAAGAGTTTGCTCTGACTGATGCCAGTAGCGGGGAAAATAACTGATGCCTGGCAGGTTAAGCTCTGTTTCTCTCTACCTACTAGAATTATATAGTAATTATTTCTGTTCAAAGAGAAGAAAGCAGACATTTCCTGCCCACCAGAGTGGCTTCCAGCTATACCTCCAAATGGAGAATTATGGTAATTAAAGTTTCATCGATCTTCATTATTTTTAATGTGACAGTAGATGTGGGAGTACTGCTACATTTCATGTCAATGTATGCAGCAGCAGCTTACCTTGCAAATGAAAAATCTAACCAAGTGCCTGAGCACAAACTCAGCATTTACCTCATTTAATCCTGCTTTGGTAGTGCAATGAAAACATGTAGATTCGCTTCTTTGTAAGAAAAGGGTAACAAATTTAGTGATGAAGCTCAAGTGAATATCAGTGTGATTAAAGGACGATTGGAAACTTCTCACAAGCATGATTGCCCACTGACACACCAGCACTACAAGGAGGAAGAAACTCAGTCGACCAACCAAAAAAACTCCAACTAAAAAACTCCAGTTAGTCATCAATACTTAGATCACAATGTGTTCACCTACATGAAGAATGACAGGCAATGACCAGAGAAATTATGTTGAGGTTCTCAAGAGCAGAGTTCTCAGGAGACCATCACATACTGAGCCCACAACCTGCTCTGTAGGAAACTAAGTTACATTGAAAATAATAACTAAAAAAAAAAAAAATCCTCTTTCAGGCAGATACCCCTTTGTGCTCATGACCAGCTCTCACTGAGTGTAGTTATCCTAACAGTAAGCAGAAGCAAACCATAGAAACCATGGAAGCACCAGCAATAAATTCACATACCAAACCAGTATGCTACAAGTTGTATTATTTTGTGTACTACTCTTTTAATAATGTAACCATGGTAATGGTTTAATTGCTGAAGAGACATCAGGTCTTCTCTTCAGGAGAAAGGCAAGTTAAAAGAGGGGAGCTTTGAGCCAAATGTTTTTTCTCTCCCAGAGTGGACTTCACAAACCCCACAGGACCCTTCTCAAACTACCAGCATACACTCTCCTTTCTTCATCAAGCCCAAAACCAGTGGGTTTGCCAAGCTTACTTGTAACTTTTTATGTAGCTCAAACCAAAACACATAGATTTACAATCTTAGAACATTTTAAAATACAGGTTTTCTCTCATGCCTTCCCTAGAATGCTTTCTCAGCAATATCAGCCAACTTGTAGAGAATGGTAATTTTCATGTCTCACATCCCTTGAAGCACTACTGGTTTCAGGTAATATATTCCTGCTTTTTCACCTAGAGTTACTGCTCTCACTTTCTTATTTTAACTCAGCATAGAAGTGCTTGAGAAATAGTAGCAACAGCTTCCAGAGAAGCAAAGTCTACCAGGACTTTCACTGCTACCATTTTCACACTCCTCTGTTGCAGGAATAGCCAGCCTACCCTTGTTGCCCAGACAGCACATTCTTAAACATCCTCCCTCCCATATACCACAAATCATACACTAAGAAATCCAGTAATTGTGAATACATTCTGTTAAAGTTACCATGTCCCACGCACTCTCATTATTTTAGAGATCTAGCTTCTTTGTGCATATTATTCTATGAACAACATATGACCAACATGGGGAAAGTGGTTTTAGTTTATCCCAAAGACACATCCTAACAATCACTTGTGAACTTTCTTCCTTCTTTCCCACCTCATTTGGGATATGTCTTTGAGTAACAGAACACCAATGGCATCCTGGGATGCATTCAGTGTGGCCAGCAGGTCAAGGGAGGTTCTGCTCCCCCTCTACTCTGCCCTGATGAGGCCTCATCTGGAGTCTTGTGTCCAGTTCTGGGCTCCCCAGCTCAAGAGGAAGAGAGAACTTCTGAAGAGAGTCCAGTGCAGGGCCACCAAGATGATAAGTGGACTGGAACATCTTTCTTATGAGGAAAGGCTGCAGGATCTGGGGCTTGTTTAGTCTGGAAAAGAGACTGAGGTGGGATCTCACTAATACTTACAAGTATTAAAGAGCTGTATGTCAAGAGAATGGGGCAACTCTTTTTTCTGTAGTGACACACCTAGGAGTAATGGACAAAAGCTAGAGCATAAAAAGTTACACTTAAGAAAAAGCTTTTTTACTATAAGGATGATGGACCACTGGAACAAGCTGCCCAGGGACAGTGTAGAGTCTCCTTCTCTGGACGTTTTCAAAACCCACCTGGACACATTCCTGTGTGACCTACTCTAGGTTGTCCTTCTCTGGCAGAGTAGGTTGGACTAGATGATCTTTAGAGGGCCCTTCCAACCCCTACCATTCTGTGATTCTGTGACACCTAGACAACCCAAAGGTGGAAAAAAAAATCCCAAATTAATCTCCAACTCCGTATACCATAATATTACTCAGGTTATCATGAACATCAATTCACACCCTTCACTTGTTACACCTCCAAATTTTTTTTTTGTCTTTTCTGAACAAGCACAAACCTGACAAAAGTCTGTGCTGCTATCAGAAGAAAGCTGGTCCTACCTCTTGTCCAAGAACTCCTGTGTACATTAGGAACATGAACTGTCTGAACTTTAACCTTGAAGAGCTCAACCTATAGCTGTGCAAACACTAGTGCTAAACAAGGAAGTACAGAAAGAACACACTCCTAGGGAGAAATTAAGATCAGACTGTCCTTTTTTAAAGGCAGAATGCTTTTCTGTTAAAGCCCAGCTGTGAATTCAAGCGATGGTGAAAGCACAGCCCAGTGACATGTATGCATGTGTGACAGTTGGAGGGGCTTGGACTTTCTGAAGGGAAGTGGCAGCTTCCACTGCCACAGTACAGCCTGGTGCCACCCAAGAAGACCGCAATAGGTAAACAAGAACTGAAGATGCCACCATGGAAGTTGCACCTTGAAATTTCCTACGTTTCATCCATTTGCATATTGTATCAATACACTAAGTAAAACAGAAGAAAGCAAAGCAACAAAACAGTTGCTCTATCCCCATCTTGTCCATGAGACAGAATGTATTAATAAGCATCATCACATTTCTCATTAGTACAAAGCCACATGTTGTTTTTAACACTAATGAATGCCAGCAGGCACAAAGCACAGGCTGACTGTCATATTGCTTAGCTGCTCCAGACACCTGTCACTCCTTGGCAACAAAAGGGAGAAAAGGTCAAGACACTGTTAGTAAACCCAAAAGGGAGACTCACTTCTCTACCAAAATTGAACTTGACAGAAACCATCATCTCAGATAATGCTGAATGGTTCAGGTGTTACCAGAGCTTATTGCTTCTGCTGCTACTACGCCATCTACATACTTTAGTCAGTTATCATTAATAAAATCCATCTGCACTGTCATTTGTCAATAAACATAACATTATTTGCTTTGGGATAAGAGTATACTATATTAGATTTCTTCCCTTATACAGTTTATACAAAAACACATATGCTTTCACCAAATTCCTGCAGAACTTAGATACAGCTAAAGCTTATATATTCCATCTTCCCACTTTCCAAATCCTTAATTGCTTTTGCATGAATGCAAAGAAATCCAGCAAGAAGAAAGAAAGCAAAATAGTTTTGTCACGTTTAAAAGTTGGCAGACCAAGTTTTGACCTCCTTCATGCCTCTGACAGCATGAAGTCAGTGACTATCCACGTTGTCATGATGGGACAGAACCGGACTGTAACACACACAGAGATCTAGCACTTGCTCTGTGCTATCACACGGTCTAATGCATCTTAATGCCAGCTCAATTCAGTTATGCAAGATTCCCTCACAAGAAAGGAGCCTCCTCCTGTTCCCAGCCACTGAGCTCTAGCTCCTTAAAGGGCAGACATTCTTTGGTTTCAAATACAGTCAAACCACTGAAGTGGTTTTACAGCAGAAGAGGCTGTAAAAGCACATTTGAAAGCAATACCTACACTGCTTCAGATTTGCACTGAGAACTGGACTCATCATGGACAATGTGGTGTATTTATTATCTCTTATGCTGCTGTGCCAAAAAATTTGGTTCAAGAACTCTGGCCAGCAAAAATTTCCAGACCTATATTGTAGATTCTTGCCTCCACAAACATTAAGATACATTTTATCTTCAATCCTTCATGCACTTAAACTGGGTTACAGATGCCTTTTATAAACCTCAAAATAAAACAATCTCCAGTGGTTAATTAGTGAAACTAGACAGAGGTATTTCTATCATTAGTGCTCACCCAAGTGAAATGGCAAAATTATTTTCTAGCAACATTTAAAAATGGAGTGTGTATTCAGTTAATTTTTTTCTCTGCCCCAACTTCTTTTGGTCATGATCTTAGAAAACCAAAGAAATGTCAAAATAACCATCACCAGCTCAGTTCACGAAGAGAAATTGGATATTCAAAAAATCTGGTGATACTGTATTTCTGAGCTAGCATTCAGAAAGTTTTTCTAGTTTTCTGTGAACCAGTACTAAGACAGTAAGAGTTATGAACTCATCAGGTGCATGCATCTGTCCTACATGACACGCTACACATTGTGGACATTCAAAACGTGCACTCCGGTGTATGAGAGACATGTCAGAGAAAGGCCTTGAATTGGAATAGAGAAAGGGACAACAAAATTGCTGTTTCTCAGACACTCAAGTAAGCATGTCTTCTTCGCTCAACTTCTCAAGAACAAAAAGACCAAATAGTAGTAAAATGCTTCAAGATGATGGAACCGATGAAGTTACTCATGTGCAGGGAACACCAAGCAGCATAGCCTGACCCTACTGCCGGGCAGGCAAGCAGCTGGCAACCAGGCAGACTTCTATTCAGTTCAGACAAGTGAACTGCAGCTCACACTACCTTTTGTTCACAAGCACAGCTCAAAAAAAAAAAATATCCTAGCACATGGCTTGGAACAAATAAAGCACATTTTATTCCAAAGAACTGCCAGGAAAGCTGAAAATGCAATTACTATTCAATGATTTCAGTGGGACTGCTCACAGGCAAACCATCACACTTCCAAAAGTGAGTTTCAAGTTGTATTTCAGAGTACTCTGGCTCTAAATAAAAAGTTAAAGGACTTAGTGAAAGTGCTCAGAAGTACAACTTGTGAACTGATATTACACCTTGCCTACAACACTTTCAAACTCTGACACCACCTAAGAAAAAAAAAAAAGTCTTCCAAGTTGCATTAAGTTACACAATACGCACACTTATCGGGTCATTTTAATATGAGTACTTCAAACCTTCTAAACCAGAGGATTAAAGTCACTGTTCTGATTTGCCAGCACTCACTGGGGCCAGGATCTATCTCCAAGTCCCCTCTAGCAAAGTGTGGCCTCTTCTGTAGGCATATGTATTATCATTCTCAAAAGTAAGTAAGTAGAAATGCATTTTGAACATAGCTATTTAGAGCAATGAGCTATAGGTGAAAAAGAAGAAACCTTCACATCTTCAACATGCCAGCCCCATGGCTTCTGCCTAGTAAAAAGCTGAAAATGAAAAGCCCCCTTCATACGTATCATATGCATAGGTCCTTACGCTATCGGTTACACCGTGTACATCAGGAATGTCTCTACTAAAGCAAGTCTATTTATGACGGTATAGGTGTGATACAACCAAAATGTACACAGGCCCAAAGGATGTATTTGTGAAGAGCTGTATGACACATCTGTATGTGTATATGCATCTATGAATATATGGTGGACTTAAAAACAGCTCTCTCAAAATGACCCTCCTCAGTATAGTACAGCATACATGGCTAAATTCAGCATCAGTTAAGCACAAGTTATTCCTTGATATGGTTGATATACCAATTTGAAATTTGGCCTGCTCTGAACACACAAGTAATGCCATATGCACTGAACTGGCCTAGATGGATGGGAAATTGGGATTTGTTCCCTTCAATTTTTATTATTAGTGAGTCAAAGCAGCCAATATCCTAAGCTATACAAAAAGTTACATTTGATATGACAACTTGTAACTATTTTAAAGAAAGTGGCGTTGAAATGAAGAATGATAAACTCTTGGAATTCCAAATTTGGTTTTGTTAGATTTAAAAACTCGCAAGTTTGGGTTTTCCTAACTTCGGTAACACAGGTTTAACTTCCCTCTTAAAAGCTTCCTTGCATTCAGTTACCTCCCTTCTACACATCAGCTTGCATTTTCATGGGTAATATAGTTAAACCGAAAAACCTGCTGTTTACTACTGATAGAATTCTGGCTTTGATGACCACATTGCTCAGGAGATGACCTTATATTTAATGGCCTCCAATTTAAAGAGCAATATTATTAGTGCTCTAAATCTTCCAAGTATGAAATTAAGAGTTATTACATCAAACTATGTATTTTACAGAGAAAAAAAAACCAAATCACTGGTCCTCTCATACATCTCTTAGGTACATCAATATACACAAAAAATAGACCCAGGTAGTGTGAACACACAATCTGCTCAATGAAATATCACAGATCTTGAAGTAGTGTATTGCAGCATAAATGAATCTGGTAGGTGTTTCCCCTAAATGTTTTGAGACCACGCTAAGGTACCCAAGTTATCACTTAGAATATTTAGAACATTGAGAAATTACAAGCTCTGTTGGCTATAGGGTGTAACCAAGGCAACATTCACAAATGTCAGGAAAACGCTGGTGTTCATTCCATCGTTTTTGAAAAATGGTTGGAGAAATTTCAAACACCAGATGTTTAATAGTTGAGTCAATTCGGTTTCCAGAGAAGATGGACCGCTTTCTAACGATTCCTGTGCAGTGCACAGAACTACGAAAGAAAGGAAAATTCGCATGAATTTATCTTAGTGATCAATTCCTTGGAAACTCTTGGGATTGACATACTCCTTTTAAATAAAAAAAAACAAGAAGTCAATCATGGATTAAAGTTGGTTAGACCAGTCCATATGTAATCTTGAATTTTTTTAGACAAAGGAGGGAGCTGAAATATGGAATAAATTGTCCGTGGTAGCAATATAAACTGAAGAATTAGACTGTATTTCTAAGAACAAAAAGTAAAACACTATCGGACCAATTTTGGACTAGGTTGGCCAACTGAATTTGTTGATACTCCAAGAAATTTGGCAAGCTTTATGCAGGATCTGTTTTCTGTAACTACTGCTACTGAAGAATGTTTTCTTGAGTTGGAGCCTACAATTAGGTTTTTTGGTGGGCAGCAAAATGATAATGTTCAGTGGTACCCTAGATCTTCCACTTGTGCATGTTAAACCTGTGTAGGAGGCTAAAAGAAAACAGTGCAAGAGAAGTGTAAGCACACACATATGACCTGGTTTTTGCAAAAATTATCATGAGTCAGTGCTGAGTCTCACATGCTCTGCCGCTCACACTGTGTCCATGCTTGTGCTTTCCAAGTCTGCAAGTTCTGTACTGCAACTTCAATAAATATTCTGCACTTTTCGAATGCATTAGCGCTACCTGCTGAGATGTTTGGATTCCCTTTTTAATCTTTTTACATGTTTCAAAAACAAATTAACAAGAACACACACACAACAAAAAGATTCCTTCACTTCCAGGATATAATTCAGTTCCCCCAACATAGACCTCTCCATACTAATAATGCTGCCGCTGCTCCAGACAGGTAAAGGTCTATGGCAGGTCCTGTGGCACACCTGCCAGTCCTATAATGCACTCCATGACCTCAAAGCATCCCTAAAGGTCATCTACGTTGCCACTACATGGGTTTCTTTCAGGCATCTAAATTTACACGGGATAGTAATCTTAAGGACACTGAATCCCACCTTTTCCCTATCTGAAAGCACCTATCCACAAATAATGTTATTTATTCAGGATACACAAGCATTTCTGACAATTCAGAAGCCAGAATTCCATACTATAGAAAATGGAAAACACACACACACACATTCCTACTTTGCTTGATTGTGATACAGCATCGCCATATGCTTATCACACCAAATATATGCATGCAGAAGTAATGACTATTAAATGCCTACTGACAATAGAAAGCAACTGATTCGTTTGAATACATAAGCATGACAAGACAGCTAGCTGTCTGCATTGTTATCCCTCCCATAGAATTTTACAACCAGATGGTCTTATTCTTAATCTAGCAGTTGGGAAAAGAACCTGCTCTTATCTTTTAACAAAGTTGTTTTTCATTACAACAGTTATTACAGTTCAGTCCCCAACTCGCTGCAAAAATCCCCATTCTTAACGTTTTCTATTGCCTGTCTGCACTCTCAGAATTGCTATGTCAATTGGAAACAGAAAGTCTAGGGATGTAGGTACAAATCAGATTACAAAAGTCAGGGATAAGCATACAGAAGCATTGGAGCTATATATATATATATATATATATATATATATATATATTTAGCATCATATCAGATACAGTCAGTTCCACATGCCATTTGGATAAGAGGGCTAAAATTCCCATGTCTGCTTCCATATTTTTCAAAATACCTGTTGTGTTTTAAAGGAAAGAAAGAAAACTGACAAAACAAATGAGAGGTCTCATGCAGCAACATTTCATGTGTGCTTTCATGTGTGTTATCAGCTAGTCTGAAGTGGTGACCACTAAGAATGTCTGGATCACTTCACAGTTCTCATTGCCAGACTCTGCTGGACTCAAGTCATCAGTTATGTAAAAACATGCTTATCTACGCATTGTGCTTACTCAGAGCTTTTAAGACTTGAAAACGTAGCTCCAAAAGAGAAACTACCATCCTGGTGTTTTAGTCTTTGGGAAATTTATCTTGTTTATTTAACACTGCTCTTTTGTAAGACACTCCTCTCAGCCTCCACAAAGAAACAGCTTTTCAATCTGGACTTATAACTTAACTCTGAATTTTTAAGGCAGAAAAAGAAAACAATGCAATAGCAGGATATGTACACTCTACTTTCCCCTTCCCACTTGCCTTACTCTTCTTTGTCACAGCCCTACACTTCCAGACCTTAACACTCCCACTCACACCCCTCACTCTGCAATACATAATACAAGAGTACTTTATATTAATTATGTATCAGATAAACAACATGTTCCAATCAAGTTCTAAGCTCATTTTTCCTGTGTGCTGTATTGGCCTGAAACGTATCTTCCATGCTACTGTTTCCACAGAACCATTCCCAAATGCCTTGAACTCTTAGTTGATATTTCTGATATTGCCTTTGATCTTGCTGTGTTTCTTCTTCCCCAAGCATGACATGAAAGTAACATTCCTGTATTCTTTTACATTTTAGATCAGCCATATTTCAAAGCTCTGATGTCATCAGGACAACTTGATATCATCTCCAGTGAAATATATCTGCTCAGCAGATGTGAAACAGATCTTGTGTTTCACTACCTCGTTTAAAGCCAGCTACATAAATAATTGAATGAGATGGTACTTTGTAATGATGCCCAGGTGTTTTTCTGTCAAATCTTTGAAGCCAAAACTCCATCACTGACCTGCCTCAGGATGCTGCTGCATGATTGGTTTTCCTCAGTAATGGCTTTAACGCACTCTGCTACTGCAGCCAGACGTAGGAAATACAGGAATGGACACAAAAGAGGAGGGGTTGACATCTGCATTTTATCTCCACCTCCATCTTGGTAGCTTTCTATGTAGCTTTTCTGCTACCGTTAGGACAGATCTAGCAGGGCCAGTTAGAGTGGGAAGTCAGCAGCAATTCATCTCTTAAGCAGCTCTGTGGATTGACAGGCTTAATTCTGCACCACTCTACCAGTAAGTGAGGCCATCAGTGAAGGAATCCCAACTTCTCACCTGCAAGCACCTCAGAAGCCATGATAGGCAAGGGCTCAAAACCAGGCCAAAAAAAAAACCAACCAAAAAAAATCCCACACTTGAAAGGACTTGAATTTCCATGATGCACTCCTCCTTATGCTTTGGATTTACATTTCACCAAATTTTTTATTTTCAAAAATCAAGAGGGAAAATTAAGAGAATGACAGGAGGACAACAATGAAAAAATGTAAAAGGAAAAAGAAATCAGGTCAGACAAAGGAGAGAAACATCAAGTTTCCAGCTGTTCAGCCAAACCAAAATTTTCTCAGACTTCACTGACTTCAATTGCTTAAAACTCACCTCTCAAAAACGTATTAAGAAGGCATAATCAAGGGAGAGGGAAAATACAGTCTTATCTCTATTTCCCCTGCGATCACTGGACTACAAAGCCTGTCTTGTGATATATTAGCTCTCTAGCTGCACAAAACTGTCCCAATATGGGTGCACACTTTCGTAGCTGTCAAAGCAGTTGAAAATACAGTTCCTAGGGTCCTCTCTCCACAAAGCATCTGCCATTGCAGGAGAGGAGGCATCAGCCTTCACCCAGCAGCATCTCTTAGAAGTAAAGTCCATAATGTTTGTCACCTGAGTACTTTCCTGCCAAATCCCAAATTCTGCATTTTAATTACCTTCTCTCTCAGCATCTGATAAAAATCTGATAAAATTTACTATTTCAGACATGCTACAGTGATTGATGTCAAGATGAACTTCTAAGTGTATTAGGGACTTCAATATACCTCTGCAAGTTGTGTGTGGATTTCTGTGCGCTAAGCCTGAGTACCAGCTCTTATTGCTTTCCAATATTTGGAAAGCACCAGGGAATAAAAATTTGGATAAGCCCCAGTGTTTCGCCACTGCAAAGCTCATTTACATAAGGCTTACTGTAGTTATTCCTCAGGTGTTAAAGCTTCACTGAAATAAAACAGATACAGTAACAAAGGTGTAACTGACAGTTATATTCACTGATGTGCTTTCTGATTCAACTTTATAAATATTTACTCAGTACAATCCTTTAGAAGATTAACTTAGAAAGTAGTTCAAAACCCTGTTTCACTAAGACACTAAAAGAATACTCTCCATACACCACACATGCAAGCTGAAACTACAGTTAAAGTTTAAACTTGTTCAGAGCACTGGGAAACTATCAGGAACATACCACATGCACAAGCAACAGTGCAGGAGTGCTGGCCACTCACCTACACTTCTCTCAAGTTGAAGTTCCCTCATGGAGCTTCTCTTACATGAGCATCACCACAAACTGATCAGCACTCCCAGTTTCTCACAGCAGAAATACAAAGCAACTCAGTTTTCCTTGTGTAAAGCTAAGGAGAGAATTACAGATCTCCTCTCTCCCCTGCAACCCTAGGATACCAAAATTAGTGTCTCTTGGGTTTCCAGGCCATTTGGCTAGTTTTAAGGCAGTTTTGGCTGCTAGTAAAGCAAGTTCAACAGGGGGGCTAAAACCAAACTGAGCTCTTGGCATTGTTGCAAGTTTACAAGGCTTATTCTGTCACTTCACATCCCTTAAAACTTAAACTTCTTCCCGACTTCTATCCAGCATGAGCAGCAGAATGGTAACCTCAGTGCAGGGCTGCATGTTTTGGAGTTAATGTTAAATATTTCGGAGTGCTCAAGTTTTAGATGGCAGTGATGTCCACCTTTAGTCATGGACATTAGGAGACGCAAAATCACATTTGCCTTAGTACAGTAAGCAGAAAGAACTGAACACAGACTAATACAGTGAAGAGAACAGCTGACCTCACATTTTTGGAGCAGATTTGCATTTCTTGTATCATATAGCAACATCTCTGGACAATAAAATCCCTATCTATGATAAAGATGATTAAGCTACCTCAGACTGGAGGACCCGTCTTGAACCCTTTCCACATCTGCTCACATGGCTAGGCAAAATTTAGCCATATAACGTTTGATATAGAATTCAATTTACTTGTCAGACTACAGTAAATGAAGCAAAGACACACGCTAATACAATGGGCATGAAGGAGAGCTTCCAAAACTAGCTTTCAAATGGAGAAAAGCTGCTAAGCATTTTTCTGAACAATTCAGGCAAAATCCCAGCAATTCTTATGCTTACAATAAGAAATCCACTAGAAAAGTTATTGTAAAAAGTATCTCTTTTGTATAATAATGAATATTGTTGTCACCTCCACCAATATGTAAAACCACTTAATTGAAAACATGAGTTGGAATCAGCACAAAACAAATTAAACGCTATTTGAGGAATTCAACATGAATCAAATCCTAATTATTTAAGTCTGTTAAATCCATTTCAGAGCTATGAAGGTGGTTTCTACACCAGAACAAGAACACACTTGTGAATTCTCAGGAACATGGATTTAAGCTTAGCAGAGAATCTGGCTGAAGAGTTGGAACACAGTGAAGATTTGGATGCTTACAATTTAGGAAAAAAAACACAGCTTCTCACATCATTTCACTCATCTAGCATACTATATATCACTCAACAATACTGCTCTCACCCACTACTGCAAAACATGATTCTATGATTATTTTCATTGCACAGTGTTAACTCTTGCAGTAAACAGAATAATCTGCACTGAAATGATAAACAGCCAACAGTTAATTCAGAAACAGTATAGGAAAAATGGAGCAAGTTAGTGGAAAATATTAGTTCCTAAGAGCTTAACATCATGCATAAAAGATGATCAGAGCCTGAGGGATTCAGGTCTACACACACTGACTATGATATGATTCACTGAAGAGTAAAACGTGACTTACCCACCACCTCCTGTGATAAATATAACTAGTTTCCTAATTACAAATGTTCTAGTTTTTTCATATGTTAACCTCATTCATGTCTTCTTAATCACAGAAAGAAACAAGAAGTCTAATCTATACACTTAGATATACATAAATAAAACCAATGAACAATGTGGAAATAGCTGTACCTAGCAATCAGTTGATTCTCAGTGACCAATCCATTGAGCTCCTGGTGTATTTCTCACCAGGTCACAGAACATGGCAAACATCTCTTCCTGATCTCTATTAAATTCAAGACTAGATACTGAAGTATGAGACCTACACTACTACCTAAGCAGGCTGTAACACAACATATTTATCTTTGTAACAGTGTTCAGTCCTCCTTAAAATGCCATCTCATTGCTTGACATATCCAGGCAATTAATTTTTCAAAACAGTTTTACTGTGAATACTATAAAATAATTGGATTACTTCTGTCACTTCAGTGGCACCATAGACAAAAGCATGTCCTCTCTTTCAAGAAAACAAGGCAAACACACCTCTGTTCTAGCTATAGTCTTTTTAATTTGGAAGCAACAGCTATAGTTTTAACCTAATTTATGATCTGCCTATAGAGTTCTCCATGAATTTACTCAATGAACTTTTGAGTTAATTTTCACATCAAATTCAAATTTAAAAAATACAAGCTCTAATTGATTTGCACACAAGGAATGAACTTTGTCCCTGACATCTCATATCCAAGACTTCACTGTATTGGAACCTTCTGTGTTCTTTTTGCAAACATTAAAAATTCCAGTGAACTAACAAAATTGTTTCCTTTCTCAGATTAAGTTTTTAAGTATTGAAAAATGTCAGTCATTTTAGCTCAATTCATTTAGGTAAGTTTTTGTTTTTGTAACAGCACCAGTAAGACCCATCCATTTAATTAATCTTACCTCAATAATATACAAAACCACATTCTTGTAGAAGCAATATAGAATGCATTTGGTAACTCGATTGTAACTCCAAGCTCCATGAACCAACAACAGCTTCTCCAAGTAGGAAAACTGGAAGAGATAAAGCAAGTTTTTTACATGTATGAAATGTTGTTTAAAAAAACTGGTTAAAGTAAACCCCTGCCCTCAAAAAAAAAATAAAACCCCTCTGATCGGCTATTAAAACTACTCAAGGGTAATATTTAAATAGCCTAGCAGAACATACATGTGAAAGCAACACTGAAAACATGCAGAGGTTTTGCTACAAAAAAAAAAAAAAAGGTTTTTCCTGTAAATATTTTAAGTGGTCTTCACCGGCTTTAAACAAGAAATCATCAGTCTTAGTATCCTAATAGCAAAATGAGGCAAGGTTAACACAGTCTTGTTGATTAAGGATATATGTGAACTTGTCATTTCATGGTCAAAGAAGATTTCTGCGTTTGAGGGCTCACAAGGTTCAGAATCTCCTTTTGCTGCTTTAAAGAAACAGTTTGTTTACTAGAACTGTCTTGAGTTAAAAATAGGTGGAAAACCAATGGAAAAACAGAGGCAGTCTTTCATAGATAATAAGTACTTACATTAACATTTTCAGCCCATGAAATGCATGCAAGCATGTGTTACACAAAGCACCTAAAATACTGTATAAAGAAACGAGGGAACATTTGCCAACAAGGGCAAGTAAATGCATCTCATAATAACAGATGTCTACCTCTAATGCTAGTTTCAACCCTAGATACAAATTCAGTTTCTCACAATTAAGCAGTTTTGAAAATGGACTTTTTTTAGAAGCTCTCTCATAATGCAGCTGAGGAAATGCATCATTTTCTAGTCTTGGATTTCTCAGTGAACTTTTTTTATGCAGCATTCCTCTTGTCTCCAGTTACAGACAACTCAGACTGGTGATAGATTTACTGTTCAGCACGTATGTACCTGAAGGCTCTTGGACACTAAGGTCGAACCACTATTTGCTTTGCTTTCTTTTCCATGAATTGACTTGATAGATACAGCCTAACTTCCTAAATTTAGCTTCTATATAATTTATTTCCACCAAAGATTATTTGAAATTGAAAGCTACAGTAATGAATTGGGACTGTCATGAGATAGTTCTGCTCCCATGACTTCCAGCACTGAAATCACTGAACCACAAATCCTGTAAGAACCACCTCTCCCCCATGCATCAGCAACTCCAACTTTTTCAGACGTGCCAGCAAGAGAGAAAGAGAAGAAATAAAAGCAAACAAAGCTTCACGGTTCAGTATCTGCCCAACTTGTACGAGGACTTCAAGTGGGACACTCACAAGGGAGCAGTTGATCTACTGGACATCTAATGCCTCAGCTAATATGCAGCACAGCTACAGCTTTCTTCATCAAAATTCCCTAACAAAACACATTAGTATTGATGGGAAACTTGCCACTAGGTCCTGACGTCACCCTAAACACCTCTCATACACAAGACTTAGGCACACCCTAAAAACTGTCTCTGCTGAGTTTAACAAGTGACCATCTCAGACGTAGTCTTCTCTGGAGTTCAAGGCAATGAAAAAGGCTAAAGTAAGTTGCTCTTGTCTGTACTCTCATCAAAAAGACTGCACTGCATAGTACATTAAGGAAGATGTTAATAACCTAAATAACAGAATTCAGAGCCTGTTTACAGTGATGAAGAGTCACATTAAGATGTGGCAAGGAACTGGATTTCTTTCAATGCTGGTCACTGAAATTATGCAAACTCACAGCTACTGGCATAAGTGAGCAACTGTAAGGATAGGGCTCTACTAAGACAGTGCCCTTGTTTGAACATTGAAGTATTTATAGTTTTAAACCAGAGTGGAACATTATGATCATCTAGCTGGCCTATTTGCAAAACAGTTTCTGTAAGTTTTCCCAGTTGCCTCTGTATCAATCCCTGCACAACTTTTCAAACGTGGACATGATCTTTCAGAAAGATACCCCACATCTGGATTAAAGGTGATGCCATGTTGGGGGGGCATGTGAAGTGTGTTTAACAGAGTGAAAACGCACACAAAATTCAAGCCAAACTTCCCCCCAAAAACCTACCTGAAATATGAACATTTAAGAAAGAATTTCCCCTATTTAAGAAAAGGAAACAGTCCCTAGACACTAGATGCTCTCTAGATTAAGATGACAAAGTCTTTTACCAAGGAAGAGAGTTATTAAATTCTACTACCGTGTCTCTCTAAACCATTAGGTCATTTGATTCGGGAATTGTCTAAATATGGATCACTGGTGCAATACCATTTCAAGGGAAAAGGATGACTCAAACAGATGCTCCTTGCACCTGTGGAAGCTATTTGGAGTGGAGTCAGACACAAGTTGCCTTTTTATTTTTATTTGGTTTACGCTTTGATTCTCCCTGGAATCCTGAATGAGTCTATATAGACACTTTCTCTTCCAAGAGTGCCTACTTCTGGCATCATTGCATTTGAAATACCATTTAAACACAAGATGCTACATTATAGTAGTCATCTTAAATTACTCAATAAGAACACACTCTGCCTTCAAGGCATGCACATACAGTAATGCTTTAGTGGTAGTTACACATCTTCGTTGAAAGAAATACAGCCCACAGAGATCAGGTTTTTCTTTTGAATATCTTTTTTGAAACACACATTACCATGCACTATTAATCCCCTTTACAAGAGGGATTTCTTTATATATTTTCTAACTAGCACAAAGCTAGTGAACTCTCACTGTTTATGCTTACTTATTAAAATTACTTATATAATAAATAATCTGAGGTAGTTTAAGTAAAGACCATTCAATTCTACAGCAGAAGCAATATATAGCATACAAAAGTTAAAAATAAGAAGGTCATTACGAGATACCACAGACTTCATGATTATAGCAGTTCCCATAATGTATGTATTTTCAATATGCCACTGTTTATCACAGAATAAGTCTTTGATAAAAGACAGAAATTTGGTGAAAGGTCTTAGTTATTCAACTCTAAAACCCAGCATGCTTCATGAGACTACAGAAGGGAGCACCAACACAAGTCTGTTACTTGGCACAGGTAACTGTTTCTTGTATTAACCCTGCTGCAAACGGAAGCGTTCTCCATGCGTTTTTAAAACCTCACATTCTACTGGAACTATCAAAACACAATAATATTTCATATCACTTAAAGCAATTCTGCCTATACTCTGCCAGAAGGGAACATCATCTCATGCTCACAGATCGCAGTGGATGATCTCTGCTTCCTGTCAGCTCCAGCTGTTCTTGCCCTGTGATAAGTCTCAAACACATTCATGAAGCGCCTCAGCTGTAAATAGAATTGAGAGGATTCCCAGCAACAGAAGCACCTCCTTCCTTTCTTATGTTTATTGGTTTCTTCAGTGAAACAAAACAGGAATTATTACTTCAGCTGAAGTAATAAGGGCTGAATTTCATGGCATAGTTTGGGAACACTCATTCAAATAACATTCAAAAGAACATACTTGAAATGGAGATACTGAGCAGCTCTCTAGAACTGTGACATTCTTGGATACATGATGGCAGTGAGAAGGAATTAAAAAAAAGACCTCTCAAAATAACAATTTCCAAAGAGCGAAACTCTTAAACATCTGTTTATAATGCCTACTCACCGGAAGAGAAAAGAGCTTGCACTGAGAGAGGAAAGTTATACTCAAAAGCATCTTACCACAAGCATCACAGACAGTGCTTCACCCTGGTTACCAATGAACCAAGACACTGCACAGTTGCCAAGAAGAAATGAAACTTTGAGGGGAGGTGGAGCTTTGCCCTCAAGAATGCAAAATCATAATAATGGATCCCAAACATACATCCAGTACATCTGTTTTGTACAACTTCCTTGAAAAGAAAATGAGTAGAGATGCTTCTAGTGTCAAGGCTAAGATAAGCCATTAAGCACTACATGGCCACACAGCACGTTTCTGACAACAGAATAAGGCAGTTGTTCTTTTTTGCCTCTGACCTGTGCAATAGCATAATCCGAGCAATTGGTTGCCTGCATGCCCTCATTGCCACTGATCCCCACTCCAACGTGAGCTGTCTGGATCATTCCTACGTCATTGGCACCATCCCCAATGGCAAGTGTTATGGCATTGACGTGTTTCTTGACCATGTCTACTATTTCAGACTTCTGTAGAGGAGACACTCTGAAAAGGAGAGAAAAAAGTGTCAGTTTCTCACATGCTGAGCTACATGCCTTTACCAAAAGGACAGCTGTAACCTACATTTAGAAGAAATCAAAGGGCAGTTGCTGGGAAGTTTCCTTATTCAACAACTACGCTTCAGAACCTGTGCCAAACTATTTCAGAAGGAGAAAGTAGCTTTAAAAATAGGTTTCACATCTATGTACTTGGCTCATATTTTATGCAAGAGACCAAACAGGTATGAAAGGTTTAAAAGCCTCATTTTCTTTCCCAGCCCCATCTGATACACTTTGCCATCCAGCACACTGGAGAAAAGAGGTTTGTTTTCAACTGTGATGGTTTACAGATAATAGTGCAGGCTTCTCTGACTGTCAGCGGTCCAACTCCATCCAGGAGGAGAAAGATCATTAATACATCTAGAAAGTGTATCAGAGACATTTTCAGTGGTTTTGCAAAACGTACTGCAGGCTTACCTTATTCCCTCCTTCAGCTTACTTGCACCCTTGCCAGGCCATCTTTCTCAACTCAGACCATGCAGTTATGATCAGTACAAATAAAGCCTTCCCTGATCTCATACAGTTGCTGGTACAATTCTAACTTCAGTGATGATGTTACTCAATTCCATTTCAAAAATGAAGAGCTGTCTCCATGACATCTGAATATTCTTATCAGTTTTACTGGTAGTTAATTTAACCTGATCCTTCTCTCATTTTACATCGGTTATAGTTTGATAAAAAGTCACAGAATTCAACAGAGTTCAACTAGTCTAAACCAGAGACAAGTCGAAAAATACTCAGGACTACGTTACTAAATTGGATAAGACACTCAAAACGCCCTTTTTTCACTTAAAAGGTGGGTCAGGTTACCAAATCATATGAGGTATGCTGGAAATACCTACATGTAGATTAAATATTTCCATTCTAACCCCATCTGTACAAACAACCCTAATACCTTTCCCCATCAGTTCTAGTTAAAGTCCCAAATTATTTTATATTCCCTTAAACAAAGCTTTAGACAAAACTTTTCCACATCTCCTGTCAGCCACATAACACTCAACAAAAAGAACGTAACTGATATCCAAAACCTATACTATTAAAACAGGAGGGAGAATAGGGAGCTTGGGGAATGGGGAGACCGAGGTTTTTCTACACGGCATTTTTTTCCAGAGTCAACATCCTGTGGGAGCAACTTACATAGCCTTTCAATACACCCGTCTGGATTACTGCTGATGAAACAAAAGCAGAGTTATCTTGTTCAGCATTTTGCTTTATGACCTTGATTTTGTTTTGTGCTGATCACCTCTTAAAATAACTTGATGAGTAATTGGGGCAGAAAAATATTTGCTGGGCTCAAAATTCACATGTGAACTGAACTGTCTGAAAAGTCTAGCAGCTGTCCTGTTCTTAAAAGCTGGAAACAGGAAAAAAGTTGACTGGCCCATAAAATGTACTTAATACCATTGGATAGATTTATTAAGCACTCAACTACCTGGCAACGAAAACACCACTTGGCACTGTAGGGGCCCAGTTAAATTACCAACACAAAACCCCAACACACTAACCAACCTATAGTGCACAGAAAGTGTCAGTTTGTAATTCAAAAGTAGCTCTAAATATAGTCTGCACCAAATATTAACTTCTCTCTTGTACATACACATACACACATTCCCCTTTCCCCTCCCACATCCCCCAGCATTCACATAATGAAATACTAAAGCATGGAACAAGGACTCACCAAGAACTTCAAGTCATAAAATTAAAACTCCAGCAGGACTTGAAGCCAGTTCTGGAGAAATAGGATTGACCAGTGCCCAGACCTCCATTACCACTCCCAGGGGCACCTCCAGTGCACAGGACCATACACTTTTGGCAGGTCTCTCATGCTATTATTTCACTACAACTGAGCACTGTGGATACCTGCTAACAGGCTCCTCACACATACATATCCCTCAGAAGTCCACCTTGTGTTCAGTTTTCAGTTACACAGCAATAGAAATGGCTAAGAAGTTCCCTGGTTTCAAATATGCTTGAAGTAACTGGGGAATGAAGACAGAGTGTGAATAGCATCTCTGATTACATAGTTTAAACTAGTACCTTGTCTACAGACATTTCAGACGTGACCAGACTGTGGCAGAGATCCTCAAGCTTTTTCTAGTGCAGTTTGGCTGTAACGTATCAGGCAAGCTAATATATTTCCATCCTATATGCACTGCTGTGCCTGCAGTGTAGGTACAGCTTCAGATTTTAAGTCATGTTGGGCATTAATGGCCCATTATTTGACAAATCAATGGAATGCTTCTATCTAAAGAGATTTATGAACTACTATGTAATATACATAGAGTACGCTTTTACTGTCTTGAGCAAAGTTCATTATACCCACAGTTATATAACACCCTGTTAAAGACTAACATGTTTATATGCCTAGTAAGACTAAAGAAGCTACAGGAAACACGATATATATATATATATACACACACACCAAAATCACTGAAAATATTTCTGCACTTGGCTTAAGAAGATAAAATCTAAGACAGCATTTCAGCAAGGTGTTACTTGATTACAGTTTATTCGCAACAGCAGCTTTATAAGCAATCATCCTCTTTGACACCTTCCCATCAAGTACAGATCCTAATTCAAAACAACACAATTTGCTGCATACAGTATATTGACTACAGAAGTTGCAAATTGAGATGGCTACTGATTTCCTGAGGGGTTTTACTCTCTTCTTCTCCCAACTCAGCCTCCAAACCTCTTGTACTTGTAATCTATTTGGTAGTAACACACTGCATTAAATGATGCTAATCCCCTTAGCCAGATGATCAGAGCTGCCATCCATTTCGGCACATTTGATAGGCTGACTACACAAATAACTGGAAAATTATACCACATGACACTATTAACCTGCAGTTTCCCCTCAGGTGCTGTCTTAGAAAGAGAGGAGGAATTGCCAAGTTCACAAAAATTCCTGGACAAATGAGTAAGTTCAAAGTAAAAAGTGCAAGGAATGAACTAACAACTTCAGAGAAAAAAATTTTGCAGTGACAGGCAACTACTGGCAATTACCACTGGGTACAACATCCCTAGCTTTCACTGCAGAGCTCACAGCATCAGTATTAGGATGTAAGCCTTGCCTTGATACACACAAATAATTAAGACATGAGCAAAATATCAGTTGCATCAAAACCTTTAGCTTACTCATGTGTTCATTCACTGGTCAGACAGCAATGTGACTTATAAAGGTTCTCAGAGTACAGCTCCCAAGAGTACACTGGAAATGTTTGTTTAGATACATACTGGTTTTGTCTGCTCAAAAGCATCCTTAACAACATACACAACCAATTTAGTCTAGACTATTCTCTCTTTTAGCCATACTCCTGGGAAAACGAAGTCAGGTTTCAAATAACACAATTATAGTTACCAGATCAAGTCTTCAGATACTTGCTCAAACTGCTTCCCTGAAAACATGAATTTCACCTACTCAGGCTGCAGAGAGCCAGAGGTCAAGTCTGCATCTTTGTTTAGCATTCAACATTTGGCTATGCAATAGAAACTGATCTTGGATGATGGAAGATATGTATAAAGTTAAGTGTCAGCCATACAGCAGGTCTGCTGCTTGCCCACCTCAGGGACCTCCTTCCAGATGCTTCGCTATTGTGATGGCAAAAGTTAATATGTAAAACCAGAAGATCCTCCTCAAACCTGCTTAGTCGTTATCAGTACCTTTAACAGATTAATACAGAAAACAGTTTTCATCCTGAATGAGATGACTGATGTCTGGATATCATACTGCTCCCTCTGTAAAAGGATGGGTGGAAGTAAGAGAGGGGACAAAGCACTATACCTTGGGAAGAAGTTGGGAGTGAAATGCAGCCCAGATCCAGAAATCTTCAAAAAGACACGGACCTCATTATCTTCAGGTCATTTAAATTCATAGAGGAACTATGGAAGGAGGCAAGACTAAGTAATTTCTAAATAATGCAATACTATACTGTTACTATCAGCAAGGTCCCTCTTGTACTTACAGGAAGCTCATGGAAAAAAAAAAAAAAAAAAAAAAAAAAAGAGTACAGGGCACAGTATAGAGTAGTAACATTACTAATTTCCACAGAGGATGTTAAGTGGCTTCCCACTGATTTCTGCAGATCAGCTCCCAATGGTTTTAAAGAAATAAATGCAGACCAAAGGTTTATCCTGACTACACAGATTTATGAGCAAATCTCTTATCTGATACAGGCTGTCTGTTTAGAAAAATTCCACTCTCATGGTTTGATCTTAGGTAGTCCTGTGAGAAGTAGGGAGCTGGACCCTTGCAAAATTAATCTATGAGTCTGCTCAGTCTCTTACTGAAAAATTTACTTAGGATTACATGATTTCTTTAAGAAGATAATTCAAGCACAGATAGAGGATCTTCCAGTTTGTTTTGTTTTGTTTTTTTTTCTTTTAAATCTGAAGTACTTACAGGACAACCAAAAAAATTCACAAATTCACAGCAGCTGTCACTTTCCGGTGAAAGATTTCACAAAGAAAACAAAACAGTGAAGCACTGATATTTTCAAACTTAAATACCACCAAAATATTTCTAAATATTTATTTAGAATCAATTTTGTTAGTAAAAATTTTTAAAACCTGAGAAGCGAGCAGAAACAAAACATTATAATGTTCACTTTAACCAAGTACAGCAATGCAACAGAGC
The DNA here is from genome assembly GCA_013401255.1 of Urocolius indicus. NCBI lineage: Eukaryota > Metazoa > Chordata > Aves > Coliiformes > Coliidae > Urocolius > Urocolius indicus. The sequence continues at coordinate 102,040 of WBNH01009331.1, read as the reverse complement.
TTTAACTTCAATTTTTAATGTACTTCAACTAATTTAGATCAGTCAATTCCTTTACCGCACTTTTTACAATTTAAGGCAGCTCTCTTTTATTCCCACACTCCATCTAATATATCAAGATGGAAGCAGTCACAAATGAGATGAGGAGGAGAGTCAGCACATCCAGTCCTGTGTCATAGGTCAGCTACGCTCCAAAAGATACTGTCACAAGACACTGTCTTCATATCTGTATTTATTGCACAGTTATGTCACAGCATGCAAGCAACTGATGGCAACTGTAAATAATACTTCTCACACAGGCATTTAAACTACAGCTGCATCATTGCTGATGCTTCAAAATATACAGACATAAACCACAGATGGGAAATAAAAATGCAGTATTTCAGAACTAGAATTAGTTTTACTTACTGCACTCAAGTCTAAAAGGACCCAATGCAGGGTCCTGCTAGAGAACTAGCAACGGAGACCGTCACCTTTATATACAAAGAGACATGATTAATAAAGAATAAGTAAACATTATTAGAATCCTTTTATCTGTAAGACAGTCAGAAAAAGATTAGGCAATTTATAAGAGAACAGTTTATATCCAGACCATCTTACAAGGCCATGAAGAGAAGGCAGTTGCACGAGTTCCTCCACATCCGAGCAAGGCACAGCTTGATACCATGTCTCAGCCATCTTCCACTCCATCTACGTGTTTTAGGTTTTTGTGGGCATTTTTTTTGTTTATAGGTCCTCTGCTCAGAACCAAGTAGACTAGAGCATTTCTCTTTAAGACTGCATACGTCCCCCATTCCCAACTATGTACAAAATACTCTTAAGACATTCTTACTTACACTTTTAAATGTTAATGTTCATTTGTAAAAAGAAGGAAGGCAAGGAAGGAAGCTGTTTCAAGTATTACCTCCTGCTTCCATACTGTAACAGGGATTAAACACAAAGACATTAACGTCTTTCACATGAAACATTAATTTGATATTCTGCTTCCTTGAAATGCCTTGTTAATGCAACACAAGAGGCCCTTAACAGCCTATCTTTATTACAGGGGAATGGGATTTTACTCTGTTCTATCGTAAAACACACTAGTACTTCAAAATGCTCATTGACCTCATCTTCAGAAAAGGCAGACATGGGAGACAGCCCAGAAAGAGCTGAAAGCTATCAATAATATTTGACATTTAAGCGTATGCATTGGTCTCCAGATAAAACAGCAAGACAAATAAACACACTACCAAAAGTAATGCTCAGAAACCAAGGAATGTTACCATGACATCATAGTTAGCAGTTTTTAATTACACATCGATTTCTCTTGACACACATCAGGGTGCAGATTTCAACCATGTGTCATCCAAACAGGGGCTAGTCTTGAATTACAGTCATGATGTTCAAAGATACCCTGGATAGGTCTGCAATGGTACAGTAACTCAAGGGAAAGAAGGAACAAAAGCACACACATTGTATTGACTTAAAACACACACTACGTCAATAGCTTTTAATTTACCAAGTGCTCTGAATCTCGTTCCCTGCTGACAATCAGTCTCACAGGGACTAGTTCTGGTGCAGTTCTTGCACTTTTTGAGACAACACTAAGCAAACCAATGGATAGTTTAATGTTCATAAAAAGCACCGAAGGAATTTATTCAACTAAATATAAGTGCAGCCAATGGAGACAGGTCTATCTGCACTAATCACACAAGGCTCCTTTCATAGTCAATGGAGAGAAACAGGCACTTCTGGGGTGCAGTTCATGTCTTATTTTACACACATGTACTTTAAAGGTACAGTTCATTTCCTCTTATAAATGCCCTTTCTCTCCATCAAGGTAAAGATGGATGAAGGCAACTAGTTCACATGAAAAAGCCTACTATTGACATGTAGAACTGTACAGGATGAAACCCATCTTATGTTACTGCACTGCTAAATAGCTTCTTATTTATCAGGTGCACAAGGCTCTGCTCCTCTCACTTTCTTGCAAGGTGGAATGCCTGCTTCCCCCTGACACAGGCATCCAATCCTGACCTGATCGTCCTCCTCTTATCTTAAAAGTCTCACTTCTTGACTGTGCTTCCAACTCTTGCCTATTCTTTTCTACAATAATTTCCCTGTCCCTTCTCTTCTAGAAGCCTTACCAAACCTCTAATGTCTTCTGTAAAAACAGCCACAGCTTCATCTCCTTTTGTCACTTCAGCTGCAATCTCACTTTGCTATACTTTTTCTTTTTTTCCTGAACAGATCATCCTCCACATTCACCCAAATTTATGAGACTGGTTTCAAGTCTACTTCATTCATCTTTAAGTTTTATATCCTATTTCACTTCATATAGTCTCATTTAACCTTGTCAAAATTGTAACTATTTAAAATCTTCCTTCCGTTTTTCAGCCTCTTTCACAGCCTTCTTCATATGTGCCAGGCACACACTCAAGTTTGAGCAACATCTATTACCCTCTAAATTTCAGGTTACCCAGAACAAAGCATTTTTTATGCCTGTCACAGCTTTAAATCAAAACACATGGAAACACCCCTTCACACATGCTCACAGAACATGGGGCAGACCCTTATAATTTAATGATTACCAAAATAATGCCTTCTGCATCACCTAATAGATAACATAAATCCCTTCTTAATGTAAAGCTCTCTTTGCAGTTATAAAGCCAGAATACTGTATGATTCAGTAAAGAACAATCCAAATTCATTTAGTAAATTTAACACAAAACCAAATATTTTTTTCCTACTTAAATACTTTCCTTTTAAAAACTGTATGTTTCATTAGAGAATTTCTCACTTGCATTCCATACTTTGATAACTCATTTGCCATTCAGAGTTGCCACTTAAATAATGTCCAGAGAATAAAGACTACCAAAAAAAAATCTCTCTTTAAACTGGATTCAGTATATTAAGCAGTGTGATATAATCCACAACAACCCAGTGAACATGGGGTTAAGTTTCACATCGGCATCCTCTTCCTCTTTGATATCCCTCCCTAGATGTTTCTGTCTTGATTACCCTTCCCCCTGCTTTAAGCAGGCAAGATTAACAGTGAAAACCTAGTTAGGAAAACGAATGATTGGGGAAGTGATGAGTTGGCATTAACATAGTGTTGAATGGCAGACTATTTTGCATTTTTAACTACAATGGTCACTAATGGCAACAGCTATGAAACGTTTTTAAACTGAAATTAATGTATCAAATTAATTTTGAGCTTCCTTCACCCCAAGCTGATTAAGGCACATTCATTTCCATGCTAATCAGCCTGAGCAGGTCTCATGCAACATAGAAATCTGCCTTTTTCTCATGACAGCGCAAAAGAAGTCAGTCTCTGAAACACATAGATTAGTGCATTTAAGCACTTTAAGACGTGCACAGAGAGTGAGCACATGTGGATTTCACACAGCACAGTTCTTAATGGACTTTTGCAATACTTGGTAAAATTAGGTAACAATTGAGACTATAGCCATCAGTAAGGACATCAGCCCATTTTGTGAGGTTCTGCCCTGGGGTGAAGCCAACACATTAATTGGGAGAAGGCCTCACGTAGCACAACAGTGATACTGCAGTGGCATCAACGACAGCACACATGCAGCACTGTTACCCGACAGGCACTCCACTCCTCCACGCTAACTAGAGCTCAAAGTTGAAATACAGCAGCTTCAGACAGCATTACTACTTATGAACTACTGCTCCTTTCAGGGTCACATACCTCAGAAAGAAACATCAAGCACTGATGTTGGAGGAAGATGAAGGGAGATGTAGCTAGTAGATGTGAAAGAGCTTGCCATTTCAGCAGCATTACAAGGACTGACAGCTTTATTTCTTCATTTTGAGTTCTAATAGCTCTGCATGACTAACTTTTCTCCCTCTTAAAAAAAAAAAATCTCTCTTGGAACTGAAAATTAAAACGTATATAAATGATCAACTTGCAGCTACGTGTTATTGCTCAAAAGCCTGGGATGTCTCAATTAGACCCAATCTGAAGAAGCATATCTTACCCAGTAATTATCATCAGAAAGCTGCAATGTGCCAGTATATCAGACTCACTAACTCAAATGAAAGTATCACCTACTTCTAAAAACCTGAGATTTTCAGAGTTGTAAGTTTAGCTCAAAAGACAGGGTCATCTTTTATCAGAGAAGAAAGGTCAATTCACCAAAAGTTTTTTTCATGACACCATCAAAGGAGGCAAGTTATTTGCCACCCTTCCCTGAAGTCCAGTCTCTAATTTAAGAAGGAAAAAAAAAAAAAAAGTTTGCAGTGAATTCCAAGTCTTTAGACTTGTGGAAATAAGATCTGAACTTCTGGTTTCCACTCTCCATGACTAGGGAAGCTGAGCACCGGGGTGTTCCCACCAACACTAAAAAAAAAATCAGATCACTTTTAGATAGAAAAGACTGAAAGTCTGACCAGGACCAGCTCAGTTTTGGTTAACTATTAAATGTGCACTCTGTTCAAAGCCAAGTTAATACTTGCAGTGTGCTCACTACTTCCTAATACAAGCTTCATGTGAGCCTCACACCTCAGACTCAATACAAGCAACACTGCTAAGAAGAGAGTGGGGAATGGAAGGAGGAAAAACAAAGTTGCAATATTCTAGAGCGGGCATTTATACATGAAGTTCATTGTTAAATTGAAGCATTAATATACATCATCTAGGGTAAGAGGGTGCTTTTGCTGCATTCAGTCACCGCTTGTAAGTTAATATGATCAAATTCATATCACAAAGGCTTAGTAACAGCATCTCTACCCATGGCCAGCCACTAGCATGGCTGTATTGACATTGTACCTGTAAATCTCAAACACACAGTTGCAAAATATCCCTGTTTTGGCAAATGTTTCTAAATTCCACGGAAGATTTCTATATTCCATGTTTAAGACACCCAAAATGGCTGTGATTTGGGAGAACATGGATTTATAGCAGCTGCTTTTGCAATGGGAAAATACATAAGAAGACAGGCTGTAAACACAGTATATATTTGATTTTCAAGACTCTTTCAAGTGTGAGGACTCTGTTGCAGAGAAAATCACATGGAACCCACACTGCTCATCACAGGCTGTCACAGCAGGCATAAGCACAGCACCTGCTGTGACAGTATTGGCTATTGCTGGGCAAGAAGAGGCCAATCTGCTCCAGTCTCATACCTGCCAAACTTGGGAAGCAATTGCTTGAGCTGACTGTCCATCCTGTACTGCTGAAGTACTGTCTTACTCTGACTGGACTGCTCCAAAACGCCAGGACAAGCTTCTGGGACAATAACAATTCAGTGATATGCTGGCTGCTTAACACTCTTACTAACAGTGTATGCAGAGCCTGAAGTGCTTAACACACAAGGGAAAGCCTCACAGAACTCTTAACTCCTTGTTTTTCCCAAACTTCAGCTGACTTGAGTTATGCCGCTTCTGAAAGCTCCAAGCTGGTCATCTTGCAGTACCGAAAGAAATTCTCAGGCATTTTAAAAAAAATGCGTCAAAGAAATGGCATTTTTCACTTCCCTGCTGCATCTCAACTCTCAGAGCTGAGATTTTTTTGCATATGATTTTTAGGTTTAGTTTTTAGTTTTAATCTCATCCATGTTTCTGACCACAGCATCTGTCATAGCTTTGCACAGGACAGCATTCCATGGAGTATCAACAGTCCAAAAAAGAACAAATATTTTGCTTAATAGTTCAAACTAGGACAAAAATTTTGCTTCCCAAATTAGACTAGGAAAACAGAACTAGGAAACAAGTCTTCACAATATCAAACATTTGCATCTTTATAGAAAGGACACAAACTGTTGCAGTTTTAGTTTGGTAACACATGCCCATGTTTCGCAGGACATGCTCAGATGACTGGAAAGATTGTCCCTTCTCTCACCCCTTTTACTTTAGGAGAATAGACACATACTGAAAGTAAATTAATAATGTGAACAGCTGTAACGTTTGAAGATCACAATCCTCCTAAAATCAGATGTGCCAAGTGTTTTGGTGATTACAATTGTATATGGGAATTCACTACCAGAGTTCACGTGGCACAGCTTGTACTCTGACCACAAGAAAAGCTGAGTGTCTGCTGGGCTGCCAGCATGTATCTTCTGAGCACTGCATTTTCCTGAAGTAAGTTTTGAAAAGCCACCTGACTTAGTAGCCATCTGTACAATTCTCTGTACCTTATTTCTTCAAACTGTCAAGAGTGGCCTTGCTAGAAGTTTGCTGGCAAAGATATGCAAGGCACAGTCAAAAGTTAACTGTAAAATTCCAGGAGGACTCAGCAACTCTAACATGAAAGTGGTCAAAACACTCAGTGCATGAAGATAGAGATATTATATGAGCAGCTATCCCAGTAGTATAACGGAAGACTCATGATTACAGACTACTACAGCCTTAACACTCAGACTTGGTCATGGATTAGATAAACCCCATAAAAACAGATTTAAAGCCAAAAAAGTAAATTCCTAAATCTTCTGGACGTAAAAAAAAAAAAACAACCCAAACAACTTACGTGGAACTGAAAATTTGCTTTTTCGCTAAATTTACTTGGCTACAGCAATATTGGCTATAACAATACTAGAGATGCTTAATTTTTAGGAATATAGATTTTATTCTCATTCACATTTTTAATATCCAGTACAAATAACACCCCAAATGCAAGCCAATATCTTTGACCAGAGCAGAGTGATTAGTCTGAGTGAGGAGCCAACTGTTTTAATGTATTTGAGACACAATTAATACATCATCCCCCGTGTAAAATACAGCGCACGGGAACTAGGTCAAACATTGAGTGCTGAACTGGCAATGATCAGAGTACTATAAGGGTCCATCCTGCTCAATATTTTCAGCAATTCAGGTGCTGACAAAAACTGATATCCTCAGCATGCCTGCAGATGACGCTGAAAGAGCAGGACTAGATTACAGGGAATCACAGGCTTTTATTCAGAGGAACGTTGAGAAAATCAAGGACTGAGCCGATAAACTGAGAAAGGCCAAGCTCTGCATCTGGGACAGAACAGCCCCATGTACTAGTGCCAGCTGGGAAGTGACTGAATGCTGATGAGGACTCGATAGTTATGGTGGGCATCAGGTTCAACATGAGTCAAAAGCACACTGTTAGTGTATTTAAGGTATACTGTGTACTATAAGACACCCAGTACACCAGTGTGACTAGGACAAGTTTTTATCAGCCCTCTCCTCAGAACAGGTGAGGCAACATGGATAATAAGTCCAAGTTTAGAGCCCAGGTTGAAAAGAAGAGAGGAACTGGAAAGAGTACCGCACAGAATTACTAAGATAATCAGGTCTACAATCTGTAAAAAGAGTTTGTGTCACCTAGGCTGTTAGTGGATACTTCAACAACGACCATGTACTGCTGCTTAACATGGAATTACTTCAATTCTCCAGTCAGGTCAAACAATGTAATAAGGGCCAATGGCCACAGACTGCAGACTGGGAGGTTCAAGTTGGATATCATTTATATTTTCATGAAGGTGTTAAGCAATGGAAATCACTTGCCAAAGACTGTGGAATCTCTGCCCAGGAGCATTTGCCATGGCTCAACTACACAATCATGGCTGACACGATCTACTGCAGATTCCAACCTTGCCTTGGCCAAGACATTGGACTAGGCCTCCAGAGGCCTCTTCCAACTAGGCTGTTCTACACCCGCAGTCTCAGTTCAGTGACAGTGGAAGCACTTCACTACTGAAGGACTGATATAGTCCCTGAAGAACGTTCCCATGTGGTTCTGTCACACAGAGAGGCCTGGACTTCAAACAGGTATGCTTAGTACACATGCTGCCCTGTGTGCTAAAGGTCTCCAGGGAGACAGAATATAACGGGGCACTGCAGTAGAGAAGTGACTTCATCTCCTTCCCCTAACATAATCATCCCATGTTATTGGAGGATCTTTTCCAGGTAAACAGTCTTCTTCCAGCCTTGCCTTTTCCTCATCCATCAGCACTTCAGAGTCTTCTGACCATCACATCACCACCTTTGTTTTGCCTGAATAATCTACTGGTGTTCAAGTTACATAAACAACTTTGTGCATCATTTCCTTAACTTGAGATTTCTGTACTTCAGAGTTGCCAAGTCTAATGTATCCACTATTAATTTAACAACATATTGGGTAGACGCTATAAAAATTTCTTGGTTATTTTTATGCCACAGACTTCAGAAAAAGGAAAATTACATCTGGCATAAAAGCCAATCCATCAAAAGAAATAAACACATCTCTCAAAAAAGCTAGACAGCTAGAGTAGACTCAACAGAAACTGCTCTGATCCATCAAAGAAGTTCCACATGGGAAAGACTCCTTCCAAAAGGGTCAGCTCTCTTAAGACTTAGCTTGTTTAGAAGCACTCTCCACATTGCTATTTCCAAATCTAGCAAAAATGAACATTTTCATCTCAGAATCAGTCATTATGTGCTAATAAGTCAGTTGTCAAAGAAATGTGGACCTTGTAGTAACAGATATTTTTTCCTTTCCCTCACTTTACTATATAGAAGTAAATTGAGAACTAGATCTAATTTCAGAAAAATTATCAGGAATAAGAAGCAGAACTGAAAACTGACCATTAGCCTTATTTCTGTGTAAAACTTCCTATGAAACTATCACATAAGTATTAGAGTTCCTAAGGCTACAACACATATTGACATATTGACACTTTAAAATGATGAAGCGTTCTGACCAAAGATATGGAGTTTCTGAGAAAAAAAGAAAACCCTTTTCAGTTGCATTGAGCCATAAATGTCATGGTCAATGCTAATTTCTACATGAAGGTTTGCCATCCTTTATCTGATTCACAGAATCCCAATGGCTGGAAGGGACCTTGAAAGACCATCCAAGTCCAACCTCTCTGCCAGAGCAGGACCTCCTAGAGTAGGTCACACAGGAACATGTCTGACTGGGTTTTGAATGTCTCCAGAGAAGGAGACAAAAACCCATCTGGGCAGCCTGTTCCAGTTCTTCTTCCAGAGAAGAACCTATCCCAACCTACTGCCCACACCCCAGGATGCCATTGGCCTTCTTGGCCATGAGGACACGTTGCTGGCTCACGCTCATCCTGCTGTCCACCAGGACCTCCAAGTCTCTTTCCCCTACACTTCTAAGAGTTCATTTCCCAACCTGTACTGGTACATGGGGTTCTTCTTTCCCAGGTGCAAGACTCCACACTTGTCCTTGTTGAATTTCATTAGATGTCTCCCTGCCCAACTCTCCAGCCTGTCCAGGTCTTGTTGAATATCAGCACAGCCTTCTGGTATGACAGACACTCCCCCCAGTTTAGTATCGTCAGCAAATCTGCTGACAGTGCCATCTGTTCCCTCAGCAAGATCATTAATGAATATATTGAACAGTACTGGTCCCAGCACCAATATCTGAGGGACTCCACTAGACACAGGCCTCCAACTAGACCTTGCCCCATTGACCACTACTCTCTGTCTTCTTCCCTTCAACCAGTTAACAACCCACCTCACTACCTGATCATCCAGCCCACACTTTCTCAGTTTTGCTGTGAGGATGCTGAGGGAAACTGTGTCAAATGCTTTACTGAAATCAAGACAAACCACATCCACTGCACTACCATCATCTACCCACGTGGTTACATCTCTTCATAAAAGGCTATCAAGTTGGTCAAACATGACTTCCCCTTGGCAAAGCCACATTGACTGGTCCTAATGATCGTCTTGTCTTTTAAATACCTGGAGATAGCACACAGAATAAGTTGTTCCATCACCTTTCCAGGGATGGAGGTGAGGCTGACCAATCTGTAGTTACCCAGCTTCTCCTTCTTATCCTTTTTGAAAACTGGAGTGACGAGTCATTCCTCTCTATCCTTTCCTATGTTTGACTACATGTCTGTGCCATCTATAAAACTACATAATGAGACTATTAAGAAAGCCAGATACATTTTAAGTGGCTCTTTCCTCAGTTTAATAGCTAACAGTAATCCCTATAAGCCCAGTCTAAAACTAAATCTTCCTTAGTTTTTCATGAAGCTTGAATAAGGTCTAGATGATCAGTCAGTCCTCTGTATACTTGGGTTCTCCCAATACTTTCACCTGAAAAGTTTGAGGAGAAAGTTAAAACCACATATCATGCATTCTGACTATTTAGCCTTAGCAACTGTCTTTACTTTACTACTCCCAGTACATCATGCAGCGACAGCAAAAACAACTCATATGTGCATGCTAATCAAGGAATGAAGCAAACCATCACCAAGAGCCCCTGAGAGTCCTCTCCATCTGTAGCATTTACCTAGTTGCTACAGAGACTAAAGGAATTTTTAAAAAGAAGGGGAGGAGGAAATGTTTCACAACACTGTAACCTGAACTGGTATAATTGCTAGTACAAACAGGCTCATTTTCAAATATACGTGGGTCAGAAATAACAGCACAGCTCAAAGCAGCTGCAGTCATACTGTTTACTTTCCAACATAAAAGCTTTTTCCTCTGTGAACAGCTCTTAATGCAGAAACATCTAAATGTATGCTAATGCCCAATAGAGCAATAACTTCCTTTGATTGATTCAACAGTACTGAAAGTACCAGGAAAAAAGATCAAACCAAGTATTATACAAACAACCGATGTCTTCAATATGGTAGATGTCAGCGTGAAAGCTGAAAAGAGTTGAACAAGCCAGCTACTAATGTTTTACATGGTTCTGAAAGTGGCAGCATTCTTCAGTGCTTGCAGATAAAAGTGTTTTTCTTAAGTTGTGACATCAATTTACAGAGCTCTGTAATATAATGAAAGTGCTTTGATTTAACATGATTTATGAAGCAAAAGCACTTCTGGTGTCTTCAAAAAAAGAAAAGGATAGGAGTTTACAATAAACACAAGATAATTAAGTAATTTTGCAGTCAGTTACTCTCCTGAAATCATAAGTAGGAAAAACAAACATGACCTCCCTCTTTCCTTTTTATGCTGCTTAACATTCTTGCTTCTGTCTTCCATTTCACTGACTCACCTTTCTTTCAACATCCTTTCACTGGAGAGCTTCCAGAGACAAACTTCTCAGGCATTACTTTAGTGAAGTAATTTTCAACTTTCAACTAGTCCAAATACCTCATTTTTTCTACCAAGCTAATAGAGTGTTTACAGAAAGACACTAAGACACACATAACAATAAATCTGAACAAATAGCCAATGATTCTTTCAAGTGTGTCACGAGCAGTAAAAACACTGGCTGTGGCATGTTATGTTTCAGCCTCCCTGGGTTCAGCACAATCTCTTTTTTTTTTTTTTTTTTCCTGGTGTGTATTCTATAATTGGATGTTATTTAACTGCTAGGAAAACAAACCTCTGGTTAGACTTAAGTGACCATGTCCCAGATACAGAGAACACAGAAGAATAACTGAAATGCTTCTTTAGGGACAAAGAGATAACTAAGTCCCCTTCAGGGGATGGAGATTTAGCTAGAGGAGACAGAGGCATTTTGCTCTCAAGATAACTTGTGGAGGCAACAGCAGGAACAGGAGTCAGAAATCAGAACCTACCGACCTGTTCTTTTCATGTATCCCAACAGGAGAGGGATAGTACATCCTACCTAAATTTGACCTCCAAAAAAAATAAAGCAAGCCAAAATCAAACTCACACACACACAAAAACAAAAATCACAAAAGCAACCAAACAAACAAAACTCCCCAAACTGTAGTTTTACATTCCCACAGTCTAAAGAGGACACTTAGCTCATGCCTGCCTCCTGTGGTACCTTCAGGATACATAGCCATCCATTAAAAACATTTATACATGTAGAGGCCTATTTAATGAATCTCAGACAAAACTGGACACAATAGCTACTTGTCAGTCACAGTCCTTCTGGCCTTGTCTGGGACATGACTAGCTAGAAGCCATACATTTGCCAATCTTCAGCACATCAATTGTTAGATAAGGCTTTGGAGCAAATCCATTTCTGGAGCTAGGAACCTCAGCTCCATGTAAAGAAATTGCTTAGCTGTGTCCAAAAGGCAACAACTTGATAAATCCACAAAATCTACATGACAAATCTGCACACGTAAGTGTAAGTGCATAAATCAATGGTGTAGGATGAACATCATGCAGCTCTTATTCCTCCAACAGATAAAAAGAACAAGAAAAGGCCTAAAAAAAGGAAGGTAAGGAAGACGAAATATATGGAATTGACTGCAAATGGGAATTCTTTATCTGAAAAATGTAACTGAAAGTCAATGTAATGGAGGCATATTTTATGAGATACTAAAAGAAAAGTAGGCAGGGTATGATTATTTATCATTTATTCAAATGACTTAACTTGATGGCATCCAATGAAATACCAGGCAGATTCAAAAGCAAGAGGAAATACTCTGCACAGTACAAAACACCCTCTGTCCAGGGTGAAATTGTAGACTTATTTTCCATTGAGATTACAGTTTAAACAGAGAGAGATTCAAAACTTGTAAAAAAAAAATAAATCAAAGATTATGAAAACAAGATGCAGATAGATTTGCTGGCAACAGAGATCTCACATTCATTAATTACATACATATTCCCAAGGCAGCTACAACTGATCACTGCTTGAAACCAAAAACTGGATTAGATTGGGTCTGGTCCAATAGAGACATCTATACATGAAACCAGACTCAAGAGCATTAACTGACAACTACATCAAATATAAGCTCCTATACCTATTTATCACTAGTCAATGCACAGCTATACTGCAGTGTCAGTGTTTAAAGCCAGGAGATATGCTACTAAACACTTCTTGGGAAAGAAAAACTAGAATCCAAATCACCTTCTAACTCTATAACCACAGTGAAGTGGATAGCTACATGTGCAGTGAAATACACCACACTGTCATGTCAGGTAATCGATCTCTTACTGCTTTGAGCTGAAATCCTGACAGTGGTAAGCCTGTCTTCCTAGAAGTTTTTTTTCTAGGCAAAAAGGAATCAGTTGTCACTAGCGACATGTGATAACTTGAAAAAGTTGTAGAATAGCTTAAATATAAAACAGATTTTGAAAAGCTACAGTATTTATGAACACTGGGAAATCAAGTTGCTTTTTCTACTCTCATTGCCCATTTCTTTCTGGAGAAGGGGAGTGTTCCCAGAAGAAAGAAGTAAGCCTTGTCACAAACATTACAGATTAATCTGCTTGGTCTATCATCTCCTTGCCTCAGGTTTGATCTTCTCCCTGTCAGAGAGAGCCTAGGTCAATTATTACTCCTGTGCTATAGTGTTCCTTTAGCTTTTATTCTGTTCTAGGTATTAAGAATATGCAACTGCAATATAATGCTTTAGGAACAATATTTGGCCTTTGACAGACTTGAATCATTAGTGCTAAGCAAATCCTCTCAAGAAATAAGCAGCATAGGAAAAAATATGAAAGCACAGCTACTGCTATTCTATAGTTGTTAGACATCTAACAAGGAGAATTAAATTATTCATCCATATAATTTTGTATTTACTGATATTTTGTTTCCTTGGTGGCAGTTGTCTTACATGTCTAATTGAGCCAAAGTGGTTCCAAATGGCAAAGCAACTAGGAAAGGCAAAAGGACAGAGAGCAAAATCCCAAGGAGCTCTCATCAGGACAGGAAAACAGAGTGGAAAACCTTATTACACCAACATTTTTTCCCCGTCAAAGACTCAGTCAGTCATAGCGTAGATGCCAGAACACAGCAGCTATTTCTCTGTAACCATTCTTGAGTCATCCATAGTATAAAAAGACAACTCAAAATCAGCCAAAACATCAAATCAGTATTTTCCCAAAGTATATTTACCTTCAGATAATGCTTTTATTCTTTCTTAAAGCCAATGTGAAAAGTGAATGCACTGTGTCACTCAACCACCAGTGCTCAGCTGATCAGATGGAAGAAGAGTCACCACTTACAGGACAAGAGAATGAGAGGGCAGCACTTTTATGACACAACAGACTATATTCAGAACACATGGCCTGCAAGTGTTTCAATATAAACTGTACCACATGTTCAAATGACAAAATGTTGTGCACCATTATATAACTGAAAGCCTGCTAAAGATCTGCCTTGGTTTGGATAATCACATTCACCCATTTACTTCATTTCAACAGATGGACTCTTCAGCCTCCAAGTGGTAAAAAATTTGCAGCAGGCAACCTTGATTTTCCTGCTACAGAAAATTTCCTGCTGTTTGCTTCCTTCGCTAACATTTTGCTTGACAAAAGTTCTTCAGCTTTATTACCAACACAGCTTCTAAAAAGAGAATACTTGATAGAAACAACCAGCGAAGGATGAATTTTGTTCTGCTGCACATACTGTCTAAAGGGGACAAGAACCTGCACAAAGCTTTGCTTTCAACACAACACTATGGAAAGCAGACAAAGAGCGTTCTACTTCCTGAATATCAGAAAAAAATACTCTTCTCAGTGCTCCGAAATCCCGAGGAAGCTTCCAGCTGTGAAGTAAGGCAACTTGATGACTTCTGCAAAAAATGCACCAACTAATACCATTATTTTAGGAAGTACTCAGTATGATGTTGAGGATCGGTTTTGTCCAGATCATTTTTCTCCTGTACCTCAAGGGGAACTAAGAAGTGTGCTCAATCCAACTTGTCAACTCAATTGATGACTTTTTAAGAGAGTGATATATCTAATGCCACAGTGAGCCTGGCAATTACTCTGGCATACCTATAGATCAGTGGTGTTTGCTGTGTCTGCTTAAATCTCATTCCACTCCCTCTTAAAGTCCTGGTTTTTGAAAACAAAGAAATTGATAGAAATCAAAGGTTTCTCTGAAAATTTAAGTAAAGGAAACCATACCAGCCTCACAGGGATTAACATTTGCAGAGACCAGTTTGATCCAGAGACTTGAATGATCACAAAAGAAAGTGATTATTCCCAGTGTAATGTGTTTACAACAGATTTTGGCCAGATTCCTGCTCATATTTCTTTAATTATGTCTGTATAAACATAACTATCACACATCCGATTCAGTACCATCCACAGTTAGGGAGAGATGTTTGTAAAAAAATACCTCTCATTAATGAAACAGTATTTTACAAAGGGTCACTGAAAGAATGCAAAGTCATCTCCACCAAGCAGCTGAACCTCACAGAGCTGCAGGGTTCGGTGAGAATGACCTAAGCTGCAAGCACGTTAATACACAGTCAGCTTCCTTCTCAGCATCCTGTTAGTACCACCAGGGGCTGGTCTTATTTCATTTACATATGCCATAAAAACTCTCTCCTGGAGAAGAATATAGCATTACCATATGCAGATTTTCAACCAGGAAACTGAACTTGAGGACAGCACTCATGAGACTTGGCTCTTTAAAAAACCTCAAACCTTTCTTATAGGCAAGAAAAAAAAACCAGAATAAAGCAATCAATAAGCTAGCATACATTTCTTCTGCATTTTTTTTTAACTTCTCTGTTCATAAAGGCACAAAATATCTTTCTAAAAGGCAGGAAAATATGCAAGAGTCTAGCAGTGCCATCTGTTTATTCCGGTACCTGAGTGGATAAGTTAACAGCAGCATTCCTTAGTGCACTGCTGTCCTGTCAGACAGCCGCCTTGCCAGGAGTCTCCACTTTCCAGGTCTGCAAAAGTTAAGCATGATATCCTGGCCAGTTTAGTCCTGGGGCCCCTCCTAGAAGATCCTGTTAATTATGCCAAAGTCTGTTAAAATTATGTATGGTGTTTTCTCCATACATGTCTACTCAGCTAAGACCAATGGCCCTCCCAATACTTTTGTCAGGTCTCCAAATAAAACAAATGAAAACCAATGGCGAGATACTCAGTGTCCCCATACTCCTTCAGGAACGGATTTAACACTATTCAATTACCGAACAGACTGCCACAAAGAAATATAGGCTTTCCATTTCCTAATGCACGGTACCGTTTGATGCCCACACTGCCGTCTGGACAGCAGGATTAGCCTCCCATGTGCTCCTATCTACTCGACACTAACTTCTCCAGCAGTGATTTATACAGCTGGTGTCAAGAAGTTCATTATCTCCACAGATGGAACAGAGGGTTTTCAGCCTACTAGAAGCCTAGACTCCAGTGCTGAAAGGGGTGCAAGAAACTGAAGAGTTGAGAAAAAATACAGCATAACATGAAAGAGAACCAAAGGCAAACGGAAAGGCCACAGAAGTTAAGAATGTCGGTGCTGGAAGCCTGTAAAATGCATGTGTCCAAAGCAGGAACTGCAATAGCTACAACTCCAACCCTCCACAAAAGCCCCGAAGACAAGCTGAGGGGCCTTTGTGAGAAGCAAAAACGGCTGAAGAGGGAGAAAAGGAACAAAACACTAAAAGGTCACGACATGAGACATTGCAGGGTTTAAATACAGACTGAAGCTATTTCCTGTTTTAAAACTGAAAGTATTGATTGATATCAAGGAGACTGATTTAGGATAACGTAAATCAAGCTTTTCAAGAACTGTGATGCCAAGAATGTTCTAGTTTTTAGGAAAGAGTAGGTGTTTCCGGTCCCATCCCTGTCCCCCCAAATAAGCTAAATGTGTTTACACAAAGCTAATACAGAGGTGGAAGATAGCAGAAGTCTTTTTATCCTTGTGGGGAAGAGGAAGGGATCTTGGTGGTCAAAAACAGAAGTTGAGAGACGTTTAGACCACAGTGACCCCAAAGACAGTTTCCAGTGAACTGAAAAAAAAAAAAAACCTCAAACACACACCTCCAGGCAAGCAGTGCTATACTTCATGTTAGATCCTGGTTTGAGTTCTTTAATTTAGACCCCTTTGTATTAAAAAAAAAAGAAAAATACAAATAGCTTTGCACTCTAAAGTTTTTTGAACACTTAATTTTAACACTGAGTTCACAAGGTTGGCTGTTCTGCATTCCATCCCCCAAGAATTTTCAAAAGAATGTGCTGCCTGTTGTCTACCTTTCAACTCTGCTAGTCTCTTCCATAAAAAAAACCACTAGTACCTGCTTATTCTAGCAAAAGTCATTCCCTTTAAGCACACTGTAATAATTACAAAGACTCCCCTCAATCACCACCAGTCACTACTATACATTCAACATGCATTTGCCACATCGCTCACACACAAAGAAATGGGTTTTGCCTACTGAATATGACTATTCCTCTCCTGATTAAAAAACTGATCACATTAGCTTTCAAATTTTTATAGATCATAACACCAAAAGGAGCTCAGTCTTATTACCATGACCTGCTAATATCAGGTTTAAGAAACATACAATTGAAATGTCCCAAGGTTTCAGCAACAGCTTGTGCTGCAAAAGAGTGAAACAAAACTATGCTTTAATATTCTAGTTTAGTCTCCAGTTTGACACACAACAGCAGTTAATTCTCCTCAGACAAATCCTTCCTCCATTATTTGTATAGTGTAAAACACTGGCCTTAGGGCAAATCACCTCAATGCATTCACAAGCTTCCTTGCAGCTGATTGAAATATCTTCTGTTCACTGCAGTTCACGGCCTGACACACAACACTTTCATCAAGGCATCTGTGACTGTCTCAGTCTTTTTATCTCTCAGTGCTTCAACATCACACACCGTATTAAGCTGTTACCTGCTACCAGCCAATGCAGACTATCAGACTGTACTCTAGCTAACAGGGCTTAAACCCAGCCTGTACAAACTCAGGTCTCACAAATAGAGACAGCTAACAAGTTCTGCTTTCCCTTGACACTACTTCATTTTGGTGACATTTATGAACATACTTAACAAGAAACTTCTTCATAAGCAGTTCCGTGGCTCCTTCCTTTAATCCCTCTCACCCATTCAACCCACCCCCATAGCCTTCTTATCTACTGTCCCTAAACACATTTTGTTTTAGCATCATAGCACAACTGAGGTGTGTTGGGGAGATCTAGTTGTAGAAGCACATTTGTAATGTGCAGTGCACTTACCCCTACACAATAAACCCCACATCTAGGAAATGTGGATTTCTGGACCTGCACATCACCTCTTCAGTCCTGTGGTCTGCTTTCCCTCTAAGACTATGTATCATGAAAGCCTGAGCTCAGTAAACTTCTCAAACCCAAATAAAAACCACATGCAAACATTTGCAACTTATGAATCCACACATCCTTAAAACTGTGTGGAGATATACCTTTTTTTAAGTGACTTGAGGGAGCTGGGACAAGGACAGGAATACTGTCCCACTTACATCTCCCTTGGCTAGTAAGTTCTCTTAGAATAGAAAGATTATAAATACGGGAGAGCTAAAATGGGCAAGCTTCCAGTTCCTAAAGTACTTTGGTGTGAGAAGCCTTCACATCTTTGCTTTTCATCTCAGAAAGCAACAAGTTCTGCTAAAGCAATGTTTGTTCCTTACAAGACTAAGTACATGCTTGTTAATTTAAAAAAATCCAAACAAATATACCCCAAAACATCAGACTAAAGCCCCACCAGCATTTATGATCCCCATTTCCCCTACTTGGGATATCCCTCCCAAATTTTTATAAAAATTAATTACAATCCTAAAAACACATGTTCCTTATTCTTCAGTTCTCAGGCAAATGTTTTTCACATTCATCCGAAGGTAGTCACATCTCAGTGTTTCACACAGGCTTTCTGTTCTCTTGACTAAAGGAGTTTTATTTGCAAACCAAATTGAAACCCTGATTATAAATCAGAGCTACACACAGATTGCAAGTTCACAGAACTGTCTTGAAAAAAGTAATACTTCAGCTTGATGTCCAACTTCCACTTTTACACAAATAAAACAGGGGATTCAAAGCAACTGCTCCACTGAATGCCTCATCCAAAGCCTGATGTTTCATGTAGCCTCATCATGGAAGCTCAGTGCTCTTAAACTGTGGCATATCAAATACACTTTTTTTTCTCTGCCTTACTAAGATGCTCCTATTGTCATTTATTTCTTTTACTGACTAAGCTGCTTCACAACTTCACATGTCCATCTTCGTGAAAGGCTCTGAAACACCAGATACAAGGCACATTGTCTCAGTGGTCTGAAAATTCTTATTAATTCTTATCAGCAGCATTTAACCTTTCAGTGCAGCTCAAAATAGCCATCTGATTGCATCTACCTGCAGCTCCAGGGCCTTTGATGAAACATACTCTCAGGAAGCACATTGTCTGACTACTCAGCCCACCCTTACATAGTCTCAAAACACCGAAAGTCATGACAGAATCATCTGGTGAAGCCACATCTATCTTCAGACTTACTCAAGTTGCATAGGAACAAGAAATGGTGAACATGGGGTAGGGGCACACTTTGTTATCTGTACACATACTCTCCTCCTAACCCTCTTAGAAATTATATGATGAAACTCAGAATAATAGAATACTCAGAAACTAGGATAAATATGTTCCTAAGAGAACAGTTTCTCATTCTATACTGTAAAATTGGGGTGAAGGTTGGGTTCATGGGACTCTTGCTATGCTTCTTTCAAACTCTCCAAGGAGTTTCTCACACAGTACCTCCTGGGTGGAAGATCAGGTTTGGTTCTTTGGTGTGAAGAATGTGACAGGACCAACATTTCTCAGTGCACTAAGAAATGCACTAGATTTCTTGTCCACACTGCCTCCTGGTTTAACATTTTTCTCCAGCATTTTATGTGATCACATTAATACAATTTAAGTCTTCGCTTTTGGCAAGGAGAACTAAGTCACTCTGTTTTTCTTTCAAACAGCTTTTTACACCCCTGAACTCTTTTTCCAGACTGAACAGTCTCACAAGTTGTTCGTAATTCATATTTCCAGAATGGAAGTTGTCATTACTACTCTTTCATGTTCTACTGGTCCATACCATCTGCATGCATTAATTCCATAAGTATACTCTTGTTTCTGTGAAGGAATCAACGATTGTTATTATACAGAATTTATTACTTTTTCAAATTGGAAAACATTGTCTTTTTAATATTCCACACCATTCAAAGCTGTTCCTCATTCTCAAGGAAGACAACTGGTTCGAATATGACGATATGCTTGACATAATTTACTTAAACAGAACAGGTAGAGAATTAGCAGAATGTTTCAGCACAAAATAAGAATAAGCTAAAAAGTTAGATTGCAACAAGGTACTTAGGCCAATATCTCTTCAGATTTCATTTTTAACTGGTTATGCCCTATCTTCATTAACCCAACCTAATTATCTCAGCATAGAACAAAAGAGGAACTTTTTTTTTTTTTTCAAACCTAGAGAAAAAAAAACCATCAAGTTATTCCAAAAGCTGATGAACATTTGAGCTGGTAGGGGAAGAAATGGTAGGAGGTGGGACATATACTTGTAATGAACCAAGAGCAAAAACTGGAGTAACCAAATAACTTATTTTTACCTATACAGATTATTAGAATAGTATTAGGAACAGTAGCTAGCTTAGCAAGTGTATATTGAATACATTCTTTCCCTTCCCTGTTGTGACCCAGGCATAGGTTTCTTTTGTTTGTGTTTTCAGGTCTGCTATCCGTATCTGTACCCAGCTGTTACTAGATCATAACATATTCCTCTTGCTAAATCCCACAGAGCGCTGCTCTATGTGTCACAGTGTTGGAGAAGAATTGTCTCAGACAGATGTCAGTTCTCACATTTCTCAATATCTGAAGCTGGCACAGAGCATCCCTCCCCTCGCCTGGCTGCCTTCTCCCCTCTTGCTGCTTGGACCTTCAGTGTCTGAGGATAAGTGTCACAGCAAGGGCAAAAGACACATTAAATTACTTTGTGTAAATTGGTCAAATTAGGAAGCAAAACACTTCTGCTGAGGGTTATTTCCCTCAAGGTAACAAAATAATGTTTACTCTCTAGTAATAATTCAATCCCATCTTGGTCATCTCTCAAGCACAGATGCTGTTTTGTTCCTACTATCTAACTCAGACTGTGATGCTTGAGGGGGCTCTTTTGGATTGTTAGGGGCTGGATTTTTTGAGGGCTAAGTGCAGTGGAAGAAAGGAAGGGAGACTGGAATTATAGCTTATGCTTCCATCTGACTGCTTTACAACTGTGAAGTGACTGCAATTCAGGTGAAAGGGAAAAAAAGCCCCTGATATTCCTTTTCACTGCTCCAATAAAATTCAAGCAAGTTACATGTATTTCACTCTATAGCATACAGCTGCCCCTACTGTAAATAAATGGGATCCAGTGTGTCTCAAAAAATCCAGGCAGACTTCACAACAGACTTCTTCCTTGTGGGTACAAGAGCTTTAAGTTTTTTCATTAGGCTAAAAGCAAAGATATTTTCATGATCCTTGATGAAAAGGCAAAAGCACAATTGCTTACACTAGTCTACGAGTAACTTGCACAAAAATTTTGTTACACACCTGTAACTCAACATACTGTAATAGTCAATTCCAGGAACAAGTAACTAATAGTAGGAAGGCAAGAATTTCAAGTCACATTCTACCTTAATAGCTTACATGGGTTTTCATTACAAAATTCATTTACAATGAATAAAGCTGCAGCAACAAAATTATTGGAAGCCAAAAGCAAAATAACTTTGACAGCTCTCAAACCACTTGAACACAGTTTCAGGAAGTCAGCAAATCCAACAACAGGACATGTTTAACTCATCATCATTTATTGGAAAAGAAAAATATCAAGTTCTGAAGGTCCATTTACACTAAAAAAAACACCAAAAAACTAAAAACTAGATCTATGTACTTTAATTCCCAGATATAAAGGAATAGTAGTATGGTTAAATCCAGAAAACATAATGCAAGTAATTCTGTGAAATAAATATCACCTAAACAGCAAGCTCTCTCAAACAAGACAATTTCTTGGAGTTCATGCAGTACTGCCTACCACAAGATGCTGAAGAGACCTCACCATAGAACCAACATGATATTTGACATTTGTTTTAGAACAGAATTTCTGCTTTGGAAGCAACCTATAGGGTACTACTAAAATATACCTTTATATTACTCTTGAGCAATGAAAAGTTTTACTGATGTACTCCCTATTTGTTAAAAAACAAATTGAGATATTGAGAAGGAATTTGCAATAAGAAACTGTGCCTATCAGAACTTCCTGATAATTCCTTCAAAAGTTTAGGGTTTTTTTTCTAGTAAAGTTATGTCTGAATCTAAAGTACAAAATGCTCATAAAGGATTTATGTGACAAATCATTTAAAACCAAAACATTGGTAAGCACTACCTGAAGACAGGCATACAATGGCAAGTGTCTCCCTGTTAGCTTGTCCTGTACATTATAGGGCCCATGCCAGGACCATCAAGAAAGCAGTATCTAATAGCTACATCAAAAGCTCATCTTTCAGATGGATAACCTTAAAGTCTTTACAGTTGTTCAAGACTGTGCATATAGCCAATTGTCCATAACAGACTGCAGTATGCACCATCTGTAACCAAGAAACAGGTTCAAGCCTTCAAGTCAGAAGCATGCCAAAACCAAGTTTTCTTGCCACTAGTGGAGTATTAGTTGTATTTCAAAGACATGAGCATCACGCTGAATCTCATCTCAAAGAAAAAAAAATTATCACTATTAATTTTTCTTCAGTAAATGTTGGCTGCTCTTAAACATTTGTCCAGAGATCCACTATTTTCTTGCTTCAGCACCTCAGTACAGTGGTCTTCGAACTTTAGTGCACGTTTGCAAACCATCCCAAAAATCAGAACCAAGCCTTCTGCTGCACATGCTCCTGCCTTCAAGGAGAAAGGCAAGAACCAACATACTGGTTTTAATGCTCAATACATTGTACAAAAAAACCCACACAGTAAGACGAATCACACAAATCTCTGACACTTGAATTCTTAGCTTCATTCTGCCTTTTTTTACACCAAGTAACACTTTCGATGGCAAATAACTTGTCCCAACACCTTCATAGACTTGAAGTTAGACTCAAAACTCATTTTCACTATTGTAAGCTCTTAGAAGTTACCCTCAAATTTGAGTACCTTTTTTCCATCTCAAAATGCACAGATCTTTTTGCCATTATTTCTTATGAATGAAATCATCACAGGATCATCACTGCATAAACTTGGTTTAACATCCTAATCCCACACTGTGTCAAACATCTTATAGGAAGCATTTAGCACCTCACAGTCAAGGTGTAAAGAGAACTTTAAACCACATCTACAGCCAGCCTTATACTCCCAGAAGACAGGTTTTGGCATAGAGCAAAACAAGACGAATCAAGTGAGAAATACTGAAAGTTACTGGGGAGAACAAGGAATGGCCAAGATACCACACACACCCATCAGGTAATTCCTGCTTTTTCATTTTTTCTTCTATTGACTCAGTTTAAAACAGAAAGGTGTTTTAGTATTCTATAGTAGTCGAGGTTCCTTACCAGATACCTGTTCATGTAGCCTTTTTGATAACCTGTTGCCACCCAAACATAGCATTACCTCCATGTCATCCAGAAGAGGCAATTAGTAATTACTCAAAAAAATAAAAACCCAAGGAAATCTGAAGCATCCCCAGTCAAGATACAACTGCCCTTACCTGTGCAGGTGTTACACTCTGCTGTGTAGCACAGGAGGAGAAGAGGAAAAAATAAATGCTTATCGATGCCCCATACATGTATGTATATTGCTGTTGTATCTGCCAAGCCATGTCTGAGGTTACACATCAATGGTTGCATAAGGTGCAGTCTAGTTGTCTTGAGTTAATGAAAAACTACCCCATCTCCACAGCATCTTAAATCTACACATGACAAGGACAAATCTTAATAAAGCAACAATGCCTTTACAACCTTTCAAATTGGTTTGGTGAATCGTAGTGTTCTGGCATCAAACTTCTTGAGAAATAGCTTTGTGAGACTTCCAAAACTGAATAGTTGCTCTTGCTCAAATGTTTGAAATATACAGCTAGATTGCTGGGGTCAAACAAGAAGAACACAGAGAAGCATTACAATGTTTTCAGTTATTATTCAGAGCCGATTTCAAAATAGATTTACATTTGTTTCTTCTACAAAGAAGATACTTAGTACATAAGTATTATAAAAGACACAGTACTTGGTAAAAAAAAAAAAAAGATTAGTTCAGCTCAGAGATCCTATAAGAACAAAGAAATAAAAGGTGAGACATGGCCAGGAGGAGGAGAGAGATTGGTTTTACAGGTGAGAATTTTTATCTCAGATAAATAGTGTGCCTGGCAATTCCGTGTACATGACGAGGCTGCCATCCTCAGGGGAATGGGTAGCTATTGCAGCCAGCTGACATCCAGAGAGGATTTATGCCTGGACCCCTAGGGAATAGTTCAAGTTAATTAATTCCCGAAGAACAGACTAAGAAGTAAAATATTAGGATGTCTTAAGTAGTCTTCAGTGTCATCTTCCTTAATCATAATTTTCAATCTAGACAAACTAGATTGCAGGGTGACTTGAGTTTTCTAGTTGTAGTGCTGTACAGAAATTCTCCAGCACATTTCAGAATAAATAGTTTCTTTAACCTGCTGTCCAACAATGCACACAAAAGAACTACAGGGAAAATCAAAAGGAAGAAATTGAAGCTTCTTAGCATTTAAAGGTACACGTAATTGTTTCTCTTCCCACTGCCACAAGTAGCACTAGTGTAATTTTATCATATGGGGGTTTAAATGTTACATGTAAGTTGAGAGACAGGGCAAAAGAAACAAGACCATTCCAACCATTACTGGTACCTTGTAATGATTTGGGAAGAACCACCACTACTTCTCTTGACTTCAAATCATTCATTCAGCTTCTTGCACAAAGCACCTTCCCCCAGATGCACTTCTAACCCTCTAGTAGCAGACAACTTCATGCCTTGTTTCTGCATTTATTGTCTCATGCATAGTCATTAGTTTCTTTTCTAAATTTTTTACTCCACATATAATATATCCATTATCCTAGAAGTCCGTTTTTAAAAAAATAATAAAAAAATTCCTTACAGTTTTTCTATTTCAGGATACAGAGTGGAACACAGAGACACCTTGAACTTGATTTTCAAATTGTTATGCTACTTGTTTGTTCTTCATGCTACCTGTGTAGCACAGAGGTCTGAGAAACACAGAAAGCAAGCAAAAATCCTTAAATAAGCTGATAAAAACAAAAGATATGCTCACACATGTAGCAGTAGACCAGCTGTTCAGGAGCATTCCACTTGCTGAATTCCAGACAGTGATATCGTTTTAGAGAGAAATGGTTCATGAAATCGGGTTTAAAAAAAGACATTCACTGCTGGATTGCTGCCAAACACTCATCAAAAGCTAATCAGATTAATCAGACATAGGTCTGAGTTAAAATAATTTGGAATTTACTTCAGATTGCAAGTCTAAGAGAAATGTTACTATTAAAAAAAAAAAAAAGCTTCCCCCCCCCTCCAGCATTTCCTTTGATAACATCTGCAGCTATTGATATTCACAGTTATCTCCTGACACACCAAAACCCCAGTCATCACCAAAACAAAGACTCCAATTTGCAACTAGTGATTGACTAGCTAGCAAAACCTAGCCAACAGATCTGAATGTAATCACAACACTGATAATCCAGCTACTGCAGACAGTATTTGCACTCATCAAGCCTTCCCAAGGTATCTGTTGTTGAGCTAAAAGGAATTAACAATTAAAGGAGAAAATGAAAAAGTCACTACAGAGGTGACAGTCTGTGGAGAACTTCCTTTACAGCTCAGCAGCTTTAACAGCAGCTGCACAGGTTTGCATAGTTACCATCTTTATACAATGGGATAAGTTCTCTTTACCATTGGATAAGGTGACAGTCTTTTATGCAAAGGTCATGGGAGAATCACTTATCTAGCCAGTGAAATTGGATAAGACTTACTCTTTCCAGGAATAGTAAGCGTAAGAAGTGGTAGGCCCACTATTGCAAACTCAATTTTCCTCCAAGAGGCTTTCCAACTCAGTTACCTGATTCAATAGTTATTTGTCATCTGGATATTGTTGCATGAAGAGCACAGACAATATTTTGACAATAAATGAATGCTGAAACCACCTTTTTTTTCCCCCCCTTTCCAACAGGAACACTTCTATTGTGCCAAAAATGATTCTACAATTCTATGAAAAATCTCACTCTACAAGTCAAGAAAATGGTGTTGGTTCTGCATGTGTCAGGTCAGAAAAGTTACATCTACTATACAACTCACATCGCACGTTCTCTCTGTTGCTGCTTCTGACTGATGGTCAAATACATTACAACAGGCCTCAGATTGTAGAAATTGGACCTTCCCTGTAGATTCCAGGCACAGAAATACTTAATACCACTGTATCAGATAGTTCTAATCTCTCTTGTCAACTACTGCCACATGAGTGTACAAACTATGTATGGAACTGTAGAAGGTTATTCAAGAAATGTTTTTTCATCATGAAGAGATTCTTCAGCCCAAATCTACACTGCATTCTCAAAGAGAAGTCATACCTAACCCTGCAGGTCTGACAACATAACAGGAACTCTTAATCCAAGCCTCAATCTTTCATCAGGTGCTGCAATCCTTATTACTTCCACAAACCCTGCCTTCCCAATGCAATAATGATACTTCTCAGAGGCCACTATTAACTGAGATCAGAGTTCAAGTATAAAGTTTCATCTCACTTTCAATATTCTTCCTGGTTTGCCTACTAGATCTTGCCTACAAACCAAAGAGCTACCCCTTACTTCAGCTGTTCATCACTCATCTTCCAAATACCCTAAAAACCACTTGTCCCTCATTGCTATCTGTACTTCTCTTAAGTACCTCTGTGCGCACTCCATCCTCCAGATTTTTTCTTTTAGTGCAGATATTGCTCTGTGGCAATATGCTTAGAAAATGTTAGTGATTAAGCATCCAGTGATTAGAGTTCGCAATGCAGAGCCATCCTTTAAGAGTTGTAAGCAGTGCAAACCCCATCATATACAATGGATCTCTCTTTTCAAGGACTGGCTTCTTGGCAGAAGTTCACCAACTGCCTGATGCAAATTTTCCTCCTGGAGCCCACTCAGGTTCCATTCCCTGTTAGCTGAAGGACTTCTCTCTTCTTCAGTACTGACATAACTCAGAGCATCACAGCACTGCTTTGAAGAAAATTACTGGATAGTTTTTCAATGCAAGGCCTGAAGAAATATTCTGAAGATGTTCTGAACCAATGGAAAGGTAAACTGATGCTATTGGGAGTTATGTCAAATTAGGAATTTGAAATAGTTAACAGGAATAAGTCCTCAAAATAATCGAATTATTTGATAGGAGGAGTGGAAGGCTTTGGAAAGAACATACAAAGTTACTTTCAAAACAGTAATGACAAATGTTAAGTAATTTGTATTATGTTTATCTGTCTTGATTATCTCCATTAAATCAAGCAGAAGAAATACATGGACTTTCTGGAGAGAGTTGTCCAACGTTTTCTACTAGTAAATTTAAACTTTTCTGTACAATGACCATGACCAATTTAAAAATGGCTAATATTAAATTTCTTCAGTATTACATGTTTTTTCATGTCATTTATAAAACAATGTGTTCCCCAAGTTACAGTAATATCAAGCATCAGTTACAACAGCATCTAGTAAAATGTTTTTGGCAAGACTGACAAGTATAGCACTACTACATCCAGAATTGCTCCATTCCCTGAAAGCTAATGAAGTTGTGAATAGGGGACCTATTGAAAGTGTATCTGTGCTCTTGACTCTACATAGCATAGCACAGAAAAGTATGATGATGTCACCTACTTGTTGCCTACACAGCTTAAGTGTGTTGCAATGTTAAAGCACGCTGGAGATCATTCACTTGCTTTGCTGAAATATCCCACAGACACCAGACACATACCCCTACACACATGGACTTGGATCAAGGGGGAATAAGTGGCCTCTCTTTACTTTCCTCCTCCAGCAAGTTCCCTACAAACAGAATAGGAGAAAATCTGGTTGAGCCACTTATTAATAAATATTTTGAAGGAGAGTGGTTTGCATAAACAGCAAGTATCAACAGGAGGAACTGTAGTTTAACTTAAGTCACAAACTGTGATAACTACCTCTTTGTGAGAGACTTTTTAAAAAAGGGTTTGGTTTATAAGGTGTTAAATACACTCATTTGTTGCAAGTCCTAAGGGATACAGCCCCTCAGCACCATTGCAGAACCAGACTGCTGTTTAGAGAAGCACAGTCTTAACAATAGCCTCTGACCTGTTAAAGTGTGTTCTTACCCACAGTCTTCAGTATGAGAATGAATTCAACACTAATTACACTTGTTAAAGCCCATCTCTGAACTAATACAGCAGAGGCAACAAACCTCCCATATTAAAATACGGCAGTTCTCACAACTAAAACACACACAGACACACACATATCTCTTCCAGCTTTATACTGTCTCCTAAGATCTAATCACTATACTTGGTACTCCACGTTTTCTTTACATCCGAGCTTGCAGAAAATCTCTGGTTAGCATCAAGTTGTGAATTTAACTGATGAGCTGTTTAGCTGCCTCCTTTAAATCATTAATAAAGACATTTAATATAACTGAGTCTGATGCCCTATAAGCACCTTTCCCTGCCTTGCAGCTCAAGTTACTGCCACATCTACTATTTTTTTGCTTAAGGTCCTTCAGCAAGTTTCCAGTCTATGCAATATCTAGGCCAATGAAGTTTGTTTTTTTCCTACAAGTTTTATGAGGAATTTCTTTCAAATGGGTTGCTGACGCATTTGCCACAAAGTACTCCTCTCTCTGCAAAATACTGTAACTTTCTTTCTTAGAAGGAAAACCATGGTTTTTTTTACTTACACATGCCAGAAGCTTATCATCATAGCTCTATTATTTTCAAGTCTATAGAGCTGTACCTTCCAGTGTTGGTTGTTAACATTTTGCATCAAGATGGATGCAGAATTAACGTGGAGGACTCTAATTGTTAAGGTACATACAGAGAGCCAGTTTCCTCTCTGCAGACATTGGTGAGCAGATACACAGCCTGGCTACAGCAGTCTAGACTTCCCACTATGCAGTTTATCCTGTTAAAAGCTGGTGGCAGCTGCAGCTAAAGTGCTTTCAGCACCTAAGCCAGTTAGATATTTAAGTAGTTCCACAGCCAAAGAGTAGCTCGTTCTTGTACTTCAAGATTCTGCTACTGCGTTTCTTTTTCCTATCTGTTACTATCACCAGACTTTCAAAACCCACTAGATAATTCTGAAAATTCAGTAGCTAGTCCCTAATCCCTTTAAACTTGAAATTAAAGCTATTCTTCATGTACAGATGCTCATTTTCTATTACTGTAAAAGACAGATTCCCATCCACATATCTGCAGAAGCGCTCCATGGTCTGAAGTCATTCTGGAACAAACAAGATGTGAACACAGCCCCTGGCAGTGCAAAGCCTTCAGGAACAGGCACCATCACATATATAACCCTCACTTTACAAAGAGCTCAGCTACAGGAAGGTCAAGTGTCTCAAGTCTCCATTGCAAATTAGGAGCACAAATCAGACATTCAAACTTCCAAAACAAGCACCACAGATGCAAAGCCATCCAGTTACTTGTACTGGTCCGTGAAAAGTCACAGAACTGTGAAAAGCAAGAACCTGAAATAGATTCTCGGCCTGTCTCCTTCCAGAGACAGCATTTCTGCCTCAGTAACTGTGCCCGTGCAGCCCACCAACTTCAGCATTAGACTTTCACACTGTTGGCAAGATTTTTCTACTTCCTAATTAGGTGCGACTAGGCCACACGCAGACTCCATAATTTTGCGTTACCTTGGAAGAGACATGCCAACTTGCATTAATTTAAGAGTTAAACATAGAGGAATCATAGGCCTATATAATGGATTACATTCAGAAATACAGCCTTCATGCTGCTAGTACGTAATATTTGACATTCCAACAGGATCTTCTCATAATGCCAAGAGATCCCAGATCTCTGCTTTCATTGCTAAAGAGTCCAAAGCAGAATATTCTTTCACATCACTGGCACCGCAGCATAAAGGGCAAAGACAGAAGTTCACACTATAAGAATTCCTAACAAACCATACTACTGATCATCTTTCAAAGGAGTCATTTTGCCCTCATTATTTAAGCAGGTGAGAAAATTATCAACACTGTAGACAAGCCCTGGGTTCACACCTATATATCAAAATGCATCAAGGTGTCTATAAAAGCTTAAGTCAAGTGATTAAAAGAAGCTGATCTCTGTGCAATGCTATATCCAAATTATAGTTCCAAGAGACTGAAAGTCAGAAAGCTGTTTCTTTAAAACCACTAGAATGTACAGAAATGTACAGGTCCTCATTTGTTCAGCAGCTTTCTACTAAATAGAATTCCCCATTGGTCTTCTTTCCCTAGACCACTTTACTTTCGCTAATCAATGCCAGCCACCAATTAGGCCTGACAATAGAAGAAAGTCTTTTTATGATCTTCAGTCATCACTACATAAAACACCATACTGTACTCCATTTTGCACTCAGTTCATTCTTTTTTTTCCTCAAAAAGAAAACTTAAAGTAAGTTTACTGGTGTTTTAATCCTTTTCTTGTTCTCAGGCCAAACCCCAAATTCCTTCCAATCCTCCCCTTCTGCACTTGGACTATGAATGCTAAGCATGCGTGCTGGATTTGTTTGCTGCACCTTCTGCTAAATTGCTGCTGCCACCACTGTTCCTGCTCTCTACCGTGTTGTAAAATATTGATTTCTGCAGCACATATTTGGCTAAGAAAAAAAAAAAATAATCAATATTCCCCCTAGAAACAGCATATTGGCAACAACATAACAGATCAGTCTGTCGGCCTGGTATGCAAGACCAGCATCCAAAAATCAACTAAAGAGACAACGTGAACAAGGTGGAAAGGTATATGGAGAAAAAGGGAGTGCAAACTGTGGTTGCAGCAGAGGAGAATCTGACAAGAACAAGAGACAATGACTGTGAAAGAGGCAGCCTGTTACACCTTTAAAGTGTTGGTACAACTGTTTAATGAGACAACAGTACCCTGTATCAGCATTTCTACAGGAGAGCTAGCCATGGTCTATGTGATTCCATGACACTCACCCTTCCTGAGAAATTCTGGCACAGGCACTGAAATAGTTTAATCATTAAGAATACAACCAAAGTAATTAGTCACCCACAGCAAACAGGAAAAGAGATGTGTTTGTATAAAAAAGGGCTCCACACCTGCAAGCAATAACAAAAGCTTAGAGAATCCATGTTGCTGTCCCTCAAGAAAAATGTTCTTCAACACAAATCCACAAAAAAGTTTGATGACTCAGAGAAGAATAAGGTGTCACATATTAATCAAACTAATTTGAAACAATATTTTAAAAGTGAACAAAATTCATCTCCCAAGCAGGCTGAAGGAATCCCTTTCCCCCTTGCATTCTCTATTCTCAAAGCTCCCTGTTGCGTCCCCAGCAATTTCTGCTTTTCAGTAATGCTCCCCAGGCTCTCTGAAAGTCTGCCTACGTTAAGAGGGCCCAGCAAAACTGGCACTGGGTGAGGAGCACACTGAATCAACAGACCTGCACCATGGGACACCTGGCACCAAGAGTAAATGCCCAGTCTCTTCCCTGTCTTCACACAGTACCTTCATCTGACTCTAGTGTGCCAATGTACACAAAAGATTGCTGTGCTTTACATACTTTAAAATGGGCCTCTTCCAAGCGACCAACCACACTTCAGCCATCACGTGACTCATCCTTTAAGTGAGGGACTACAGAGACCAAGCACTGGCTTTACCCCAGGAGATGCCTATGAAGCAGCCAGAGCTCTTGGAATGCTTTTTCCCTTTCAGCACAGCCATGAGCTGCACATCAGGAGCCAACCTTTGCTTAATAGGCACAAATACACATTAAAACAGAGCTCCAAGTCAGTGGAGCTTTTTGTACACTGTAATAGATCCCAACTGTATCAAAACATTAATACTGAGCTCTCTGGACTAAGAATATGGTATAGGGTCCAGGATATGTGCTTTTAAAAGGTCTCTAAATGCTTAGTCGTACAGTAAAACACAAAAGCTCTAAAAAAAAAAGCTGTTGACGTGTTTTCTGGACTCTAACCTTTCTAAACTACCTTTTCCCTACTCCCACCAACTGCCATTTTCTATAATACCATCAAAAGGACAAGAAAGAAGAAATCAAAGCCAGAAAAATCAAAACTAGATCTGCATCCTTTAGTGACAACTTTTCCTGAGTATTCCAAGGATCTCCAAAACTTTAAGATATGGTATAGCAAGAAGTTGTGTGATGGGCAGACTTTTAACTTGAACCCTACATTTCCTTACTTTATCATGTAAATCAGCCTCTATTTCTTTTGGATGTGACTACTTAGATGTTTAATATTAACTCATTTACTACTTGCAATTTGAAGTAGTTTTGTTTTAAACCAACGACTCTGAGATGGTTCATGAGGAGATAACGGTCAAGTGCAGCTTCCTATGAACCTTAGATCTCCACTTAGGACAATCGAGATGGGCAGGGATCCCCACTAAGCACACCGTAGATTAGATACTTAGTCTTTTGGATTAGCAAAACAAATAATTCAGATATCATCGGTAATTATACAGTACAGGTTTATGAAGAACTGAAAAACTGTTTAAGCAGCTCTTGGATTTTCCATTTTCAGCTGAAATCAGGTGGAGGGAAGGCTTTGGGGAAGGCTACAACTACTGTGTTACTCTCAAGGGGCCTCCAAACACTGGCTATGGTTTACAAAAATGTCCTCCATCTTCCCTCATTCACACTTTAACTGAAATTATCAGGTCTGACAGCGGTAGTTTACATTCCCCAAACTCATCAGGACATCTTGTTAAAATGCTTAAAAAAAACAGGTAGTGATCTAATAAGTGACAGTAGGCATTAATGCCCAAGGAGCTCACATAGCACTAGGAAGGCCAGTTCTACTCCCAGTCAAGAACATAAGCAGTGTCTTCTCTGACAGGAGCATCCTGATGGATGATCAGAATCCTCATACTGAAGACCCATATTCTTCCTCAAAACAACTGGTTAAAGGTTAGAAACTGTGCAGAGAAAGGCAGAGGCAAGATTCTACTGTTGAATGCATCCGGTTTCTCACAGCACAGGATCTCCACAAACACAGCACGCTCGCTGCCACAGCAGCATAAATTGGAGAGCAGCTGCTGGTCCCACAGCCTCCAGCCGAACAGACTCTGCTTTTCTGAGGTATGCCAGTCCCAGGGCAGTATCAGTGTCCTGTCCACACTGATCTCCAGGTTAGCCACAGTATTTAAAAAAAAAAAACATTAAGGGGTCACAGGAAGAAAAAAAAAACAAAAAAACATGTGCAGGTCCTTGTCTGTATGACCTGCATGAACCTTCCACATACTTTTATTCAAACAGTTCTTCAGAAACAAGAGAATCATGTGTAGTCACCTGTTTCAAACAGTCATGCAATACTCTCTAAAAGTTACAGTTCTTGACATATTAAAAATCTAAAAAAAAAAAAAAATTAAAAATATGAAGAATAATCACCTTGTCATGAGGAGAAAGAAAACTCCAAGTTTCTACGTGCTGCCATACAAGGAGGTGCTGAACCTTTCATAACGGGAATGTGAAGTTTTTCAGCTACTGAGTAGCCATTCTGAAATTACTTCACTCTATCTTTGACCTACCAAAGGTAAGTTACCATCAGTAGCAGACAATCAAAGGATCCCACCAAGTACATTTTCAGGAGCAGACATATCCAACACAGCTCAAGAGGGTTCTCACTGATCAGGTGCACAGCAGGACTGTCTCCCACAACAGCAGGACTGTTGTAAACAAGCACTGAAGTGGTCTATATAGCCATTTTTTCTTAAATCATCACTATTTACTTCACCCATTCAACTAGCCAGACAAGACTAAGTCCCATGGATGTGATAAGAATTCCTGAGCTCAGCAATTTAAGTAAAAACATTCGTTAGATTCTTTCACTTGGGCAGAATAAAACTTAGTTCTGTGTTGCTTTTAAAAGCCCACTCTAACAGAATATCCCCGAACAGCTTAGATTTCCAGCCCACACATGTTGACTATCAGAAGAAAAAGACATGAGAAAATGAAGGAGAAAGTTTGCACATATTTCTTCCTTAGACTCAAAAATCCAATTGTATTTTAAAAAAAGCAAAGTTTTCCACCCATCAGCAGTGCAGGGATAGTCACAAGCACCAGGGGTTAACAGCAATGGGGTCAGACATCTTGAAGGAAATGGCTTACAAGTATTTTTTCTTTATTCCTTCTGAGATGCAATTTTAACTTCTTAACAGCTCCTTAACAGCTACAACCAACATCTTGCAGAGTATCCAAAAAGAAAAATCAAGCAGCTGCTTGTTGCTTTAGAGGTTGTCCCCAAGTCTTAAGACTAAATTCAGTCATGTTTTGTGTCCTGCTTTACCAACTAGTATTTAACAATCTTTGAAGACCTGATACATCAACAGCAGAAAATCCAATAGTACAGCTGCTTTCTATTTATAAGAAATATAGAATCCAATCTTGTCCTAGAACTTGTCTACATCAACTCTACTGATTTTATGAACTGATTGCTACCTCAGTTTTAAATACACTCGTGGAAGGATGGGAGGGAGAAGAACAATACACAAAGTTTGCACAAATATCCTTCAACGAAGCTGAGACATGCACTCATTGAGTAGTTATCTCAATGCCATCACAGTTCATCCTACACACATCCATACCACTAAGGCAGTGTATGGAGTCTTTCTAAATCCTAGACAAAACCTCTGACCAACAGTTATGACCCATCACAGAACTCAGACTTGAATGATCTGTCCATACAAACCCAGGAACAAGACATATGGAAGTACCTCACTTGCAAGGTGAGCAATGTAGAGGTAGGAAGTTTTGGAGAAACTTGGCAATGACTTGGACACTGAATATACTATCTGCAAAAAAAACTTTCCTGGGATCGACAGTTCTGAGCTTAACACTTCACCAGGTGAAACACTAAAACTAAGCAAGAGATCACAGAGAATTGAACTACAGCAAGTGGTTCTCTATACCAGAGACTTCATATCAGACCAGCCTCTCTAGCTGCAAAACTGTTCTGATCTCCCAGTCTCCAGAGAGGCTGTCAAATCCTATCACTCCACTCTGGACGTATCAGTTCAACCAGCAACCTCTGAAACACACACTTCTGAGTAAGATGCTGTTCTGCAGAAATGAGAGTCATTTGAGTCCTCAAACATCTTCACCTGCATCCAGTCAGCACCAGTCTTCATTTTGAGACTCACTTATGCCATGCTTATTTTGGAGAATTTTCAGTTACTCCTTGCTCAGGCCCACAAGCTTTCAAGATCCCACAGTCAAATAACCACAGGTGACACCCTACACAGGTTTAGAAGCTCTGATAAAAGAGCTCCCTGTAGGAGTTTGAGATTTTGTATGTTGTACACAAAAGGTAAGGCATAAAGGTAAGGCATAAAACAATTAGAAATGCAAAAAGACAGCATATTTTACCAAGTGAGACGCTTGACACAAGGCCTAAGATGGAGTAATTTAAAGTCCAAGTGGGTGCCATGACATGGAAAACAGTAAGACAAGGGGAATATGAAGAAAAAAGATTAAAAAAATATTATCTTTCTCAGCATCTATCACTGTATTATCTCTTTGAGATACAATGGGAGAAGTCAGTTTAAAAGAGAAGAAGAAACTTTAAGGCAACAGAGATGCCAAAAGGAGGTATCAAAGCAGGCTTCCCAGAAAAAGGTGGAGCTATCTAAACCTTATTTTTCAGAGAAAGCACAACAAAAGCCTTTCACCCTTTTAATTCTGCTGCTGTTGTTCAAAACACTGACATCTCCTATGAATGTCAGTTCAGCTACAGAAAAAAAACCCTAACAAAAAAAAATAAACCCAAACACCCACTAAAACACTTTTGAGTGTATCTTTGCAAGCCCACGTATCCCTCACACATTTGTCAGCTTGCCTTTTCTAGGAATAACTAAGGAGAAATTCTGGCATAGAGAAGAAGATTGTTATTTTTTCAAGTATGACTTCAGTATTGCTTTGTACGTGCAGGTGAGCATCACTTACAGACTGTTAGCAAATTGCAGGCTGCAATACATAAAGAGATCCTGCAAAGAATTATTCCTGCTGCCTGCACGCTACTGTGCAAAAGAAAGTCTAAACTCTCCCAAAGCTATCACATCAACAATTAGGAATCACTGTTTTATTGAAACACTTCCAACTGGGCAGACTTGATTGACCTTCATAACGTGGTGGGATTTACTCACACAGCTAAAGAAAAGTCTACAGATCTTGCCACATTTCAGGCCCAGAGGCATGACAAAAACTGTAAAACTCACTGGAGCCAATGTCTCTTCATTTTTCTGCTAACATGGATAAACCCCAAACCAGTTTTCTCCCCACCCCAGGCCTGCTGAATCAAATCAGGTTCACTATATTTCCCTTAGTTTTGTTTTTAATTACCTTGACTTTCCAGCAAAGAAGTAAGTTTAAGCCTAACCATTCCACGCAGTGCAAGGTCAGATTTTTCCCAAGTATGGATTCGGCTACATTCCTGTTGAACTTATTTTTACTCTAAGTCAGCTGCCACCAACACTGAGGACTGTTGAAAAATTCAACTAGAGCCATTTTACCAGTTCAGCATCCTGCATATTACTACAGTACATTAAAGTTCACAGTTCTCGTCAAGTTAATTCCCTGAAGTACTAAGCAGCTTGAAGAACAGACTGTTCCCTGCCTCTGTAATTTTATATCCACTACTTTTAACAATGGAAAACACAATGTTTAAGCTGCTCCTGTGGGACAGAGCATAAGACTTAGCTGGATCTTATGAAAGGGAGAATATCACAGTTGTTTGGAGAGTCTTGTTACTGAAAACAGCGCAGCATCACATATCTTTTCAAGGCCCTCATCTTCTATACATTTATGCATCTGAGTATTAATGAAACTCAAATATTATATTTGCAAGACTTAAGTGTTCCAATGAAAGCTATGAGTATCTTCAAATTCTCTCCTCCTAGGAATAGTTTTGAGATATTTTCTAACTCCTCAAATATTCAGGTAAGGAAATTCAGAATAGCAAGAAATTGTCAACATGAGCAGAGTTACCTATTCCCTCGTGACCTTCTCCAAACCACTGGGAAAACACAGAAAAGAAAAATATCTCCTTACAGTTGCAGCTTAGTGAGCAAGGAATTAAAGATCTTTTCTCTTCGCAGTCAGAAACCTTTACAAACCAATTGCAAGGTTGCAGAAAGTCACCAAACCCTTGGCCTCTACCCAGTCTGATGGACCATTAGGGAATATCAGAAGAGGAAATATTTGGTCACTCCCTGGCAGGCAACATAATGTTCCAGGAACTCAGGAAAGGGGTATGTGACGCAACAAGCAAGAGGCATTAAGAAAAAAAGAGGACTATGTCAAAAGTTTAATTATGTCAGAAGGCCTGAACAGGAAAAATCTCTGCATTACTGAGGTGTAACGAAAAAAAATCTGTGTATCTGACAAACTTTGCTTTGGAGGGAAGCTTCAGTTGAGAGCAGACAGTTAGCTGCCATTAGCCTACACACTTCATCATATTAAGGAATTGTTCTTACGATGTACAGAAGTATGCACACTAAGTAATGATTTTATACACCTGTCAGAGACATCATATTACATATGCAACATAAATCGTGTTGAAACAGCTCAAACAGTTTGCTCATAGCTAAGTTACAAAGTTAACTTAAAACTGCAGTGGGAAGCTAGAGGGACCTTGGTACATACACTCAGGGTCAATACACACCATCTCCCAACAACCACATAAACAACTCTCCCACAGAGAAACTACACATTTTGTTTGAAGACAGTTGTGACAACATTTACGCTTCTAAAATTATTTTTACAAGCCAGAAGGCTCATCAATAATTATAATTAGGTTTCAAAAGCAAGACCTCGCTGTTGCAACCTCTGGGTTAAAATCTGGCAACCTTTAGCATTCACATTGATATCCTCACAACAGCTCTAAATAGGAAGTGAAGCGCATTACATTTACCAGAGAAGGAAAGGAAGTTTCAGTGAGAAGAAAGTTATTGTTCAAGCTAGAACTTGACCAGAATATATGGGTTAACACACTAACACTTGTGGAAACAAAAATATACCAGTACTATGAATTTCTAATGGAACAGAAGGTATTCCAAACCACAGTCTTACTTTTCTTCTAAAATCACATACGTTCCAGCAGCACAGTGTTTTATCATGTGCAGTATCTAAGGAATGTTTATTTTCCAATTCAGAAAGCATAGTGGTAAACATAGCATTGCTGACTGCTCCTTCTCAGAAATCGTGAAGACCAGTAGCGGTTTGGACAAGGTACTGTAGTATAGTGAAGAAACTGACACTGGTACCATTTGGAACTGTTTGCAAGAGTTAGCACATCATTGCTTGAGACAGATATTTCACTTGCATTTTATGAAAGACACCAAGTGAAATGCTAACATTTTCGTCACCTAAACACTAGGTTCTCCATGCAAAAAGAAAAGAAATTGTTTTTTTGAATGACAGCTAGAGTAAACAGTACTTAGAGGAAAAACTTGTTTTTATCCTGACAGTATTTTTCCTATTAAATATTTTCCAATGAAAAAAAAACAAGTCAGTCACTTCCAGCTATATTCATGACTTTCCTTCAACTTTTTCCAAATACATGCTGGTAAGTGAATAGGCTTCAAAGAATAGTTATAAAAATAGGAAGCTCAGGTGACTGTAGCTGAGTAGTGCATGAAAAATTTTTCATTCATACAAAAGAAACACTAAAAGATCTATCTGAACAGAAGCATAGACATTTCAAATACACAATACAAATTTACTCAAATATTTGTCAAACACCTTCAAAAAACCAAATATTTTGTCAAATCACGAATAACAATGGAAACTGGAATCGTCATTCAACTTCAGAGACTACTTCCTCTCAAATACACAAGAAAGAAGAAAGTAATTTTAAGTATAGTTATGGTCACAATAATGGGATGAAGTTAAGCAAAAGAAATGTTTGACCATACAGCAGGAACCATTCAAGTTCAGGCTATCAGGCAATTGACTAGTTACCTAAGGCAGAGTCAAACATGCTTCATCTGTGTCATTTAAAAAACAAACTATCAGTCAAAACAGTACCTTTTTCAGTGTAAACAAAAATAATTCTAGGAAAGTAAGTGATTCACAGATGTCTCTTACTTGCTAAGCATATATGTGCTTATACTACTCTGAACCTGGCATGTTTACCTTAGTTTATGCATCTAATTTATACAGCAAAGTTTTAAAGACATTTTAAAGGATTAGAGTCAAGTCTTTGCTTTTTTTGGTTCCCAGTTGACTAGACAAGTGACTGGAATTACCAGCATTTTTTTTTTCCTCTTTAAACACTAGCTATGCATTTGAATAATTTAAACTATGAGAGTGAGGCTTGGGAACTGTCATAGCTCAAGACACTGATTAACAAGAACAAAACAGCAGCCAGAACATCCAGTAGAAACTCCCTCTTCCA
The DNA here is from genome assembly GCA_013401255.1 of Urocolius indicus. Taxonomy (NCBI): domain Eukaryota; kingdom Metazoa; phylum Chordata; class Aves; order Coliiformes; family Coliidae; genus Urocolius; species Urocolius indicus. The sequence goes on along the minus strand of WBNH01009331.1, from coordinate 62,830 downwards.
CACAAAGGACAAAATAATTACTAAAATTTAAGACCAGTCTTCTCCTAAAGCTTGCCCATATCTCAGAATCTTCACAAAATCTTAAGGGTTGGAAGAGAACTTGAAAAATCACTCAAGTCCAACCTCCCTGCCAGAGCAGGACCTCGTCTTGGCTTTCCAACATAGAACTGATGGCATTTTGAAAGTTTACATAGCTCTTGTGAAGTAGTTAATAACTTTATAAGAAAACTACTAATAAGAAAAAGTCCCAAGATGGCTTTGCACTTACTTATACACACATTGGACAGTTTAGGCAGTCATTTCTAATCATCTGTCAGCATTCTTTGTTCCAAGTGAAGAGAATACCATGTCATGCTGCAACTCTAAACCTATCTCCCACCTCAATTATCTACAAACTTTATAGCTGCCAGAAAGGTTTTTCTCTCATGATTTTCAAAGTCATGAGATGAATACTGCTGTCATGAGTTGTCAGAAATAGAACAACAGAATGAACATTGATTATTTACTAGGTGACAGATGAGGGAAAGCGTAAGATGCTCATACAGGAAGATGTAACACATCCGTAATTTTCATTGGGACCAATTAACGTTAAAATTAGTTTGCATATTCTTAATCAGAATTGTGTTGCCATTTCCTGTCATGAGAACGTGGATCTTATCTAATGAAAGCCAACAAGACATTTCTTAGTTTTAATAAATAAATACATTCTCAACTACCCACAGAATAATCAGCAGCAACAACATGTGACTTAGAGGCATAAATACTTAGTAGATATTCCAGATGTTCATTTTGTGAGCTATGTTATGTCTCCTTCCAATGATGCTGGAAGGCCAAAAGCATCCAAACTGTGGCCTTACGACCAGACTGCAGAGATTACTTCTTTCCTGTCTCCTTGTCTCCTCATTGTCTAGCTTACAAAATGACAGTAAGAATTAGCAACAGGTGCTCTTTGCAGGCTGCTTTTTAACTTCCCTTCTCCCACCTTCTCCTGTCCCTTTCAACATCCAAGCAGACTCTAATCAAAGGTTATGTTCATTTCAGAACATTTAATGACTCTTCTCAAAGTGATGTTTGTGGGCTCAGGTCCTCACGCCTCTCACTCTGCACAGTACTTGAAACAGCAATATAAGGGGGAAAACAATCAATCAGGGGTTTTGTTGCAGTTGGGGAGTTCTTTAAAGAACATGCATTTTCCTCGGTTCCTAATCATCATCATTACAGTCCCACTATTGCTCAGTGTACTGAAAGCAACAATTTTTGCCACTATGAGCTCACAAAGCTGGTTGGTGAGGTAGGGCATAAATCCTACAGTATCAGATTCTGAGTGTCAACTACTCCAGGGTGTGTGTGCGCTGCGTCTCTTAAGTGCATCAACTCACTATTCTCTCAGTTTCAAGTAGAAAAGCTCAATTCAACATTTTGCTCTGCAGATACATGTGTTGTGAAGAGTAATACTCTGACAACATCGAAGCACAATCTGTAAACTGTAGAAACAGCAACACAAGCAAATGAATAAAACCACATCAAGGCAGTCCAATGAGGGATGTGGTCTCAGCCTCATGCCACCATCTCTCAGGAGATGCCTGCTTCATTGTGCTTACATCTGTGAGAGAAATTAAAGAAAGGACTACTTCTGATGTCCAGTAATTAATTCTAAGTTCTGAAGTACTTATACACTGCTCCTTGATGCAAGTCTTTTTAATATGGCATTAAACCCATACAAAGTCAGTCACTACCACCTGCAGAAAACTTCAACAACAACAAAATCATTCCCAAAATCATTCCCAAAGCATATAAAGCCATAAAAGAAGTATTTCTGAAACATCACATCTCAATTACAAGCATTTCAATTCAAGGCAAATTTCTCAGCAGATAATTCAATCTGCTGCTGTAACATGCAAGTTACATACGTCCCTGCTACTTTTCCATTCCAAGCCAAACACATCTATCTGCTGTAGAAACCATCAAAGTGGTATCGAAATTAGATAAATAAAACTCTACATTGTTATTGAAAAAATTCACTTCTACCTAAGCTTTAACATTTTGCTTCCTCTCACTAAACATCAATACAACCAAGTCCTTTAAAAGAATATTTGAAAACCAGAGACAGGCAATTAAGAGATCAGATCTCATAAATGAAGTCATGAGTTAACTGCCTTCCAAACGTTTACTTTCACTGACAAGTAAGCTTTGCTTGCTCTTGAAATACTGACACTCCAGTCAGTATGAATGAAGATAATAAGATCTGTCAGTCTCTGGAAAAACTTTTAACAAATAAAGCTTTTTCTTCAAGAACCATTTGGTTTGATTTTTGCAAGCTTCACTGTCTCCCAAGTGGTATCTTTTCCTCCACCATGCCAGTGGCCCATTTAAGACATGGTAACAGTGGAGGACTTAACCCCATCAGAAGACAGCATCTCTAGCTCTTCATGCATAATGGAGCAAGTTTTACTACAATTTCACTTTAAGAGATTACCCCTGAGGATCAAGTTCAGCTACAGTTTATGCCTAAAGCCCAGCAAATGAATATACTGTATCTATTTTTAAAAAATGTGAAGCATCTTTGAATGGCAAATGCATATCACACTCCCCAGAGGAAATGAAAAAGTTGGAAGAAATTTATGAGAAGTCCTATAAATCTATGCTGTGTTGGTAACAGCAACACAATTCTTAGACGGGTTAAACATCATACCAACAAGTTTAATGACCTAGATCCCCCTCCCAAACAGGCATCTTTTTTTGAAGACTACTCCTGTTTGAAATTTCCTCTTGCTATACCAATTACATTTTAAAATTTCTTCCTCTGAAGTTTAAGCTCACTGTCTTATTTGACACACTAAGTACTATGAAAAACAACCTGGAGTAGAAAAATGTTTTTCTTTCTTCAATATCAAGCACCTGGCAAATGGAAGGTTCCTGCAAAGCCTTAAAGGCTATTAAAGGCATTCCTCTTTTTCTCTGGGGATTTAAAACTCAGCTATTTTTATTCCTCCTTTTAAGCCTACAAAATTACATCATCTTTTCCCTTTTGAATTACTTTTTACAGTATTTTTTCCATGTTGTTCCTCAGTTAGTTGATTCTTTAATAATTAGAACTGCTGTTAGCTCAGTTGTGCAATAATGGGAGAGGACGTGTACAGTACTACATGTCTTTGCAAAATACACTATCTCCAGTTAATTCCCTATATTAATGATGTAGTACAATTTTAAGAATTGGCAATTTATTGTTTCAGTTACACAGGTCTTGGTTAGTGTATTTCCCAATGATTTGACAAGTTGGGACAAACTGTTTTGAAAGGATCCCTATCAAAGCATTATGATTGATAGATTATGAAAGAAACAGTTTTCTATTTGCTCAATGTTTGTTAAATTCACCACAAGTAGAACAACTGAAGTCAGTTCCCTTTCAGGGCACCAAGTGCTCTTTAAGTCCAAGGTAACTTTGCACAAAGAAGAAAAGTGACCTGCTAATGTATTCAAGAGAAGATAGCTGCAATTGTGTGACCTCTCTGGGAAACACTTTTGTTCACTCCCAAACAGCTGCAAAAGATCCCCTCCTCTAACACTTCATGTCCTCTCCCCTCTACTTA